>OLMO02000238.1:1712257-1755418 GCA_900291935.2 Cassiopea xamachana
ATATATATATATATATATATATATATATATATAGAGTATGGCACAAAGGCCTTGTTCATAAACTTAGATCTAGTGGTATGTCCGGTAATATGCTTGCACTTCTAAGCAATTTCCTAATGGGTAGGAGACAAAAAGCTGTACTATATGGGAAAACCTCAGAGTGGAAGAACGTTCTAGCAGGGGTGACACAAGGTTCTGTGTTGTGTCCCCTCCTTTTCCTCGTATATATTTATGATCTTTGCGATAACCTGATTTGTGATGCCAAGTTATTTGCAGATGATACATCATTGTTTTCAGTGAACCTTACCACCCACCACTTTCAATGGATAATATTGAAATCCTTCTTGTAAACGAACCTAGGCATTTAGGTATGATTATGGACTCACAGTTAAATTTTCAGAGTCACATAAAAGTAGCCATTCTCAAAGCTAGAAGAGGAATTGGATATATATATATATATATATGTATATATATATATATATATACATATGCACAGAGACACACAATACACATATGTAATGATGTATATAAGTAGGTATGTCTGTATGCTGCATATGGACCTGTCAGGATTGTCACCAAATCAAGGAACTCTGAGAAAATCAGGGAATTTTCAGTTTCATTTGCAATCAGAAAAGATCAGGGGAAAAAGAAATATTTTCTTAAAAACTAAGGAAAATCAGGAAAGTTTTTACGGCTTCTTATTGTTGCATTTCAGAGCGGCGACTTTCACTATACTCAATCACACACTCAGTTGAGTGTGAGAAGTGTGAGAATTGCCAAATTTTGCCCTTTTGTACATCACTATGTTCTATGCAGTCATTATCAAGCGCAGTTCCATTCTGTTATGACGGCAAAATTTGAATGACGAAGCTTACAATCATGGCTCTCCAAAGCTCCAAATATATCCAATGAAATCATAAAACAGTAATTCAGAGTTATAGGAACATTGGTGAGAATCAGGGAAAATTAGTAGAATTTCACGGAAAATATCAGGGAAAACAGGGAATTTATTCTTGAGATAGTAACGGCAACCCTTTCTGTACGTGATTGGCTGTCAGGAGCGACTCTACCATCACGATATGCCATTATAGATAACAAAAGCAAAAAGCTACAAAGTGCAACAACAACAACAAATATCTTACTTGCAAAGGTCTTTCCTGCCTCTATCTTGTCGCCATAGCCTTTGAAACGCTTTAATGCAACGGGACTTTTCCTTGTGCATTTTCAAACCGCAGATTTTTCTTTCTGTGCTTTGTTTGCTGACATTACGTGACAATAACCCTGCGTCTCTACAATACACCTGTAAAGACAAATATTCAGCTTGCTCATGTACCGAAAAGATGTTGCAGTGACCTTTTGAAAGGATAATGTTATACTTTTTACACTAGCATTAGCAATGAAGGATTGAAATTTTAATACACTCACTATTTTTGACGGTAAGTTAGACGTAGGCCTGAATACACAACTTCATCTAATATCGTACATCAATTCTTCTCAGCTCTTTTGGCAAGCAAAAGCTCATGTAGACTTCAAGAAAGCCATGCAATCGCAATGTTTTGAGACATGATAAACTCCAAATTGGAGTTGGGTATTTTATTACTGGTTTTTTTTATGTCTTACCCTTTCTATCCGTTTAACGTTTGGATTCATGGAAATGTTCTTGTAACTTTCGTAAAGGAAGGTCGTTGGGTCTGCTTCTTTTAAGCAGTCTTGATCGACTATAAGTGTGCATTTTGCCAACTTGTCAGCTTCTTCTCTGCAGGAATGAAAAAGCAGCCTCATTAGCTTGTTAATACTTGGTAGTAAAAGTGAAAATATCGAAAATCTTAGGGGATATACGAAAACGAAGGAACTTCACATTCATGTTTGAGTTCTTTCATGAAAATTACCTACTAATGGAAAGAAATTGTCACAAAGAGATAGGAAGAATGCCACCTTCTAATTTCTGTTAAGAGTGTGTGTGTATGCTAAACAACGACCCTAGTGAACTTATATGACCTAGGGAACAAATGGCTGAAAATAGTTGGGGGGAGGTCAAGATATCATTTGTTAGACAAAAAAACCTATGAAGGAAAGTCTAAGAAAGACATGCAAAAATCAATTAATTGAAATGCTTAAACTCAACTTACTTGCAACTCCGGTATGGATTAGTTCTAAATGAAAGAAAGAATTTGTTTTTGCAGTCAAATCTTCGTTGTTGATACTCTGGTTTGTAGCATGGGAAGTTCAGAAGGGGTTTGAAATATAAACTCGAAGATAGCTCTATCATGAATGCCAAAACTGAAATAGAAACAATGTCCACTATGAACACAGAAATCAAGCAAAGTTTGCAAAAATAACAACATTAGAATTAGTGTCTAGTTTAGGGACTATGATGCCCAGGGTAGAAATCATCTCCGGGATCCTTGTTTGAAAAGTTTTTGTTATCCAAGAGTATTCTTCAAATTCTTTTATATTAAACTTGCTATGCCTCAGGGTTGTGGCTTGCATTTTCCTTTTGAAGCCCAGCATTAAGAAACATCAAAAGGTGCATTGAAATATTTTCCTGTAATTTCTTAGGTGGGGATCCTATTTGGCTTACCGAAGGGGCCCCTGCCCCCATAAAACGCCACTGATTAGAACATGTTGTATTGTGATAGTTACATTGTTATTGAGGAGTTTGATGTACCTAGTAGCTTTATTGCAAAATTCTTTAACTAGCTCAAACAAGGCCTTACAAATATCTCTGGCATTAACAGTTATATAAGTTTAGGTCAGGACATAACGGACTTAAAATATTGGTCAAGGAGGGCTTTTAGGCGTCTAGAAATCCTTGACAAAGTATTTTTTGCAACATCTATGCAATAGTCTACTTGTAATTCAGAGATGGCTCTAGCAAGGGTGCTTGAGGGCTGTGGCCCCCACAATGTTTACCTAGCTCCCTCATCGGTACCTATATTTTTGAAGACTTCTACACACTGTTGACACTTTTGCGACCTGTTCTTCCTTTCTTTCAGTTAATTTAAAAAGCGTGGTCCGCTAAAATTTTCTCGCTTAGCTAAAGCCTAGTATCCATAAAATGGTTGACATTCTTTCTCAGTCTTTGCGGGTCGCTGAGATAGAACTCAGCGACTCTCAACGACTATATGGATACCAGGCTTAACTGTCGACACTGCCAATGCTAGCTCCCCTAAGATTTCATCATTCAGTTTCACCTAGATTGCATGAAATTCGATATCTTCTACCACTTAAATTCATGAGAATTTCTTCTAACATGTAAGGACCAGGGTCGTTGTATAAGTTACAAAACAGCTTCAATAAATTTCAGGTATTTTAAGCAATTTCCTGAAAATGGCCACACACAAATACGCATGAAGCGCCAAAGCAAGAGTAACAAATTAAAACATATTTCTGCTTTGTGATCGTACATTATTTTAATGTTAATGCGATTAGGGCATAATGGAATATTTATAATAGCATAGTAGCTATATAATAACAAGATGATTGATCAAATGTGTGTAACCCATCTAAACCTTGACGACATAAATGGAACAACCAAAACAACACAGATTTAACTGGTGTTTAATGAAACAAACATGGCGGGATAGCTATCTTATTTGTGTGGTCTAACATGCAATTTAATGTCTTCACTGTAAACAATACGATGTAAGTTCATGGAAAGCTGACAACGTTTGCATTTTCGTACTTTCCTAACTTTCTCATCAAACCCACCATCACTGCAGTTGAAAGCTGCATACTTTCCAGTCTTGTTTTCAATTTTCTAAGCAACAAAGAATTTAACGCAAAGTTTTTTCCCCTCCGAAGAGAAGTGAATTATACCTTAACATATTAACTCGAAAACCAAACATTTCGTGCTGTTTAGGGACAATGCTGATACACGCTATTTTTATAAGATGGTGGTTTACAAGAAAATAGTATTCCGTTGCTCGAAGAGTTAAGAAAGTTAAATACTGGATTTTTGAGACTTAAGAATGTTTATTAATGCCTAAGTGTTTAAAATTTGACGCATCTGTGTATAACATGTCATGTACGTTATGTAGACTTTCCTCTAGTAGTTAAACTTCTACTAATTACTGATTTACTGAAGTTTATCATCCTTTCAGTTGTAGATGGAGCCTTTCACTTTACATTAATGTGCATGCGAAAAACATTGGAACTCAAAAATTTTTGCTAAGAAAGTTTTCACACTGGAATCGAAAAGAATTAAGAAAGTTTCATTGTCGGGCCAGAAAAGTATATTATAAAAGTGTATATGCCACAAATGAATGCAGTTCCATTTGATATTTATTACATTACAATTTTCCATGCTATTTAAGTAGAAAATTTTATTATTTCATGCTATGGTACATTATACTATGCTGAATTACGAAAAGAATTGAAATTTCATATCGCACAAAAGATTTCGTCTGTATTAAAAAAATCAAGATCTACAGTTAAGACAAAGAAAGGAAGTGCTTGATTTAGATCGCAATGGTTGGGTGTTTGCAAAATGCATAACAAACTCTAGCTGCGTGAGGAAATTTGATTTAGAAACAATTTTCTTTATCCAATGCAGCTTCAGCAACTTCTTTGAAACAGGAAAATCATGGAGTAGCAGAAGACAAGGGTTGAGGAATTCAGTAAATGGACAGTTGCCTAAAGTGTTCATCTGAGTTGGATCAAGCATCATGCAAATGGATTGCGTATCTACGATGGGGTTCTAGAGATATCTACCACAAAAACACCAAGCAGAGGTGCTACGAACTTAAAGCCCGTTTACACGGGAACCTTTCCAGATGGAGCCGTGCCAAAATAAATGTGGGTAGGCCTCGCGTTTACACGGAAACTGATGGAACCGTTCCAAACAGAACTGCTAGCCGTACACGAACGGGTCCTCCTAGAAGGTAGGTCACACATGGAACCGAACCAAAAAGTTCCGTGTACACACCCAGAATAGTTCTCGTCAGGTATGCTAAAAAACGAGGCAAAGGAAATTTGATTAACGATAACTGAAAAATTTGCTCGCGAAGAAAATTTTGGGTAACGCTTGAAAGAACAAGTGCATGGTGAGAACACTTTTCAAGAATTTTTCTTGTTCCTGAAGAATGGAGAAAGAGACTGTCGTTTTGGATTGTTCAGGCGTGAATACACAGAAGAAATTGTTCTGCACAGACCTGTTCCAAGGTATCTTGCAAACGGGAAGCTTACCCATACCTACGCGGAAAGGTTCCATACAGAACCTTTCCGAAGTTCCCGTGTAAACGGAGCTTAAGTCTTGACCTTGATCGGGGTTTGCAAGCTCTTAATGGATTTTAGAAGCTTCAAGCGTAAGAAAAATTCTCCAACTAATCAACAGATAAGCAGACTTATGAGGGGTAATGCTCTAGATTAAAAGAGAAGGGATAAATGTAGAAATCATTTGCACAACTTTCATGAGTTCATGACGTTCTAATTTGCATATTCTCGAAGTCTCTACTTAGCCTCATCGGTCTGGAACTCCCTACCTAGTCAAATAAACTCGTCTTGGACTTTTGGGTCATTCCAGTAGAAATTGAAGGCCATGCTTGCGAAAAAAACTAGAAAAATTAGGTTAGCTTTTTACTTTTCGTATGCTTTTGCTTTGCTTTGGATAATATTATTATGTCAAGTTTATTAAGTAGTATATTTATATTCCTTTGTAAATATTATTATAATTGGTTTTTAACATGGCCCCCTGTAAAACAGACATGTGATTCTGAGGGGCCACCACGTTTAAATATTTAAAAATGAAATGATTAAAAGTATTCAGAACAATAAGTCTACGGTAGGACCATGCCGCCGGCAAGATCCTTGAGGGCTATATTAAACTTGAAGGTGAATAAATATTCGGGAAAAATGATCGGTTTTTATCTTGTGCAGGTATTCCATGAATATTTATGTCACTGCTGTAGTTAAGTATTCAAATTCCATTCTTAACTCATCTTTTCTAGCAAAGAAGTAAAGCTAGCAATGCCAAAACGACCCTTTCTTTTCTAACAATTAACTATAGAAATTGAACTAATTAAGATCTATACTTGCCTTTCCCTATCCCTGGGGTGCAGATTAGAAGATATGGGGGCTAGGAACCCACAAAAAACTAATCTGCTGATCTGTTCGTGACAATGACATAATCGTTTACTTGTGTAATGCAAAATTAGAGAAGAAAAGTAGTATGATAAAACCATGATGACAAGACAGTGGTTCCGATACAATCATGGACCAGCAAACAAGTCCGGTACAATCTTTAACTCCCGACAATATTTCAATTTGAGATCCTGCTTAAATCCGGGTTTGAGAATGTCAAAATTGCACATAGACAGCCAAAAAGTCGGCTTCCAAAACTAATCCTTCGACCAAGTGATCTAAACCTTGAGGTTACAAAAGGATTAGGAAGGACAAGTGGCCTGGTCTCCAGCACGTAGCCACTTCACCTGACCCCATAGCCTCGTAATTCACTACATCATGCGAAAAGTATCACCTCAAACACTAATCCAGCTGTACGCTAGGTCGTGAGGATAAAGTAGAAATTTATAAAGAGTTAAAAATGTATGTTAAGTTTTGGCTCTTCGTAAAAAACAGCAAATGCAGAGTTTAACGCCCAAAAGTTTGCTTCTGCGATCACGACAGAGAGTATATTTTAAAACCTTCTTCAGTTTCATGCAACTTCCTAAAGTATTTTACAGTGCTATCATTCCAAATTTTCAACGTGAATTTCAGATAAAAATTTGCGATGTATAATAAGGTAATAAACATTCGTCTCTAAAGCACTTGGTCCCTCTATCTATTAGTGACGGCAAGAGCTAGTAAAATTGCCTATACTACTCGATGAAGAAGCGCGAGGACTTCCGAAAGCGCTTGCAGATTAAGAAGCAAAATAACATCATGAACAAATCATCAAACAGCATTTTGCAGCAGCATTCTACAACAGTATGTTGCAGATGTAGATACTGTATACTCTGTGACAAAACTGTGTAGGAACTTTAATATACACGTCACGTCGAACAGTGGCAAGCTGCCTAGGGTCCATTTCTATCGATGAAATTATGAAGAGTAGAAAACATGACAGAACCAATCGTAAGAGATACCATGATGATAGATCTAGAGTCTAGCAACTGACAACATAAGATATTGTTATTCAATAAGGTTGCTACTACTATTGGTATCCATCTTACAACAAGCAACCAACTGATGAATTGAGTTTTTGTTCCGCAAGCAACAATCCAACCAAAAGAGTCACTTGTCTGGATTTGACTGAAAGATTTATTTACAACAAACGTTGGTTTTGGCTGAGTTGAAATCCGAATTGATAGCTCTGCGTGGGATGCTAAGGCTTCCAGGGCCACAAGCAGCTACTGATTAAAAATAATTGCTCTTTTTTACTGATAGAGGACATAGCTAACGCTTAGATTCGCTATCTCTAAAGATGAAGCAACGATCAGGTTCTACAGAAGACACAAAGCACAAAAATTTCCTCGTGAAAAGCATGCAAGAGCTTCCAAAAAGATTATAGTTCACTTGAAATGCGAGAATTTTCAAATTAAAAAACTGTCTGCAAAAGAAGCTGATGTGAAAACTTACCAGAAAGTAATGTAAAATGCCACCAATTGTAAATCATTGTGCTTGCTACTCGACTTTGCAAAACCACAAGAATGCGTCTTGTTCACTGTGCGTGTTCCTCTCTCAACTGAGGTATCACAAATGGTCCAGCCACTTTATCACGGCTGAAGAATGTCTGATTGTCCGATTGACGTCACAGCCTGCATGTAGGTAAATGCTATTGTGAGGAATTGAAAAGAAATCAGAAAGCCGGTCCGGCCTCGTTTGGCTTTGAGCTCGATCCTTAATTTGACAATGTCAGGTAGGATATCAGCTTCAGAATCATGACTAAATTAAAGTTTCTTTTCTAATTAACAAGCATAACTAGGTAGTTTGTCTGGATTAATGGCACGGAGTAACTTCATTGGCCCTACGTGCAACGTTAATTAATTCCCATAAATCAAGATATTTTAAATAGCGTAAGAATTGTCTATGAAAATAAGGGCTCTTATTTGATTGGAGATATTGATTCTCATCTGTGCTTAAAATCACGGATACAAGATTTTTGAAAGGCTATATTAGCGCTCATCTTGACTCATATTTTAACATAATTACATTGCTGATTAATTGGATGATAGCTTGCTTCTTGCATGCTTGCAGTATTACTAACTACCCTTGAATAAGCTTATGCCAGCTGCAGTTGCTTCCTCAGTGAACAAAATAAGACATGGGAATACCCCCACTTACTGCGGTCATTGCTCGAATAGGCAATCAATATTTAGACACGATTACAGAGTGATTACTTCTCGAAATTATTGAGCAATTGCACCTGACAAATGGAAGGAATTTCTGCAATGATTTCGAAAGGCAATAAATACGAACATCCGTTATTAAAAGAGCAAGACGTCCTTATCGACGCCAGTTCTTATCTACCAAAGCGTTCAAATTAGAAAAGCAGGAAGCGTTTGCACTTTCTGCAGCGGTAGCTTCCAACGTATAAAAGATAAGCTAAAGATACTCAATACACACAAACACACACACTCACTCACACAAACTCACTCACACACACAGATACAGACACAGACAGAGAGGGACACTGAGAACCATAGATACACAAGCAAACGAAACAAACAAACACAGTTGCAGACGCAAGTAGACACACAGAGCCATAGAAACAAACACGCAGAAACAGAGACTAAGACACACACAGGACTATAGACACATAAGCACACAACTAAGACACACAGAACGACAGACACAAGCACACACAGACATACAAACACACTGCCATTTTAATTCCGCCTGAAGTAAACTATTGGTTTTTACTCTATGTTTCAATTTTCAAGGCATCGTGATTTCTCGGTTAAAAGTCGCAGAAATATTGAGCCTAGTGTGCAAAGTGCAACCCTAATGACTTTTCTTAATCAATCGAAACTCAAAAGATGATTCATCTTTGAATGTGTTTTTAATAATCCTCTCAAACGCACATAAGAAATAAAATAGCGAACTCTGGTCTATCTAGTGCATCTATTGCTTGTGTCAATGTGTCTTAGTACATGGCATTAAAGAACAAAATTAATTTCGCTACTAACAGATAAAATATTACCATAGGTATAGTATTTAACAGAATTTTTGCAGTCATGAAGTGGAAGACAATTTCTAAAAACGTAGAGGACCAGAAGAAACACCGGGGAGAAATTAGCTAGTGGGAGAAGACTTACAATCATTTGGGAAAATCGTGGTCTTGAAATGCCTGGCTTTATCTTAAATGCCATAAGCAAATTGGATCCCTATTTTGCAAGAGCGACAGACAATGCCTATCATACCAAATCAAAATACCTGAAGCTTCTGGAACGGAATAAATTTTTTCCACTAGAGTATTGTGAAAGAAATTGTTAATTGCGATGTAAACTGCATTGTGGGGAGGTAGTAGTTCATTGCGACTAACTACTTCTGCATCAAACTGGAGATATCAATATTGATAAAAGGTTTTTCTCATGAATTGCTCAATGCATGCGACATACGCAGTTACCATACCTATAAATCATGCCTATCAAATCAAAGCTGCCTGTAAAATCTAAGTTTACTTATTCTAATTTGTTAGGTGACTGCTTCTCTATCGAACATGTTTCTAAGACAAAATTGGCCCTACTTTTAATTACGGATATTTACACAATTTATGCCTTGACATTCTCTGAAAGATCCGCTGATCTGCATGCAGTTACTCAAAAGCAATCGATGGGCGTCTCACCCTTATAAATAGAAATCTTCTTTAATAAATACCTTTCTTGATACTACTGTAATTCAATCAACTCCCATATCAATGTTTGTCTGGCAGATCTGCTGAATTTGCGTAATAGAAATAACACCAAACAACATCTTGAATGCCAGAGAAGCATCCAATATAGCTACATGCATGTATAGTATTTATGGTTTTCACACCCACGTTACATGCCTTAGCTCCATTACTCTAAGGAAGATGGCGGTCTCTGAAGCCACATACAAATACAAACATAAGCACACACAGACACACAAGCGAACACACACACACACACACACACACCAATCCACACACACATGGTGTGCTTTCCTAGCTGGAATAGACAGGACTTACAACTTTCTCAGTTCTAAATGCCAATGAGGTATAGCATTTAGCAAGGAAAAGAGTTGTTTTTGAAAAGTAAATTGAATGTACTGGTTCTGGAATACAAGGCCAAAATATAGGAGTAGCAAACCTTCCTTAGTTATGTTCAAAAATTGGCTCATTCTGAATGTTTCAAACGAAATACTCTAATAACAAGGCTGGAAAGCAAGACTACCACTTCAAATGTAGATGCAAGTCAGTCAAAGTAGAAAGAGCTAGAAATTGCAGCTATTTAGTGTAGCTTCAGGCAATATGAGAGATCTTTCTCTATGAGTCAAAATACTGGACAATTTTCAACAATTTCACATCTAAAGCGTAGATAGTAAGCCAATATAGCATTATTCATGTAGCCACAAAGCCTCGAGAGCATACATAAGTAATGCGATGTGATGTGAGGTGGGTTTCAAATGAAGTTATGAATTATTTTACTTCATAATGAATAATCCACGTGGTCTCTGGAATTTCAGTATTCTTTAATTCTTAAGTATCAAATAATGTCATGAATACTTGATATCTTACTTCCTTCATGCAAAGAGTATCCAAACTGTTGTAGCACAAGAAGAAATGCTAGATGGAAGGAAAAGCGTTTACATGGAGTGGTGTATTTTCGAATGAAATGAAATTGATCGAAAGGAAAAGGATTGCCTTAAGTGCTGCGTTGTTACAACAAGGAACCATGGAGACACAGGTTCCAATGTCTGCAGCCTTACCTGCAATGCAGGATTAAAAGAAAAGCGACGAGGTTAAGAAAAAAGCAAGGGTGAAGTGAGCTAAATTGCAGGTAAATTCATGAAAACACAACTACAAACTGCAGTTTCTAGGATGAGCTACATTCTCCAAGACAACTCTACTTGCGAGGCTTTGGTGAAAACAAAACTAGACTTCCATTTGCGATCTTTTATAATCCGCTTATACATAATATTAGAATAAAAGAATTGGTTGATAGGATCAGTTTTGCTCAAAAATGTGTGTAAGACAAATAGCAAATGGATATTTCAAACAGTAAGACTTAGAATTTAATTGGTAGACGGAATGCAAAAGAGAAATGCTCAGAAAGCGTGTTGTTGTCCGTTCCAATTGGATGCAATTCTGAGGACTGAGTCAGTTTTCAGTTCTCATCTACCTAACATCAGATAACATAATTACTTATCTTTTCAATCATTCAAGCTTGTTTATAAAGAGAAAAAATAGTCACATCCTGTAGGAGAATTATGGTTAGATTAGCAATAGAGATGTTATCATCTGTAGCATCTACAAATTGGACAATTCTAATGATTAAAAATTAGGATAAGATAAAGACGTACGAAACAACGTATACTATTGAGCTGATAAAATTTTGCATGGAGGCCAGAGAAAATTAATATACTTTGACATTGACAAGATAAGAAAAATAGGCAATCCTCTCAACTGGAAGGAGAGATAATTAGCCAAAACATGAGCTTTTCACTACTGGGAGGTCAGAAACATGGTGCAGGAAAAAGCGATTTGTGATAGTCGAACTAATTTTACCATAAACAAGTTTTCTGAGCAAGTAGAAAGTTAATTAGTTCAAATGTTTCATACCCAGGTCAAGATCAAAGGACAGTTTATGTAGGAACAGTACCAAGTGCCATAAAAATAATTTTATGATAAAAGAAAGTAATAGAATTCATATATTTATCGTCGAGCACTTGAGATTCGGAGCACTTTGATAGTAGGAGCAAAGTCTATGTAGAAGACAAAGCTGGAAACTTGGATAAGGAAAATTTACTACAGCACGAAAAAGCGGTAACATTCTTTTGACATACTTAAAAGCTGTTTTTTCCGTCCGACACTCATCAGAGTATGAAAACGTCGGATAGTGACCTAAAGGTTAACCGAAATATATATGGATATATATTTCGGTTAAGTCAAAAGAATGTTGCCGCTTTTTCGTGCTGTGGTAAAGTTCTGTAGTATCAACAGACTATTCTTGCATTATTTTATGATAAAGTAAAACATCACAGATTTTTCAATCTACTCCTTTGATTTTCAGGCGGAATTGCACTATGAGCACTTTTCAAATACCCTTTAAGCATGTGAACAATAAAAATGACTAGAATGATGATTCGTGCCAAAAAGAATGAAATGATAGCCATCAGCAAATGGAGTTATTCTTAAATATCCACAATCAAGAGTATTTTGAACATATCAAAATACAATCTTATCTAATGCTATCTAAAAATGTTAGAAGTCAGCCTCTCAGCCATCTGCTATCATTGTTATGGATTAGAAATACCAGAAGAAATTTATTAATTTCTATGGTAGTATTTTCAAATTAGGATAATTAAGGGACAAAAGAACGACTACAAGTTACAATAGCCATCCTCTTCGCCACACGTGTCCGAGAGACTAATGCAACACGACGTACAATGGTATTCAGCACAGGCGAGTCTTTATGTCTTTTTAATGGCCCGGAGTAATCAATGCATGCCCAAAAAAACCAACAGGGCAGCGCAACACCTGCCTTAGTAGCCTATTCATGATTAATTCCTAATTCAACAGTGAGATCAGGCCTCTGTTAGGCCCTGGCTAAACGACTCGATTTTTCACTCGATTTTTTCACTCGACTTTGGCCACCTTGTTGAGTGAGTCGAGTGGAGTCGAGTGATGTTGAGTGTAGTTTGATCTTTGTCAAAAAAATCGTGCAAAAGAATTGTTTTTGAGTGAAAATCGACTCGTTTGGCCACCTTGTCGAGGAAGTCGAGTGAAAGCATGCGCAGTAGCGTCTCATTGGGCGGGCAAATATTTGTGATAGTAAATATTTTCAGCTGATGTGCGTTGCAGAAATATGAGTAGTTAAAAAGTTGGGAGAAAATTCGAGTGGAAAATCGAGTCGTTTGGCCAGGGCCTTAGGGATCATTATTTGCTGAGGGGGTTGGTACCAAAGAAAAAGTAATTGAAAAAGTAATTGGATGTAACGATGTTACTTAAAGAATAAAGTTGTGCAAATACGTTTTAATACAACTCCTCAAGGCTGGGTAAAGTGATGTTTTGGACAAGAAATCATTTCTCTGCGGAACCAATCCCTCTGCAAATAATCAACTGCCCATTGTGTGTTAAAACCCTTTCTGTAGATAAATGCTAGCTTTTCGCAACGACCAGGAAATGTATCCACATTGAAAACAGTGCGGAGGTGCTCAGGAGTTGATGAACAAAAATGCAACTTGTCTTTCCTATTTCTTGAGCCACGATAAAACTGCAGTGCAATTGAACAATCAAAGCACAAATGATACTTTGGGGGTTTTTTCGCTTCATACTTGAAATGGTCACTCATCTCCGTCAACATGCAGCTTGAACCGTTTGCATGTTGCAGTACACACATCTGTGAGCAGCTTTTCTCTGTAATCCTGAGGTATATCAGCAACATAGAATCTAGCTCCCAACATAGAAAGTTGCCAAAGCAAATGCTAAGGATTATGTTTGAGCAGGTAGAAGAGTAAAGACAGCGGAATGCTCAGCCTATTTCACCGGATTCTGATCAAAGTATACTTTGCAGAAATTTGATTTGACATCCTACGAAGAGCAAGATACTAATTTGTAAGCATTTTTGCACGATCAAGGAAATTTTCAACATATCTCACTGCAGGGTAAAGCATATTGATCGAAAAATAATTTTGAAAGAGTCGATTATCAGGAGGTACCTAAAATTAGGAAAGGCAGCTGCAATTTGTATCAAAAACTGAAAATATCCCTAAATAGCTGTGATATGGAGCTATTTACGTGTTTGTGTTATTAGCCTAAAATCCAACACTATGCATGACTTACGCAATGATGAACCAAGCGTCCAGTGCATGAAACGTGCACAAAACCTCGTAGACTGAAGCGTTCTGGCAAGAGCAGTCTATATTTAAACTCGTTCAATTGTATGGTACAGCATACTTGCGATGCTCTTTTTCTATAGCTTTGTACATTTTGGACTACGTGAATTGATTTGGGGAACAAGCTGAAAAGACTAATTTCTTAACTCAATTTTCAAGGCTCATACTGCGCATATTGTTGCATACTGCGCATCATGCAGCATTTATCAATACAAATTCAGAGATGGGAATTGTGACACCTGCTCCCAAGGGCATCCACTACGTGGGGACTAGGGGGCTCGAACCACCTCTGGGTAATGCTACGAGGGGGCTAACCCCCTGTAAAAATTGTGAGAAAGAACACTATTTGGCTTTCAAAACTGCAGAAATCCAAGACAATGATACAACATTGATACTTCTGTTATACATCTATGGATCTGTTCTGTTTTTTTGGTTAGCTTTCTCTTTTGCTTCTTCAGCAGAGTATATTATATACTATATAATTACAAAATGTATTCATGGTAGGCAATGAGCAACTTTCACGTGTCACATGACCATTATGCAATCGTACCTCTGATTGGCTGATCTGACTTAGAGCGGAAGTATCCCTTCTTGACAATCTTTCTTGGGTTGATGTACGGAGTAGTCTTCAGCCTTAAATCGTCAGTGCTTCCGTTCGATCGCCTGGCAACAACATACCATCCTTCTTCGCAGCTATTAACGTATTCCAACCAATATCACTGTGGAGACTTTTTTTAATTACATTTTACATGACACAAACCAAAAAAATATGCAAACAATGATAAATGGATGCTGTTCACCGTACATAACAACAAACAGCTCACTACGCAATGCAATATTTTCCCGCCGCTTGCCCTCCAATTGAGGATATTAACGTATTCCAACCAATCAGAAGTTAAATTAAGTAATGGTCATGTGACATGTGAAAGTTGCTTATTTTCTAAATTTTCTGATTTGAGCCCCCTGAAGAAACCAAAAGTCGGTACCTATGCCTGCTTCTAAACAATGACTTTGACCTGGCTTCCCAGCAAATATGAATGCAAAATAATAATAAAAATAAGATAAAAAATACGACGAGAAGATTATCAAAATGATAAGTAATAGAGTGCAAAAAACAAACTGTCAATATTAAAGCGTTTTGAAATTCGTCTTCATTAAACATATGCATATATGTACTGCTGCAGCAAGGATGGAATAGAAATGTGCTGCGAAGGAGAAAACATGGCCACTCATTGCTTTGAATTTGAAAGAACTTGAGTTCACGTACACGTGGAACTTACTAACGTCAAACTCCAACTATTTACGCAAATGCTTATCCCTAGATTTCACCAAAATGCTAAATACTGCGTCATTCTATCGAAAATTGAGAAATGGTTTTATTAAAGCATTTGTGTTGTCATCTGATATAAAGTTTGATTAGATCCAAGAGATAGAGCTGGGTTTGTGCATGCCAACCCTAATAGGAGATACTGCTAAGAGGGAAATTCTGAGTTTTGGGTCAATAGGGGCTTTTAGCATTTACTGCACTAAATTGAAAATTAAACAGAAAGACTATGATCAAATTTCGTAGGCTGAAAAGCAGAAAAAATTCAAAACAAGAGAGCGAAAAGCCATGTAGAAGTACAAAATGGGTTCAAAAAACCAAAATTAATGCTGTTCATGACACAGAGCATCAGTGGATAATCGTGGTTTAAAGAGATGTAACAAAGTGGTGCCCATGAATAGTAGATTCTCAAAACGTTGCACATCCCTCCTACGACTTGACGATGAAAACTTGGCTAAATGAAAACAGAGCTAAGCACCAACAACAGCATGAGATGTTAGTTGCGTATTAGAGAAGAAATGTAAATTTCTTTTATAATAAGTATTGATTACCAAGAGAAAAACAGTTCCTTTTGCCAGAGTTAAAAAGCTCAAATCAAAAATGGAGTAATGCCGATGTGGCCTCAATTAGGGCATCCAAACCAAAACATATAGGACCTTCGGACATCAGCTACGCCAAAGGCAAAACCCAAAGTTGAATTCCAAAAGTTTCCTTTGTAAGAGCAAGCAAAACTGCCCTTATGAGTTATCAAGCTCATTTCTGTAAACCTTGCAAACACGGATGGATGAGTTCATAAAGCGATGACTTTCATGGATGGTAAATCATCTTTTGATAATTCTTTAGTTTGGACAATTGAACTCCCAAATTTAGAGACAAAAGCGTAGCCAAAATTACTTCAAATGCCATTCAGCTAGACGACTGGACAACACATTCCGTTTTGGAGATAGCGGAAAAAGAGTAGGCTAAGTTTCAGTCTTCGTAGCACAAATTGAAAACCTTTTCTATTGGTGTTTTGTAGTGGATATATCAGTATATTGACTTTTTTCATGTCTTTTGTTTACCTTATATCTCCGCTCAAGTTTACGACAATCATCGTAAAAAGTTCCATGATGGGGAAAATCTGTTGACTTTTCTTTATCTTTTATACATATGATCGCGATTAACTTTTCTTCGCATCTTCACAAAGAGGGAAATGTGCATCGTTGCTGGCACAAAAAACTAACCATTCTGAGAAACATTTATCGTCTCCTCTTCCTTCAAGAAGAAGTTTTGTGTAACCAGTCGCTCCTGTCCGCGATTGTCCGAGCTTGAAGTGATCAGGACAATTTCACTTTCATTTTTCATGTTTCAATTCTATATACATGAAAGCCCTTCAGAAGATAAGACTTGTTCTACATGGGGGAAGGGGATTGCACAGTACTTTACGAGGAAGCAAAATTACAGCTCAAAGTAAGCAACAATGGGAAGGAGAAAGCTTGCGAGAATTCCTAAATGAGAGGAAGAAGCTAGCTAGATATACAACAGGAACTTGACTTACAAATCTTGAGATGTGCCTCAGAGAATGCCAAGAGTAATGCTTGAACTCCTTTGCTTTCCCAAACACGAAAACAAGGTATGTGCCTGAAAAAAGAGATTTTTAGTTCAGACTATGGATGTAACACCCATTTATCAACTAGCGTCTTCTCCTTTTACAGTTGACGCCAAATGATGTGGTTATGATCGTTTGAGGATGAGATGTATTAATGGTACCTTAGGTTGCGACGTGGGTCACGTGAAGCTTCCAATGCCTTTTCTTATTGTGGATAGAAACGTGTGCTATGGAAAATTTTCAAAACAAAGGTGTGAAATAGACCCATGGAAACATTTAATTACCTCAATGGGGCAACAAAATTCCCAGCGGGGTAATTTCTCTAATGAAGCCTCAAACTGATTCTAAAATATAATTGAAGCATTCAAACGCTAAAACAGAGACTGGTATGAAATAGAGACTGCCATTCCTTGTATTCAGATGGAAGTAATAGTCATAGCATGGGTCAAAATAGTAGGTTTTCATTTTGCCACAACCCCATACGATGACACCCACGCATAATTGATTTCCAATCATTGCAACTGGTAGCCTATTATAAATTCCTACTAGTGGGCACTCACTGCTTTCCATCTTTTCCCACCAACAGGAGTTGATAAAACGTATTATTCTTCCATCAGTCAGACTATTTCCAACAACATAGGTATTCCCCATAAAGGGTATTCCCTATTAAAGACACTGGGCCAGGCATCATTCCCTGTCGCCCTGGGAACAGTCCTAGACATGAAATATAAATGAGAACTGGCTTGGTTTCTGGAAAGTACTAATGAATTGGCAGATTTTCTAGCATCACAGGAGTCAACATTGAAAGCTTTGGTCGTTGCACCAGTTATTATTAGACACGTCAGAAAACTACTAACGGATTTTGCAAAGTGGGTGGTGTGACCCACCTACACCCTCTACGTCATCACACCCTTGTGCAATGCTGTAGGTATTAACAATACGAGTGCTGATGTACTTTTCAAGCTTTGAAAAAATATTGCAGCTGCATTTACAACATATTTTGAGTTCTTGAGGTTTCTAAAATTCTTCAAACAAAGTCTTCATAGTCACGCCCTGAACTTTCAGGACCTCTTTCAAAACGCTTTTACATTCGAAACACCAATATATTTGACAAAGCACATTAGTTGCAACTGCAACACTACGTCCAATTACATCTCACAAGGGATGTTCGGATCTAGCTGGAGAGCTATATAACTATTCCATAGAGCTGTGGAAAGCTGTGAAGTGGTTAAAGATATAAGAATGCCAGACTAAAAACATTGACATGCTGTTTTTCACAGGGGCGTCGAATCTGGAGGGCCGGGAGAACTGGCCCCACCCACTGTTTCATAAAAAAAGCATATTTCATTACTTTTACCCGAGCATATCCCGACTTTAGTGACCAGGCCCTTCCACTATGAAAGTCGTTCCGACGTCCCTGTTTCATATACAGCTCAATATCAATCGTCATTAAAACGTTGTTTTACATTTAAAGCTCTTCTCTCAACGGTTGCTGTGACGTTGAAATAACAAACGTGGAAAGAGACTTGCAAAAACATTGAATAGACAGGCCCCTTTGCAGCTGTAGCGGGGATCTTGTCAAGTCCTTGTAGATATACATGCATATATTCCCGATGTAAAATCTCAGATTTCTACTAATAGCAGTAGTTTCATCTCATATGCAGTACTGGGTGGTTTAATCAACCGTTGAAGTTAAAAAACTCGTTTCGTAGAAGCCACAATTCTGAGTACCATCCACGATGAATAGAGCTCTGACTACTGACTACTCAAATCAACCAACGTCATTATCTTTTCGCTTTTATTGTCTCCTGTTAGCTAAATAATGGGAACTGTTCAGGTTACCAAAAATGTTCTTACTTTCCGTTAAAACTGGCAATTAACATAAAAAAAGTCCGCATATCTGGCGATGCCGCACTAAATGTCGTTACAAACAAGGAAGTCATTGATTAAAATGTAAATCGCGCTTCGTGAATTGCGCATCACGAAATGTGCAGCATGAAAGTCGATAATGAATCAGTATTGATCCTAAAACTGACATATACATGCTAAAGATGCATAAAAAGTACGAACTCGCATTAATGAATTTGAGGTCGAATTTTCTTTCTGTAAAGCGTAAGATGGCAAGTCAAGTATAATGTGATGGAACAAAGTACTACGATATACAAGTATTTATGAACGTAGAAGAGATTCTACAAGTGTAGAAGATACAATCTTGGTGTATCAGCTCTTGAATTCTACTTTAAGTGTAGCACTGATAAGATCAAATTCAATCCTTCAAGCTCGATAATAGACCATTTTATAAAACATTGCAAGTTAGGCCATCTTACTACCTATTTCAATTGATATTTATTTCTATAACTTTTCATTGGGATAAGCTTGTTGGATACACCAGTCAACTTTCATATGTTCAATGGTGTAATCACGAGACTACTACAAAGAATTTAAATTCAAACGACTATGCCGAATTTGTACGTCAGAAGAAGTCACGCATTAATGTAACACATACAAAGAGTGTTTAGAGCTACGGTGCAATTCTTTAAATTAATGAAAAAGCACTTAATTTCATTCTCTTGCAAGATTTCCATCCATAGATAGGTACAAAACAGTGATTATCAACGGTCTTCCATAATTAAAATACTTCCTGCCGCTGTTGTATATAAGACCATTGAGCATTCAAATATCTCACTTGAATCCAAATTTGTGCAACTGGTGTCAAATACCGAATTAGAAACCAAACTTATAAATAACGAGATATTGAATTTGATAAAACTGGGAAATTTCTGGAAGTCTTAATCATGCTGATAAGTGTGGAAGACTATCAACAACTCATAAGCCAGTGCATGAATCTAGTTGGTTAATATTTTATGAATATCAAAATTATTCCACTAATACAAAAAGCATATTTCTTACCTCAAAGATCTTCTATAAAAATATTGGTTTTCTTAGAAGAAACGTAGCCTGCTCTCGAAATTTAAAATAACGCTCGAAATTTAAAAAAACGCTGCCGTTAGATCCTTCTCACGTAAACATTGTGACATGAATAGATATAGCCCATGGGAGTAGTTAATGCATGCATTGTAAATGCTGCTAGTGGGTGTTCCAGGTTCTTGTATAAACCACAGAACAGAAGGAATTGGAGTGTTTTTCGCACAGTAAATCGTGCAATAAATCACATTTTATACTCTGGAGGAGAACTGAAAGGGTTCTGAAAAGAAGACACCTTCATACAAACACAAATAGTTTGCTTAGGGGCTTTCATTTCTAACTCCGGGTACCGGGCTTGGCTTAAAATTTAGCAAATAGTAAAAAGTTTTGTATCCATCCATTTTTGTCTAACAATTTTCAGATCCTTTTGAGAAATGAGTAAAAAATTTAAAATCCCAGCTGCTCTGTATAGAGCTAAATTTTAATGTAAGTTTTCATGAGTTTTACCTTCTTTATATCTATATAAATATACGTTAAAAAGCTATTTGCTACTTCTGCCTGTAGTTCAGTACCCTACTCGTTGCATCATTGTTAGAATCTTAGAAAGACCACACATTGATTTTCAAGGTTATAACACTATTTGTTTATAACTACAGTAAATAACATGTCTGCAAATTATAGCAGCCATAACCGTGTATTCGTCAGCCCACGTTGTGGTAAGAGCATTTTTCAAGAAGATAAACAATCCTGATCAGTGAGCATCTCACATGCTTTGGGTCTTTGAAAGAGAATCATTTTCCGTCGTCCTTCGTTTTCCTTTCGTAAGCATCTATGCTGAAAAACCTGAGAAGAGTTTGACTTGCTTAACATTTTGCATGTATAGTGAAGAAAGAACATAAAGAAGAATTTGCTTTAGCTCCAAAACTAAAGGAAGATCAATCAAAATTAGCAGTAAAGTCTAAACAAGGCTTCTAATGAAGCTATGTAATACCAAAGACAAATGTTATCCTTTAATACATTTCAGAATATATTAATCAAATACTCTCACGTGCCAAATAAACGTCCCCCCCGCTTATTAATTTTTCGATATTTTCCAACACCCGGAACTTATAAGGACCTCCCGTTTATAAATTTTAAGGAAATTGACTTATGCAGCAGTACACTATTTTGCCATGAAAATTGGCCGCCAATTTTCATGGCAAAATAGCGTACTGCTGTATACATTTTAGTTTTATGCTTTTTGACAACCTGTTTTTGTTCTTTTCGTCCTCGTACAATCATTTAAAGCCTTTTCTCAAATTCCGACCCCCCCATTTATTTTGACCCCCCTGTTTATTAAATTTCGGACTTTTTTCCGACCCCCTGTTTGTTAGGATCCCCTGTTTGTTTGGCACTTGAGAGTACATTAATCTGTGCTGAATAGGTGTATGTCTTACATATAGGGCATTGGAATTTGTAGATATCGAAATATAAATAAATATATAACGCATATATAAATATAGGAAATAGGAGAAAAACATAGCATGGAAATAAGAATCAATGCTTGATTATTACGGATTGAAGCGATGTTGCTCAATCGAAAAATAACATACAATTTAAAGAGATTGTCAAGAGAGAAAACAAGCTACCTCAAAAATGAAGAGCTTGGGGGAAATTTCACCATTCAGTCTTAGCAGATGAACAAATACTTTTTGATAACTAAATAGAAATCAAACTCGAAAATTCATTGTCACCTAAAAGGAAAATCTCTAGAGCTGAAAAAAGTATTTAATTAATAACGATCCAAAGCGTTCATCGTGGGTCCGCATTCTAACATAGTTGAGTTCCATCTACTCCCTTGTGTGTAACTGGAAAAATGAGTTCAGGTAGCATGAAAGAGGCCTGTTGAGATCTTAAGACTTGTTTCCATGAAATAATGAAAATAGAGTGGGATGAACACAAATTAGGAGCTCTCAAAATATTTTCCATATACATGATATCATAACTTGCGCAATACGTACTATGCCTACCTATAATCACCTCCATTATCGAATGCAGTTCTTAGCAAATCAAACGATAGACTAATTTGCTTCAAATGTGACATTACAGGTACAATTTACTGAGTTCGTCCTTGATCAATAAAATCGACATTAGTCAGTAATAGCTAAGAAACTTCCATGCGTTTCGCACAGAAAGAAATTCAGAATGTTGTCACATTTTCTCGTATACCCTATTTCTGCTTTCTTGTCTATGCCACCAAAAATCCAGCTGTTTCTTACAATAAAGCTTCAAACTTACTTCATTTTGCGTCCCGCCACGTACATCCTAGCCTCGAGAAAATGCCGAAGATACATATGGCTTACAACTCTGCTACAAACGAACTAAAATTTACAGTAGAACTCTAGAATCAGATTCCTTCAAGATTTTCACGAATACCTTCTGCATTTTCTACGTGTTGGAAACTTCTACATTTAGAAGGTCAATCCAATTGCTTTGCTAGATCATGGGATGTATCCAATGTATCCCCTAATTTGGAATAAAAAAGCCACGCTGCATGAAATGTGGACCTGATGATCTCCAATTTCTTTACAGAAGGAAGAAACGCAGAATTATCCCGCAAAGGCTACATACTAGATCACTATAACAAATTAAGTAGCTAAAACTCCAATCATTGATTCGAGCTTCATAGTTGCATCTCTTCTTATCGTAGTTTGTAAACAGAAATGAAGTATATGGTATTAGTGGGTATAATTATTAACTAGATATCACTCATGATAAAATAAAACTTTAGTGTGAAGCTCTCATAAATCGCTTCTCAGTCTGATATACATATATCGTACAGTTAGCAAATATACAAAGTCTGATAACTACATACCACCAAACACAACTAAATACCAGAAAGCTTCATCATTATATACCTTAATAGACTATGTTCTTCAAAACGTTAAACATTCTAAGGAAGGGCAATTTTGTCACGAAGTATGATAAGACGCAAGCATTCCTCACTGGGCTGCTAAAGCACCCTTTTTTGGGGGAGGGGTGGGGCTCCCAAAAACAATAACTCCGCAGTGCAATAGAAACTAATATAGTAAGATAAGAGGATGGGATGTTTTTTCGAATCTATTCAAGAGAAATAAAGAAATGTTGCTGGAATTTTGAGGAATACAAAATCATCACAAGATTTTACTATGTTACATAACTTTACGTTCAAACCACTCACGGTATTCAAATGCAATACCAACAATCACGAATTCTGGGAAATAACCAGCTGAGCTCACATGTAGAATAATGCTATTCAATCTGAGAGTGAATCAGATGGATAGAACACATGCAGTTTACGTAAAGTACCAGCATCACCACACTTAGAAAAAACAACTTGCCTACTAAAACGCAGACTGAAAAAATGGAATACAGATGACTAAAATGAGGTTTGGTAGCTATTTTTCAGTAAAGTAATTATCTCATTTTAAATTTGAATGTTGTTCAACCTTCGCTCAAAAGCTCAGCTTTTTGAAATCTAGTTCAACCCAAACACTTCCTTTCACACAGATGCAAAAATTCCCCATCTCTTTTCTGATGTAAATTTAACTTTTAGTTGAAATTTCTCTCTTTTTAATGACATCCAAATAAAGCTAAAAGTGTAAGGGTTTTCATTCTACAAACAGTCCCTTGGATAAATTACGGGCCACAATTTCATGTAGGAGTGGGGAGGTGGGACTTTCAGAAAGCATTGTTGTTGTTGTTTACTTTATTTTGAGTAGGATTTTGTACCTAGCTTTTTCAGCTAATTTAGGCCTACTATGCATGCTGCATCCAGGCATAGGACCCCTAGTTTAACGTCCCTTCCGTAGGACGGCGAAGTGAGCTGTTTTGGTCGTTCACCTGGAAAGTCGCCCATCCAGTTTCTGACCGTACACAGCCATGCTTAACTTCAGTTAAGCTAATGGAACTTGTTGGGCCGCTTGGCCACTCACCCCAGAATTGATTGCATATTTATAGCAGTCCAGAAAAAGTAACAGTTCCACGGCTGTGAGCCGGAGGAAGATTTGCTAGATCTATGCCAGTTTTGAGGAAGGCAAGTTGTCATGTTCTAGAAAAGTCCTGCTTGAGGAACATTCTGAAGCATGCAGATGGGGCACTTTGGAATGGGGAAAATGGAGGGACAACATGGGAAGCCTCATTTCGATGTTGTATAGCAAGGAAGGTTGCACGTAAGAGAGGCTGTGGGAGGAAGGCTTGACATTTGTCTGGATTCTGCAACTATGATCAACAAAAACATTGAGTGTCAGACAGGAATTTGCTCAAACTTTCCAATGGACGTTAAGCACATGTTACATTATGAGCATTTTGAAACTTCATACACATCGCCCCTCCCCTCTTTGCACCACATCTACAAAGACCTACAAGTAATTAACTATAATTGCGAATAAATGACCTCTTTAGCCAAAGGCAGGTAATTAGAATAATCATGTCAATTGAGACAGGAACATCTGCTCATGCTAAATATCTACTCCAAGATTGCGGTTCTGTGTCCTTGCCAATACTATGTACCAATTTTACTTGGCTACTATATCAGAAGTGAAAATATACCATATATGATACTTTTCAGGACAATACTACTCAAGACAGCTAAACTGAAATATTACCTGGCAAGTTATATTAGAAAAAGCTATCTAAAAACTCATTTAGAGTTTTAGTTAATGTAAAAAAGAATCGTACACTCCGTAATCAAGACAGTATATCTGGATGATCAGCTTTTAAAAAATTGGAAAATCCTACACCGTTGAATATACAAACATGTGTTTGACGTATTACGTGGATGTCTAAAAATCAACGATATAAACAGCCTAATACAAGAATAAATAATAAATACAACATATAAAGAACATTATATACGTAGGTGTCTGCCCAATGCGCAAGGCTGCGCGGGAAGGACTAAGTATACGTAGATGACCTAACAAAGAACTTGCGTTCTCCGTATTCTCATCATAGTTGCCTATCACAACCAGTGGCGTAACAAAATAGTTCGGGGTCTTTGGAAAAATTATGCTCGGGACCTTTTTCACTCTCAGACGTGTTAATATTCTCTTAGTTAGTTATTCTTCGCGAAAACAATGCATAAAAACCTGTCTCTTGAAAGTCTCTGCGAGGCCCGTTGACGTCTCAAAGGTGCAGGGGCCCTTAGAAGTTGTCACTACCCCCAACCTGAGTCGGTTACGGCACTGATCACGACCATTCAAGTTTTCATCAATTCCTAATCCAATTTCACGTGATACCATAAAATCCCGAATATAAGCCATTCAGAAATAAACCCCCTGCAAGCTAACTCAAATATCCTTCCGAATATAAGTCCCCCCGAATATAAGCCCAGGGCTGGCATTTAGGATTCTGTGTATATAGTTAAGATATTGAATGAACATGGACAGAGCATATATAGAGCCTCTGTATTTACTTTTGTCCTTTTAAGGAGTTTTGCGTATCAGATGTTGTTACTAGTCTCTCTGATTGGACACCGAATGTTGAATTTTTTGGCATACAATAGTCACCTGTTAAACCAAAAGACCCTTCAAATATAAGTTCCCCCCAAATATAAGCCCTCCCGAAATAAGCCCACTAAAAATGCTTACGAACCTCTATTAGCCCAGGGCTTATATTCGAGATTTTACGATATTTCACATATCAGAAATAGTGAATCCGAAATGCAGTAAAATTTCCATCAGTCTGAACATTCTTCAATTCTTCATTAGCTGAAAACCGTGCGTGGTGCACAGAAGCAAAAACCCTGTATTCTGTACACAGCAAGTTGGGATTGTGTTGCCTTCTATGGGGATGAAAGCCCAACAGTTTCAATCTGCACTTTGGATTTGACTGGTCTACTTACATGTACATATTAGTAAAAAACGTGAATGGCTAGAGTACAGTTTCTTGCTTCATATAAGAGCCATGTGGTCTAATTTCGTTTTTTAACAAAGAACGTAATCTGACTTCTCTTAGTGACCTTGCTCTTGTCAAATCTGGGTCACTTGCCGCTACTGGTGACATCTGACGTTCGGGTAAGTAAACCTCTGATGTACTTACATCCGAACTTGATGCACTATAATCTTCACCAAAGTCGATTCTCTTCATTACTGTTTTCAAAATAGGAGACAAAACTGGAGTTGCCATAGCCGCTGCGTTCGAGTATTTCCTTCGTAGCTTCACTTTCTCCTCCTCGGTGGCTTTTGTTAGATTGGATAATGGTGTAGAATGAACATTTAGGCTGCTATCGGTGGAGTCGTCTGTTGAAACCCACCGTGCAGGAGTTGCAAATACTTGATCGTTTGTAGCTAGGCCTGTAGATTCAAAGAGCTGTGTTCCAACCAGACTGTTCAGCGTCAAACGATAAATTGATGTCGGTTGAATATGCTTTTCTGTTTTTGTGCCTCTTCTTTTCTTTAACAATGACGTTTCAATAACTTCAGAATCCTTGCCATCTTTTGTTGAGCTGAAGTAAATATCCGACTACAATGATAAGACAAATCATTTTTAGTACTCTTATAATCTTCAGCAGCAAAAAAGCCTCTAATCAAAAGAAACAGAAAGTGTTGGACCTCCAATCAAAAGTAACAGGAAGAGTTGGAATCCCCAGACAAGTAAATGTTGCCAAAACCTTTCACCATCGGAAAGAATGTGTTGCTAGTATTGTGGACACTAACTCCCCAAAGCCATAAAGCTAGACCCTGCATACTACTCCTCAAAAGCCTTCTCCAGACACTTCCAACATTTCTTTCAACAACAGTCAATACTTTTCAGGCAATGCCGAACTCTGTTGGCTCATTGGGCCGTCAAACGATGCTAATATTTGATGCCAGGTTTACAGTGAACCAAAGAGCAGGCACATAGAAATGGGACAAACCCAAAGCAACTCAATTTACTTCTTCGAAAAGACCTTTTGCAACATTTTTGTGCTCACAGCGGTTGCATGCATATTTTCTTGTTGCATAACTTCCCACATGTGACCACCATCTTCTGTTAAAAGGGCCCCCAATGCCCAACATTTTTTATAAAAAGCAAACTCAATATATTCCAAAAAGGGTGGCCAAACGCACCAATCACGTGACTCCCAAGAAAGGAATTACTGTCAAGACATTACATTTCCTACTACCTCAAAGAGGCAGATTCCTTCGTGGCTACCAGAGGAAAGAAGCTTTGAAAAACAAATGAACGCTGTATAATTTTAATAGAAAATGGTATGAAGATCGTAGTAAAATGATGAACAATAATATGTAATATCATGTAATAATATGGTAGAAACTAACTTAACTAAAAAATAATATATATACCTTGCCAGTGATAAAATGAATACAGGGGATAGCAATAGTGTGGACTAAGTTCCCATTAACTACTAGCCGAATTTCAATGTGATTGGATGTGAAGCCGATGATATAAGGAAACGCACAAACTGAAAAATAAAACATTTTTGTCATTGTATAGGGAGAAAACAAGAGAAAATCTAGCAAAAGCAGAAGTGAAGGACATAGCGTGACATCAGATATGATGTCGAAGCAATTTGTGGATTATATGCAGAATTCAAATTCAAACTTTGGGCAGTTTTAAAACACAACTGCAAAGAGAGATTGAAAAGGTCGCTATTCTCCAACTACAAGATAATATTGATAGTTGATTGGGAAACTGATGTGCTATTACATTTTTGGTTTAACTAGATGACTATAATATGAAGCATAGAATATAGGATTTTTAAATCATTGGTGGGGAGATGATAAAGTATTTTAACATCTGATAGCAATAGAAAGCACTCATTTGGAAGTTTTCTGATGAAGCGAAACCGACGATAACAATTCTCGATACGTACCAACTGATAGAGGAGTAGAGTTCCAATAAAACTCAACGTCTTTATCACCAGTCGCATTCAAATGTTGAAAGACAGAGAAATCTAAAAACGATAAATTGCTATTTCATCTCCAAACGACTATTGCACAGCACAAATTTAGTAAATAAATGCAGCTGTAATTAAAAATTCATTACTTAGGTTTAAAATTCTAAAATAAAATAAAGTGTGGAAGATGCGTTTAACAATACTTTATATTTACATTCAGTCATAAGCCAAAACAGACAAAAAACTTAACGAAAGAGAATAGCTATTTGACTAGCCTTTCATGCAAAGAAATTTTGATTCCTGTTTTTGACGAAGCTGAAAGCAGCAAGCATACATTGATAATTGGCTTGCTGGATGGAATTTCAGTTACAGGAAAGAGCAGTAAAAGAGGTAAATGAGTTACACAGAGGTACTTATTCAAGGTTAATACGTACGGTTATATGTTAGTAATAACTCAGGATTATCATCTTCGTAAACATCAACTGCTGAAACTAGTCTAACATTCTAAGAAAACAAAACCGCATACCACATTTTTAGCCTTTGGGGGATAGAAAAGCAAATGAATTAAAAAGGAGAGAGAGGGGGGAAGGGTGAAAATAAAAGTGAAAAATACCATAAAAAGAGTGTCTGCTCTTTAGGGCATTTGCCGTTGAGCTTTCTTGGCATTTAAGAATACTCGTGGCACATAGGAATATTCTTGGTACATAAACTACAGAAAATACTTCCTACATACAAATTACTAAGAAATCAAAAGTTCCATAATGGCAGAAGCAAGTAAAAATCAATTTATCTAATTTTACAGTCAAAACGCCATTATACCAGAATTGCTGCACTAAAACTCAACTGATAGACAATAATACATCAAATAATGCAATTAACCTTAAAAATCCAATGAAGCGCCTGCAAAGAGACCTGAAAAAGAATACCTTTGAATTTTCTATCTTTCGAAGCAGCTTCTGTTCTCTTGTTTCTATGTTTAAAAGATCGAATCTATTCTTGAACCCAAGGCACATCAGTACATCGTGGTTAGCATCAATCGCAATACTCATCAAATGCGGAACTTCAGATAATTTGAACTCCTGAAAAGATCATTTGTACCAGGCTAGCAGAAAAATACTACGAATATTAAATGCTATTTAACACACTAAACACAAAGCTTCAGAAGAAGTGAAGTATTTCATATGGTTGTAAGATTGTGTTGTAATTGAAGAACAATGCTCAGAAGTCCTCGCACCAGATACCTCTGAACCTGCCATGTTAACTAGGCCTGCCGAGTTAACGAGGCCTTCCATGCTAACTAGGCCTGCCGAGTTAACGAGGCCTGCCATGCCTCGTTTTCATTGTCCACAGTAGTAGAACCTCGATCAGTATAAATTCACGTCGCATTTGCTTGAGATGACATACTAATATTGTATGACAAGGATTGTAATTTTCAAAGAATACTTCTGTGTGCATGCCTACGTTGTCTAAAACAGGTTAGGCTTTCAATGATACAGCGGTGTAGGGCGAATTATATAGGAACAACTATTCTCAGAAGCATATCTATCACTTAAGCCTTGTAATCTGATGTCTCTAATAAACAGGCCCCCCATCTATTAATTTCAGGATAATTTTCCTTCCCCTCTGTTGCTTATTAGCACCCCCTTTTATTAAATTTTACAAATCGATTATGATCAGAACATGCAGAAGATTACATCACCTTTTAATAAAACAATTTACCAGCATGAACCACCTTCTCTTAGCTCTCCTTTTCTATTGAAAAGCTGCCGACATGCATACCTCCTTCTATTAGCACCCTCTTTCCATTGAAAACTAGCTGACATGAACACCCTCCTTCTATTCACACCCCCTTCTATTAATATTTGGTCGAAGTGAATACCCCTTTTATTCCTCTCCCCTTCTATTAGAGACACTAGAGTAATAAGATATATCAGTAAGAACAAAATCCTTTAAAGCTTACTCAAGTAATCAGTAATACATACCCTTTCAAACTCAAAGCCCACAGGGATGTCGCCATCCTTTTGATATGACCACAGCGGCGCAACTCTCCATACAAATAAGAAAACTTTTCTACGAACTGCTACAGCAAGAAGCACCTCCAGAGAACCAGGTCGGTTAAGTGCATAGAAGTGGGTTCCTAGAACCATCAAGATCACTATGCTATAAACAGCTCAAACTAACAGAGGTAACTTGTTACTGAGAACCTCACGTATTATCGGGGCTTATCAATCAATATAATTAGGGCCATCTACATATTTCCTACTCACCAAGGGGGGTCTTACAAAAAGTGTATTTTTGCGTACATGGGTATTTATATCAAGCGTATGATTGAGTGCCAGATAAGAGAGGATCAAAGTTTTAGAGAATTTGTGTATACATACGTTGTGACAGAGTCTGCAAGATTCAAATTAAAGATATTTGACCCAAAAAATCTATTTTGAAGTTGATGAAAAGAAACCGTTAGATACTGCGGTGTGTGCTACTGATCTGTACCATTATAAACAAAATTTATCGAGTCTCGAAATACTCTCGCTTATTCGATCGATCAAGAAAAAGCTTTCCAGTTTCTACTACCGTATGCTTGTTGCTGCATCTATTCGGTCTCTCGGTCTATCTAACTCTAGTCTATATTGAGTAGCAAGAGTAGTAATCCCATCTATCTTAGTTCAATGTACCAACGGCTAATTCCCATTTTGATACCAATAGCTTATAAAATAACATATAAATACCAGAGTCTAATACTAGGGCGATACCTTTCGTTCTGGAAAGTTTATATTTGTTAAATTCATCCTTGTTGCGAAGGCATTTGTCCTTTTTTTCCAGTTCGCCAACAGGAATAACATAGATCTTGCTTTCTGATTCAAGAGGATAAATACAAACAAATTCAACTATAGAGAAGCGAAAAATAGCTGTACATGAAGTATATTATATTCTTTTCACTGGGGTAAATCATAATGAAAAATAATAATTGGTTCAAAATCAAAAGAGCCAAAATCTGTACTCAAATAGTGGGTGGGGGATGGGGGACAAAGATGATCATTATTGACAAGGCAAGAGCTCTTCTCAAATACGCAGGAAGCACTCAAAAACTGGGCTCACATGCACACACGAACACCCTCAAAAACATAAAATCAGGATGCATACAAACTACTCCAAAGCTAAATTACTAAATTTCTAAAACCATAAAACATATTTTCGTTCGCATTTTGAAACCCCATGAAAATAGAAAAAACGTTATTTTACATGCTATATTTCATGATTTTTTAATGGAGTATGCTTTACATTAAAAATAGTAAAATTAAAAGAACATAACGTATACGGTATTTTATACCACACTGAGTAATATCCATTTTAGGATATTTGAGAATTTTCCCATACAAATATCCAGAACTTATCCATAGCCATTTTGAAAAACTTCTTTATTCCAAAACTTTCCAGGTCCTGGAAAATTGCATTATCGATTTCTATAACTTTCCAAAACTTTCTAAAACCCGTACGAATCCTGAAAAATGTAACTCTGTAAGCTGAAAAAGAGCCCTTAACCAAAATTTTTATGAAAAGTGGAGGCAAGTGCCCCCTTTCCCCCTGTTCTTACGTCTACGGCTCTCCCTTCTCGCTTCCATTGCATCTATTCATATCCAACGACTGGTTTCCGTTGATAGATACGATGAGAAATGTACCGATAAAAAATCTCGCATGGGCGAAAATCGAGAACTCAACTGCGCACTAGGCCTGATCTGGTATCAATAATGCTGCATTCTGTGTTTGCAGTATGAGACACAACAAAACGAACAGACGAACACAACATTACCTGTTCTCCCTTTCTTCGTTCGTAGCACAGCAATTCCTTGTGCTTCTAGGACGTTCACCTGAGCAACCTGAAGGCTGGCATCAATTATGTGATTAAAAGCGTCACCTGAAAGAGGCAGGAATGTCATGCTTTACAAGGTCGTCATTACCATACAGAGGAGCAAAAAAGACAAAGGTAAAGGATAGTATAGCATGACGAATCGTCTACTAGCCTGTCCTCTATTAGCTATACACCATGGTATGTGAACGACTGCGAATGAAAAAGCATGAAAAAGACAAAAACAAACCTTGAGCAATGTAAACACCACGATCAGTTGCAAGAAGAAGGCCATCACCTGTGGCATGAGTAAAAAATAGATACGTCTAGCAAATGTGAATGTTTAGGACTATAAAAAGTAAGCTCTGGTAAAGGACTAAACTTTAGGCCCTACAAAAATTTATTCATATGCAATTCTTTTGGAGTGTGATATCTTCTGCAAATTTTATGTTGGATCTTTCTGAATATAAGATGTGAGACCAGCGATTGGCGCTCAATGTAATGAAGATCCCGTGCATATCAAATAGAAAATTTCATGTCTCAGAGTCACTCAACCAATCTGGTGGTTCACCATTCCGGGTTGGAATGTGAGCAGCAAAACTGAAAGGGTAAACACCCCTACCAAAGAAAGTACAATAACCATTTGCTTGCTGTAATCTCTATGCTGAATTGCAAATTTCGTTGATACGAAAGAAAAATATAAAGAGTATTTCAAAAGAGTGTACCAAACGAGTCGCCACAGATAACCCTCAAAGGGAATATTGACGTCACACAATCTGGTTCCCATGGCTACAAGAAAAGAACACTCAATCGTCATAAGCTGAGACAGTAATAGTAGCATAAGCTAATACAGTAAGTCATGAGTCTTGCAGTTACGAAATCTTTGTGAGGATGATCTATAGAGTGTACGAAGAACAGGCAAGGGAAACTGGGTAAGATTAGCATGTAAAACAGATGAAGGTATCGGCACCGTTAGGATCGATGGGAACAACTGATTACAGCAAATCATGGGAGATCGATATTTTTGAGTCAAAAGCAGTGAAACAAAAAAGCATACCCTCACAGAGCTATGAGTTGTCGCAAGGAGTCCTCCTGAATTAGCCAAACTTGTGGGGGCATCACCTTGGAGAATTTTGTTCACTTTCAGCAGCTTGAAAGAAGCGAATTTGCATGACAGATGAATGCTTTTTGTAGAAGCATTGAAGTTAAATGTAGATGAATAATTACAAATGAACACAAAAATGCCTTCTTCTGTCCCTGTCGAAGGCCTTAACTCATTTATATAGACAGCGCTGGTATTTTCAAACGGCTGTTGTAGTGCTCGCATTTTTCGGGGCAAACTCAAAATTCTATCAATGTTAGAAAACGGATTTGTGTTACAGCGAAGACTCAGATGAATGGTTAAAGTTCTGCAAAGAAAAGCAGTATAGCCAGCCTCACATTCCATCCAGCCTCACATTCTATCCAGCCTCACATTCCATCCAGTCTAATATGCTATTGTGCCTCACATTCTATCCAGCCTTACTTGACAATAGCAAACGTTTACCTGGCCAGTTTCCACAAATGCCCGTCGCTGCATCTCACTTTTCCGGCGAGGTCTCCTTGGCGATCTTTGAGAGCTTCTGAAAGATCTTCTAATTGAGAAACGCTGAAATCGAATGTTGCAATTGACATGTATATAGAAATAAATTTGGAGAGGAAGAGTAAGAGAAAATATATTCCATGAGTGCTCATGAACCTCTAGGAAATGCTGACGTCACAAATGAAACAGCATTGCATAAACGAACAAATAAGCTTTCACACCTCACGTATTCCTAGATGATCAGTGTGTAGACCTCGAAGGAGCGCTTCAAGTGTTCGTTGCCGTTTCTGGCTGAAAACAGGACTATGATAAGCAGCTTTTTCAGCATTCATTACTGAAAGAAAATCAATAAGAAAGGTCAATTGAGAAGGAACTGTAAATATAACTGAAGATTATTGCAAAAACTACAATAGAAAATTATGAATGAATGACAAAAAGTTTAGAGCAATCATTCTGTGCTGAAGGGTTCTTGCTTGAGTAACATTTTATTTTCAATGTCAGCCCAGTTATGATTGGGGGCCTTGTAAAAACACTAAGGAGAAAAAGGTAACAGATGAGGGAACTGATCACTCTACCTCTTAACGTCTACGACACAGAGTCTGCATCCCAAACAAATGGGTACCCCCAAAATAATAAATAGCAACTGGGACACATCTATACCTTCTATAGTGTCAATCTAAACCTTTCTACCATCACCATTACATGTTACATGTTTGGGTGATGAGATCTTAGCTACTACAGAAAGACCTGCTATCGTTACCAAAAATCAAAAGCAATTCTGACTCATTCCTAGTGCGAATTCATGACCTCGTGGATGAGTAAACTATCTAACAAACATGCCTTTTGGCAAGGGACTATTTCCACTTGAAAGTTAAATACCTCCGGTACTTACTAAGTCATACTATGAAAATCAATACAACTTCAGCAGGTGTTCTATGACTGAATACTGCTACATGGATAACTAATTAATCTATAGACCCCCTGCCTGGTACTATTTTTTCTTCACTTGAACAATTTAGCTAAAAACAAAAAAGGAGATTTAGAAGATTCTACGGTATTCGAAAGACAATAAAGAGCTGCATACCCTGGAGTTTTAAAAAGAACGGATAACCCTGCAGTTTATTAGGAAAAGGACTGCTGAAAGGCAATTAGCAAATGATGCTTAAAATAACATGCAAATATTAATATGTTTTGCTCATATAAAAATTACCACTTACATTTGGTTAGCAGAAAAGAGCGGAACTCCTTATGATTATGGAAGACCGATGGAGTTGGAAGGGGTGGACCAAACGCTGGTACATTTTCTTCAGAGTAAACATAACACCTTAAGGGAAAGATTAATAGATGAGAAAATAATAGATTCAGATAAAACATCTGAATAAACATTAGATCTAAAGGGAAAGATTTTATAAATGAGAATACAGTAAAGTCAGATAAAAGATCTGATTAAAAAGTGCAGAGACTCCTATTAATGTGAGCCGTCAAATGAAATTTAACAAACTAAGATAGAAACTCTGCAGAAAATTAAAAGCATAACTGTACCAGACAGCTGCAGAGCACGTCAGAAGAGAGAAACTAACTAACAAACTAACAAATCAGTATCATGGCGTTGTATAAGCAATGATATTTGATCAGCACATGATTACACTGGACATTATATTAGCTTTGCGAAGCTGAAAGATACTTTGCATCTTAAGGAGAGCACTAGTGCTTTTGCAAAAGAGGCGTGAGCAGCGTACTAGAAGATTGACCACCCATTTAGAAGCCCAGGCAAAAGATTCAAAATAACCTAAATATAATCTGGTAAAAACCTGATTAACATCCTCGATGAGAAAATATGAAACAAAGCCAATTATGGAGCTAATAGGATTAATCAACGACAATTAAGTGCGTGGGAATGGGAAATAAAAACACAAGATTAAGAGAAATACGAAGAGAGAATGAAATCGTGCGTTGTTACCAATAAGACGAGTCATTCTTGTTGAAGTAAACAACTGTAAAAATACCTGAGCTAGGTCAAGAATTATCAATGCAATGAAAGTGGGTTGCAGTGTGTCAATAAAAGCAGTACAAATGCATGATTCAATAATTCAAAAAACGTTTGTATCGATGGTTACTTTCAGTAGGCTGGAGGCAAAATTCCATAACTTTCTACAAAAAAGAAAAACAACTGTCTCCAAAGAGGACTAATTTTGTTTTCTAAACAGTCACTTGACAGGTTTGGAGAAAGAAAAAACTGCACTCAACTTGCTTAAGAGCTGTGTATATGGATTAAAAACATTTCAAAATGCATGACATGTAGGCAAAAGAAAGTAATTCCAAGAAAAAAGGCAATGTTGTGAATTTTGCATAACAAGATTCAACTAGTTTTTCAAAAAATGATACAAAACCAAAAGTGAAATAACAAGTCTTCTTGAAGCAAAATAGGATGACAGCAAGAATTCATTCATTTGCACCAGTGGTGGTACATTGGTGGCAATATATAGAATGTGAAGCACTATCCAAATTGTTTAAAACAAGTCATAAATACGCGTAGCAAAATTCAAGGGCGTACAACAAAAACTGACAGACCGGATTCTCGATCGCGCGGATCCTACGTAAGGCGCATTCTCAATACTTGGAAAAAGAACTAATTGCAAAATTCTAAAATTGTTGTTGTTGTTGTTCTTTACTTTATTATGAGTAGGCTATTATACCTAGCTTATTCAGCTAATTTAGGCCTACTATGCATGCCGCATCCAAGCATGGGACCCCTAGTTTAACGTCCCTTCCGAAGGACGGCGGAATGAGCTGTTTTGGTCGTTCATCTGGAGGTCGCCCATCCAGTTTCTGACCGTACACAGCCATGCTTAACTTCAGTTAAGCTAATGGAACTGGCTGGGCCGCTTGGCCATTCACCCCGCAGTAAAAGTGGTGCTTCACAGAGCAAGAATATAAACAAATATCTTAAGAGTAAAATTTGGAGAGGATACGATTGAATTTTGATCTGAAAAATGACGGACTAAAAACTGGCTTCTTCCTTCCACGGCCTTCAAAATAAATCACAACAACAATGTCGTTTCCAATATGGCGTTTTCTTTCCACCTGCAAAGAAATTCCATTTGAAACTTTTTGCAATTTTGAAGCAGAATGTAAACTTAATATTCTAAATTTTTTGAAGGCAGACAAAAGAATTATGGATGGAAATTATGAAGGGAATAAAATCACCTGTTGAGCATGCTTTGAGTGTGGCAATAAGGTAGATACATGAAACATCACCTCATGCCCTTGGACAACGGTGTAAACAGAATGCACTCCAGTTGTATTGTCTACAAAAATAAACAAACAGAAATTAATATCAGGAACGAGCACCCATAATTAGAAGTTTACTTTCTTACCTTCTCTCTCTCAATCTCTCTTTCTCTCTTTAATGCAACAAAAAGTTTTTGCAAATTCAACAAAACATTTTGCAAATTCTCTTGTGCTATAAAATCGATTTCACTACCTTGCACTACTCTAAATCTGAAGACTACTTCAAACAATTACAAATAGGGGCAAAAATTAATGTAACCTGACTAATTACAAAATCGATGAACCTTCAACTAGGGGTACTCCGGTACTCTATCAATCCTGCAAAACCTGACAAACCATTGAAAGAGAATCTAGAAATGTTGCTGCAATAAACTGAGGATATCATCCTCATTTAGTTCCTCGTATTAGTAATATTTCTAAGGATTACAGACATAAATATCTTTTGATATTTATAAAGTTGCAATAAATATTTTTTGAAGACATCACTTTTTGAAAAATCAGACCAAATTAAAGTCTGATAGTGGCTGTTATGAACAAAAATACAAATGAACTGAACGAAATAGCTCACTATATCATACCATTCATATATCATATCATGTTATATGATACTAAGTAGCATTGTATAAAATACACCGTCCATCAATGAAGTGAATGCACTAATATAATGCCGTGTTTGACTTACAAGGGAACTGAAATACAATACATTGAAAGAACGAAAGAACTATAAAAACAGTCAAAGAACTTTTTCTTAGGCTTGGTACTGCAGCCTAATACTGTGATGTATGTAATGGGATATGGTGTTACGTAATGTAATTGAAACGAATTAAGTTTGATGTGTTAGTTATGTGCTGTATTTAGTATCACTCTAGTTATCATGTTGCGAGTTTCAGTCTTGCGTACCTGTGGAGTTCTGTTGTGTGTAGTAAACACGCTTTCCAGGCAATGGTGTTGCCCTGTCAACGTGTATTGTGATTTTGACGTACCATGTATGGCAGCGTTCAGTTGATGTCATATGTAGTTAGTGTTTAATTTATATTAGTCAGTCTTCGATTGGCATCAAGAGATAAAACACCAAGAGTATAGTTTTCAGTGCGTCACTTCCACTTTAGGCCTAGGCCTATGGCCTACGCTTGAGGCTTTTGATGAATCACCATCGCAAAAAGAACCCTTATCGCACATAATGCAGCTCATTCCAAAAGTGAACTGCAATGCAATTTAATTACAAATAATTAAATAGAGATAAAGAGGATTCAAGTGTGATCTATAGTTTCTAACTGTAACTTCAAGGAAATAAACTATCACATGCCAAAATCGAGGAAAACTCAAAAATTTCAGGAACCCAATTTCGCTGTGATTAATGCAGATATTCTATAAGTTTTGAAACTTTTTTGAAAAAGGGCGGAAATAAAAACGTTTATTCGTTTCCTCAAAGAGAAGTTAACTTTTTATAGAACTGGAATATTTCCTCTATAGACGTACATTTGAAGAAATTAAACGGCCAAAATGGTCCTGCTCTCACCTAATGGATAACTGTTACTTCCATCTAATGGATAATTATCGTGGATAATAGCAAAATGTCAGTCATTACAGATTGCTCAAACATTACATATTTAACCGTCTGTCTTGTCGGATATGAACTATAATTAGGCCAATAAAGTAAGAGCAATTTTTGAGTCATTGTGCATCTATCAAATCTGAGTCAGTCTGTCATTCTTGACTTCGAACTAAAAATACAATACATCTTTTAAATCATACTTTTGTTATCAAGTCCTCCTTTATACTTGTCAAATCCTTTAAGTATGACTTTGTCACCAAGTAAAGACAGGAAATGGTCGAAGCCCTTGCTTCCATTTGCTATGAACAAAAAGAAAAATAACAGACTTTACTGATATGTTCGAGGGGTAATTCAATTGGAAAAATGCACGAGATTTTTCATAGATTTATATATCTCCAATATTTTATGGATTTTTAAGATTTCTGGGACTTTTTATAAAAGCTTTTGAGCTGTTTCAAAAGCTCCAAAAAGTTGTAAAGATGCTTTGAGGCTTAAGATTTTCCAAGGGCTATCAGATCTTTTTAGAGATTTAATAAACTTATCATTAACCTATACGAAATTTTTTCTAAGTGATTTGCTAATAGGGTGTTGCCCATGAATAGTTTAAGTATAGGAAGCTAAATAAATTTGGGTACGGATGTGATGAAATACTGAGAAATTAAAGGGGACTTTAAAATCAACAATTAAGAATTGGTGGTCTTGAGAACCATAGGGAGCAATACATTTTGTCGGTATGGCACTCCAATCGAATGTGGGTTTACAAGTTTTTTTTTTATGAGACACATGAGGATGAGATTATGCAAAATTTAAGAAACAATTAAGAAACATAGGCTGAGTTTCAAATGATAACTTGCAAAAACTGTTTTTACAAGTAAATCTTTTATCCAACTGGCAAGAAAATAGAAAATGAACATCCTTTAAATGCCTCATAAAACCTTAACATCCTTTTTCTTGCATCACAATTGCTTTATCTTAGTTGTTACTGTCGTTGGAAGTCATTAAATTTAAAAAAGCTTAAGAAACATTTCAGGCTGGATTTGGCAAAATATTAAAAAACATCCAGGCTGAAGCCAGAGAGTTTGTTTCTTCTAAAGAAAACATGTATTAGGATTGGTACTACTCATCACACTGCAATGCAGCTCCAAAAATGCGCCAGGGAAGAATTCCACGCATCGATTTTTCCACCTTAACCATGAGTTACTTCAATGGGGTTAGGACCCATATGCTCAAAGAGTATTGGAGGTATAATTACCAAATATTCAAAGTTTGGTTTATGAAAAGGATGAAAGTAGACTTACTACCTATGATATTGAATGAAATGCCCATGAAATGTAACCACGTGCACGACTGCGCAAGTCGCAACATGAACAGAAACAATCCACAATCAAATTTAACTATTTCCAATTTAAAGTAATTAACTTTTCAAGACAAAAAATGCAATAAAAAATTTTATAACTCATGAAAGGTCAGTACTGCAAAAATATTACAAAAACTTGGCAAAAAACTCGAAATACAAGTAATCCAATTTGCTACAATAGAAGGGCACATTTCAGTGTAATGATAGACAAGGAGGGACACATGGTTTTAGTCTATGTATGATGTAACGCTAAATACTACATATCAAAAATAAATATCAAATTGATTGACTAACCATTGCTAAACATTTCGTCATCGGTTGTTTGACCGTCTCTCGCAAAAATCACGCCAAATTTAAAATTAACAGAGCCCTGAAAAAGAATTTCGTTTCAAACATGTTAAATGATATGTGAGGGAAAAGTTCAGTCATGTGCGCTGTTCGTACGTTGTTTAGTGTCTGGTGGAAAGGACATAAAAACTTGAGTTTTCTGTCATGTGAGACAGGCGACCCTGTTCATTTGCTTGTCTCTTTTGCTTCACCAGTACTTCCGAAGGGCACACCACTCGTAAAAATTTGCATGAGGTTATCATGATGCTTTTGTAATTTTCATGAAGTTTTGGGATTTTTATGACTTGATTTTATTATTTTGCGATTCATTTATGTAACTTCTTGATCACTTTGTCACAAAATGTACGAGATTGTTACGAGTGACGTGCCCCTTGTGCAGGCGTCACTAGAAGTGTTTTGTGCTTGTGAGCGCAGATATCAGGTACAATGTGTATGCAAGAAATAGAATATAATAGATGGTCCGATACAGTTGTGGATAAAGCGCCAGCAGAAATTGAAGCGTGGTGATTTATGACTGCGAGCGGGGTTCACATGCTCGCGCAGATCAACGATCCACTCCACTATACTACAAAATAACAGTTCTCTGATGTGTCTGTTGATTCACAAACAAAGAAGCTCACATGCCTATTTGCAACCTTGCACATGCTATAATAAATGGACTCAAAAGCAGATCTTCTCCCTTATACTCATCTCACAACGACAACAGAAGTAAAATTTTCAGATTTTCTGAATTTAAGATGAATTTAATTGCAGCCCAATTAACCCAAATTTGTTAACTTTCCAAGATACCAAAGAAATCGATGAGCAAATACAGAATAATATATTTAAATCTTTGCTGCATACCTCTTGCTCTTCCAAAACGATTAACTCCTGTGGAATAAAACACCAGAATCAATTGATATATTCTCATGTGACACTTCTAGTGCACATCTTATCAAAATAAAAAAGNGATGCATTCTATTGAACAAACCAACAAGAATGTGTGTTTGTTGTCCTTCCCTTTCACTAATTTCCTTAAAACTAGTCTAATCTGCTTATAGTCACACTCCGAATACAGTCACACCATTTCTATTTCCCAAATCTTGCTCTGGTCAAATCCTTATAAATGCACTCCATCTATAGTCACTCCATTTTTTTGTCACACTCCGCTTATAGTCACTACTTATTCCTTCCCCAAACACCCTTTTTACAGTCACATTACAAACAAAATTGCTTAAGTATTGCAATAGCATCTTTGGAAAAGAATTGTCTTAATAATTCTTCTCTTTTTTGCATATATTTCTTATAGATGCAGTTAAAAAATAACATTAGTCTATTAACATCCTCCATTGAAATCATCTTTGACACTAATAGCCGTTTGTTTCTGTTCTCCCCACTTTTGAATACACATTTGCCTATCTTTTGGCAGCTGGCCACTAAATACTGAATGCTATCATGTACCTGTATGACTACTGGTAGCTTTTCTCATTGCAATTAAGCATAGTATCGTATACTAAATTTCATGGCACACCCCTAACAAAGAGTATTATCGAAATCCGGTTAGTATTCCCAATTAACATCGCTCTATCCGTTTATGTTACTCAGTTTCGCACATAAATTTCTGTATATAATCATTTTATTTATTGGCCAGTGGGGAGTCTCTGATTAAAAATTTTCTAGAAACAGTTTCTGTACCAATATAGCACTATTACAATAGGCTTCTATCTACATATGTAATTCAGGCAACTCCGCTTAAAGTCACCCTCCGCTCATAGTCATACTTTTCCCTATAACATTTAGTGTGACTGCAACCGGAGTCTACTGTACTTAGAAGTAGGGATGTGCCGATGGGGGGCGTAGGGGGCATCGCGCCCATTCCAATATTTTCAAATTTGTAAGAAAGTTGGTCAAAAGTCTGCCATGCTGCAAAAGAGTTGGCCACAGTATATTCTGTAGTCATTTTCTTTAGTAACAATAGTTTCTCTCTACATATGTATTTTAGGCAACTCCGCTTAAAGTTACCCTCCGCTTACAGTCATACTTTTCCTTGAAACATTTGGTGTGACTGCAACCGGAATGAACTGCACTAATTACTAGCCCCTATCAACTTAAAACTTGAGCAAATCCTATGATAAAAAGAGGTATGTATTTTCATGCTATTACCCTAAAATCTACAGGTATGAAATTTACATAGCCTATAATAATAAAAACAAATTTACTTCTTCAATCATTCCCAGTTGTAATTTTATAAACCTCTTACAACACAAGCACCAAACTCCTTCACTATACTGCCACAACTTATATACAACATCCAACAGTTCTCCATCATAAACAATACTCTAGGATCTAAAATAATTTCAAAAGCCAAACGTCAAGATCTATTTGCCTTATAAATATGCATGTGTATTTTGAGTCAAAATAGATTTAAAAATAGAAATCAAAAAGGATTTCAGGTCTGTCCATTCGAGCCAAAAAGGATTTCAGGAGCGAAATTCAGGAGATGAATTCCACGGTATCGGACGTACATGTTTGACAAACTGTTATTCTCCGTCTTCAGTTCCGGGAAAGCCCATATAAGGCCAGTTGCGTTTTCAGTGCTCTTTCGATATCTATTATTAGATAAAGCAGTAAAAAAACGAGAAAATTTTGCTTAGTGGCTTCTAGTTGCGTAGGAAAAGCCATGCAAAGCTGGTATCTGACGTAAACTTGGCTCACTTAAGTGTGGAGTCGATCAGGAGCTTAATCTTGTTTCAGATGTATTTCTTTGAGAACCCAGCATGTAGAACTTAGCAATCTTATTGTTACCAAAAATATTGTACTTTTTTCAATCTCTAATTATTACTACTAAACTTTGCAAGTGAAAGCCGCATCTCATCTAATCCAGCCTCTGATCTGCTGTAGGATTTTATGATCTTTTTAAAAGTTGTTTATTCCTACCAGTCCACATGTAAAGCAAAGCAATAATATAGGGCAACTGTGGAATTGAAAATGCTCAATTTCAACTTGCCTTTTGAATTTCGGCTTCTGTTATTTCATAGGGGGCTTTTTCGACATCAGCGGAGAATAATCTAAAAATGAATTGGCATATAGTAGAGAAATCGAGAAGCAGATACTGAAGTAAGAAAGAAAAATATGAACGGCAACGCAACACAACTAGGCAGTGCTGCAAAAAATACTGTGATGCAAATAAAAACAAATAACATTGAAAAACCGAATCTTCAATCCCAGATGGGTGTCTGAATATTCTTTTTAGCACCCTCCAATTCAAAATTTTATGAATACCCACATGAAAACGAGGAAGCTTGCAAGTTAACGATGGCAGTCTGCACCAGATTCATGAACGGTCCTTTTGCTCCATGACATATATGCTTTGCATGTAGCAAAATAGCTTATCGCAAAAAGTGTCAGCAACAAAGACCCCCAAAACTCTACTTTTTTCGGGCTACAATCCAAAATTTCGAAATGTACATCTCAAGATAGGAAGCCCCTTTCGT
>OLMO02000238.1:1757186-1777186 GCA_900291935.2 Cassiopea xamachana
AGTCTTCTCCTTCTTTAAGGAAAAATTTGAACTATCCTATTGCTAAAGACATGAGAAGCCCTCAGCGTTTCGCTCTTTTTTTAATGAGAGTACATTTTCCGAGAATAATCAACACTCCACAGATTTTTAAATTAGAGTCATCTTTCCAATATTAGGGGATGAAGTTTTTCGATTAGAAATAAGGAGTATGTTTTTTTCTAAAAATGAACGAATTTGAGGAGTTTTCAAGCGCCCTCCAAAACGTAAATTGAATTGAAGGAGTTTTTCAGGAGTTTGAAAAACAGCACGAACCCTGGCTATGTACGTGCTCAAAAATATATTAATTCTGAGTACAAAGAATATGTAAACAAGGTTAGAGTATGATTAACAGAACTAAGAATGGCGGGCGGGAAGGTGGAAAATATTTGACACCAAATAAATGACAGATGGATAGGACAACTAGTAAGAAGATCACCATCTCGAATGAAGATTAAACTCTAAGAAATATTTGCAAGGGAATATATGATTTTGAAATTTTGTTGAATATGGTGCCATGGTAAAAGCACCGGATTTCATGGTAGTGTGCACAGGGTGTAGTCTTAAAATTTTGAGAAGTACAATACAAAAAACAAACACAGCGTTTCAGAGCGTTACTTTCGTTGCAAACTTGCAAACAATTCACCAGCAATTTGCTTGAATAGGTAGCATTACCTTGTAGACCAAGCATTTTAGAAAGCGTATTACAATTTGATTCAGTAGGTAGCACTACAGTGAATGCCAAACACTTTAGGAAGCATTACGGTGTAATGTCGTGTTACCCTCCACCCTCCACCCCCCACTGACCCCTGAACGGACATTGAACATACCTTGTTGGTTAAATTTACTGATTAACAATTAGTTTTAAGAAAATGTTGTCAATGATTTTGCATACAATGAGCATGTGCAAGCCATTGCTAATACAATTAATCAGCATCCAGTTTTTTGACTACCCAGAATTTAACTGCCCAGATGAGTTATTCTTAGATCTGAGTTATACCAAAAGTTGTAACCAGAAGAGAATATATCAAAATACTTACTGATGCTTTCCACAATATTGCACGGTATTGAGGGATGCCATGATTATCTGCTGCAGTGAGGCACACTGAAAGTGCATATGGTTCTTTTTTTGCATCCAAACCAATGTAATTGCTGTGTACTACAAAAACATTTGTATCAGAATGATGTACATTTCTATATGGAAAAAACAGGCTATGACAGAGGTGGCTGACCAGACTTAAGAGCCACACACAATTAAGTGAAAAATGAATGGGAGCCATAAGAGATGAAGAAGTGAGTTTAAACATATATATATATGGTTCTTCATTGACACTCATTAAATGATTGCAAGTTTGAAATCATTCTTATTTATATTCTGTATTACTATTTGATAAACAAGGAACTTTCATAATAGTCATATAGCTGAAGGCATTGACAGAGAGGGACAAGCTTTGCTTTACCATCACCTTGGGGACAGGGATTCTATGCAGTTAACAAGCACCAAACAAGAAAATGTGTCAATAATTCAGCAGAGAGCAAAATGGCATCAGCTTTTCACTCAGAGAGCACTGCTACCCTTTACCCCTTAAAGTGTTGTGTCTGTCTCCCACTGTACTTTCTCCAGGTGGAAGGGTTTTGGCTTGACAATCCCAGGTTGGGTTCATGCTTCTGTGAGTAGACAAAATTTAGGGACTTTATAAGGAGTATTTAAGGACNCCAGAAAATTATTTCTAAGGAGCATTTTTGTGCATTTCCTTGATAAAAAGCAACTGAATCTGCCACTAAAAATCATACCCCCTAAGGATTGATTAGAAATAAGGAGTTTTAAGGATTCCTCTATAAAATTCACAAACTTGAGGAATCTTTATGCACCCTTAGAAGCACAAATTAAATCTAAGGAGTTTAAGGAGTAGCATGAACCCAGACCTGGCCTAAAGAATGGCAGATTTTTTATTTTGTATGCATGGGTGCAACAATAACCTCCCAAGTATAGATCACACCCAAATCCATAGCACCCCATAACTGAGACTATTGGCTGAAGTGATACATGCTACCTAAAATATTTCACAATTAACATATAGGACAATCATAGAAGTTTAAAAACTCATGTACTTTGAAAAACTAAGACTACATAGTAACCAGGCTTTGAAATGAGAGGTGTTTGATAGAACCCAAGCACCTACACACTTGCCTCACAAATCCTACTGGTTTGATTATTCAAGCTCCTAGAGTCAATCAATTGTTTATATTAAAGATTTACAATTCAGAAATAGATTTTGCCTGATCTTCCTTGAACATCTATAAAACAATAGTGAAATAGTCTTTCCCATTCTCCCTTAACTCAGGGGGCATTCTTATGTAGGAAGTTCTCAAATGAACAAAAGCCATAGAACAAATTTCATGTTGTTGCACTAAAACAAATGCACTGCTTCAAATATTAATTTTTGTTAACAAGCATAAGCAATGTGTTAATGGAGTCCATATTGATTTCAAGGAATATGCTACAATATCACTTTGTCACCCCCAAAAAGTGTTCTCAAAGAGATACATGCCCCACCCCTTCCCTGCCACCATGCCACTGCCAAAAAAGTGTAGAAATGTGATCAAGCACCTTAATGAATTGAGGAGCTTGATCATTCAGGTACCTATCATTTGCTAACTTCAAGGCTTGATAACAAAACAGTTAGCACGGTTAGAATAAACAAAATTCCTACCTTGGCCCAAAAAGTACTTGAAATACCACCTTGTTTGAAACTCTGGGTTTTCTAGATGTGGTGCAGCATATGACTGGTGCGGCAAGGTAGCTTGCTGAAAAATTCAACAATGAAAAATAAAATATGTAATTTCAAAAGCAGAGCAAGTTGTAAACTAGAATTCAGAGTGGAAACTTCAAAAGTTTCTTAGCATAAAGCCAAGGTATTCCCACAATGAAAGCAATATTTAAGCAATGTAAGTATCTGCCTTCAATAACTTTGTTTTTCATATAGACAGCTAAGATTGTGCACTACTGGATAAAGTTCTCATCAAGCATTGTAATGATTTGTAGTATTTGTGCAAATGGCTATTTCTACATTTTGCAGCATAAAGATACTGATCACAAACAACTCTACACCTGATGCTGCCTGTCAAAATATCCATCTACAAGGATCAAATTTTCCTGTCTCTAGTATATTCATGTATAAGAAAATGTAGCCAAATCAATTTAACTCTGCCATGGAATACAGCTATATCAATTACATCTGGTCATGCCAAGAAAATCTCAAGAAAATTCCTCATAAATGCATGTGTATGTAAACCAAATTGTTGTAGGTGGTTTCAATAGTTAATGTAAAAAATTTGTGTCATCACTGAGCAACGAATATTTGCTTATTAAAAATAGACAAATATAATCCATAAAGACATATAATGATAGAAAATAAAAAAACACAAGCCTTACTCCATCCTGACAAGGCTCAACTCTGAATCTCAGAAGTCTTCTACCAGGTGATACCTGGACATCTTCTGCTTTAGTTTCACTAAAAAGCTGGATAATAAACAGACAACAGGAGTGATTAACTTTGTCTGCTATTACAAATGAATGAAATGTAATATTAGCAAATGCAATATATTTTAACTTACCATACATTCAGAATCAATAAGTTTAATCTTACATATGTCATTGGAGAAAAACAACTATTTTAAGCTTTGATTTTAACAAAGATGAAAAGGCAACATATGAAAACTTTATTATCACTACATAACACTCTATTCTAACAAATATTCATGGATTGGGAAATAAGCAGTAAACGTAAAGATTAAATTAAATGATACTCTCTTGAGAAATGTGAAAGCAAGTTGATAAACCAAAGCAACAAAAAGGGAAAGGCAAAAGAATCTAATTACTTTATTGAAAGTGTATTTTAAGGTCATAAGTAAAATTTAAATGGCTAAAAAACCAAGATCAAATTAAATCTAGCATCATGGAGATTGTAGAATTAAAATCTTATATCAATTACAATAATATTCTCATAACTATGTACAATTCACAATTTATATTGCCACCCTCATTTGGACCATATTTTGACTGTGTTTTCCCTCATTAAATTTATTATGAAAATGCTTTCTTTTCTTTGAATTAACTTTGAAAGACAAATGGCAACTTCGTTCTACTTCAGAATTGTCTATGTCAAAATGCAATCATGCTCACCATTTTGATAGTGCTAAATTTGAGTGACTACATTTCACCAATTTGCTATGTTAAGATGACCAATGCATGCAAGTAAATGAAAGCCAGAACTACTGTCTTATATTAAATAATTAAAATCCTTTCAAAATTAGAATTCATTAATTATGGATTATATGTTGTTCTAGATAAACCTAACTTATCATCAAAGGCCCATTCATACATACTTAGAAGCATTGTTCTCAAAATAGGAAGTCTTTATAGAATTATCATGATATATATTTGACTAGAAAAAAATTTTAATTTCTAATATTTCAAGAGTCACTTTTCCAGAACATTATATATAAAGATTACAAAATATTGTGCCTTCCTATCTGATCAAAAAGGAGCATGATAATCTGCATTTATGAATCCACAGCAGTAGTGGATGAATAATTAATTAATCTACCAGTGCTATCTAGAGGATGGCTCAACTATTTATCCATAAGTTACATCAAAGATAACTAGCCAACATGCATACTGCTCTAAAATTATTTCATCAAGACACAAAAAAGGATGATATTCAATTGCAAAAGCAAACCCCACATATGGCATATAAATAAAATTTCTCCATCATCAGGCTTAAAAGACTGTTCTTAGATAACATGACTTTGCAGCAAATAGCAGAGTGAAATGTGCTATTGTCAATTGCTACTGATTTTGAATACACAATGACAATTACTAAGTAAAAGGAAATTTACTACTTAACTCTAAGCAAGGGCAAATACCACTTGAATATATGGGGCTTGTAAACTTGGATATATGTGCTCCAGAAAATTGTTGGTTTTTAGTTGTTTTCTCTCAGATTTACATATATATCAATACATATACTAAGTATAAGAATTTGCATAATAAATACCTTATCTAATGAGCCATAATAATGCTTTCGGTGTAAGTTGTTGCTTTGATATTGGCCATGGGCTCTGAAACTAAGAAAAAACTGATAAAATGAAACTTAAAAACAGCAGAACCAAAGAAACTGTCAACTTTGTCAAGTCTGCAAATCAGAAGAAACTGAAGAACATGTATCATGCTTACAACAACAGTGTTTGTCCCATAATGCACATACTTTCCCATATTCTAGCAACAAACAGTCCTCATAATGCTGTATACAGTGCTTTAGGTTTAAAAAGTCTGAGCAATCAACAGAGACCTTGATCAATCAACCAAGGTGCATTCTACGATGATCCCATTCTGGACATGTTTTTAATTATTCTGTTACTACGCCATAACAAGGCTAACTTAGAAATGGTGTGGCCTAGCCATACACTGAAGCCTTTATGGTTTCCTTATTGCTTGGCCAACTTCACTTGGACGAGTTTTTCACTGTGTATGTTTGAAATAGGCAAAACATTCATCATTTATGATGCCATGTATGATGTACATATGTAAAAGCAAAATGTATCGGGGGAAATAATCTGAAAATTTCTAGCAGAGAGAGAAAAAGGGGTCTATCTCAAAATCTTTTTGCTAGCCATGCCCTTCAGACTGTTGGAGGATGCAGGAAACACCTCCAGGGCATATATGCTGTTTTATATTAACTGGGGGCATCAATTTCTAATCAAGTGATGCCCCACACCACAATTCTGTGAACCATATGCCAATACATTCAAAAGTTCATCTCCAAAGGACTGATATGCCACAACATGGAGGATTTTCTTTTATGAGTTAAAGTATTATTCTTAGCTCAAACTGGTCATATTTGGGCCTACCTATATGGAATGCAGCGTGGGCAATCACTAGAAACAGCAAATGTCTAATCGCATATATATGCTATCAAATATCAATTATACTACCTCAACAAGTATTGGCCTAACAGTTTAAGTGAATGGAATCCTTGATTATTGAAGTTCTGAGACTTAAAAAAGTAAATATAGAATTTCCTCATGATATTCATGAAACTTTATCTACATTTCATAAACTCATAAAATATGGATGCCCTATATGATCTGAATTCCAAAGGTTCACCAAATCCTCTAACAAAGAAGTAGCAAACCCATACGCTGATCGTAAAGGCCAGCTTTCAACAAAACTGGTCCTACATTGGCATGTACCATATTCAACTCTGTCAACTTCAATGTTCACTTTAGTGGGGTAACATGAACTTTTTACACGCCTTCTTGGCCGAATATATGATCTCCACGTTTCCATACTGTATTCCTTCAGTCTGAAACTTCCTAATTAAGATTGCCCATACTGCACAGCCAAGATTCAAATACAATAGCATAGGGCAAATAAAATGTTTGTCGGTATGGTGCCTGGTGTGTGTTATACTTCCTCGTGCAATGATTGCAAGATATTCCTTATTGAAACGATTTGTACTACTAGATGAATGCTCTAAGTTACATTGCTTTGGGATATGCAATGCGATTACACGCTAATAAGAAATCATCGGTAACAGATCCTGTCGTAAAGGTTAGGCCAAGTTAGCAAGTGCGCTATACAGCAAAGTCGGTAGCAACTGAAAAGAAAAAGACATAGAAAAAAACCACAAAAGTAAAAGAAACAAAAATATCCCTTTGAAACCAAACCTGCTACTGAATGTCTTTCTCCGCAATAACGCTCTAGGTTTATCCATAAATTCATTTTCCATTGTTGTGTAGCAGAATGGCCATCATGACATCGCAACTAAGAGATTTGTGTTCCCTGTGATTCAATCTAAGGCGGTAAAGTAAATTTTCTGATGATGTCATACAAATCTCAACCATGGGCGCCATTTAGTTTTAAAAGCCCCCTTCGCGCCTAAGCACCATATTCTGTGACCATATTCACTTCACAGGACACATTACTTAGCCCCACGTTGCTTGAACTTCTAGTGTTTTTATAGATGCATGCTTTTCAATATTCCTAAACAGTGGCGGTTATAAGGAGGCGAGGGTGGGCAGCCTGCCCCCATGTGCCAGCCAGCCAGCAACTTTATCGCAAATGATATTCCGGGGACCAAATATTAAGTGCAGAGTTGTTAGAAACTTTAAAAGAATGAAAGTAAACACTTGGGCTCAGTTCCTGAAATCATCCAGCTAATGCCCTAAACTGGCTCCCCTGTGCATTTGCACGTGATTCTTTAAATGCAATCACTTTTAGATTCATTCAAATTTAAAAAGATACGAAGTACTAAACAAATTTTGGTCGGCAAGTTTCTTATATACGCCTGCGTGCATTGCAAAATCTCATTTGTTCGTTGTAATGTTCATCAGAGTGGCCAAACGCGACGAACATTTGAAGAACATGAAAGTTGAACATTGTTCGTTGAATTGCTCGTCGCGTTTCGCCAGGGCTTAAGAAATCGAGCATTCGAATTTCTACGCTTTCAAACAGTTTTGTTTGATACAATCAGGATATCAACAAATATTCACAAGTATGATCTTTTTGCAAGATTTCGAACATACAGTAATAGGGCAAAAACCATCGAAACAAAGATTTAATGCAAAAACTTATTTATATTACTTTGAATATTAAGTAACAGGGAATTTTACATTTTCATCATTCAGATTCAGAGAGAAGTATCAGACATAAGCGATGTCATATTACCTAAGCGAATATGCTGAAATATCCAGTATCTTTTCTTAATCATGTGAACAGTAGAACTATGATTTTCACTAAGTTAAATCGCAAATGCTGCTTCATCATTAATGCATAGCGAAACATGTTATTGACAATATTCAATTATTACTTCTCAATTTTAGATTTGCTTTTTTAACTGTACGAAGCAAGAGTGTTTGGCATGATATTAAGAGCCCCTCAATCTCGCTATTTTGAACACTCGGCAAATTCAGCACTGGTGCCACCTGATTTTTCTTGAAAAACCGCCACTGTTTCTAAAGCTTTCGAAGAGCGTTGGGTGCAGGTTGCAGATATATCGGGTGACGATCATAGTTTGGAGGGGGTCAATGTTGTTAGAATGTTCACAGGACATTGGGTGTCACAATGAGTTGCATGTTTTGCTCATCATTGCGCAAGGCGATCTCCAAGAGGAGCAATGCACTTTCTCGTTTGAAGTTGGTGTACTAGCAATCATTTTAAACAAAAATCCAAACTTAGTGCAAAGGCCTGGAAAGATATTTGGGCAGGGGCGGCGCCAACCATCGTAGACTGGGGGATTTGAGCACCACGCCCTAAAATTAAGACGCAATTTAGCTCCCATACCCGCTTCAAAATCTTGCTAGAGATTCCTCACCCCATCCCTAACATCTTCTCCTCGAATTTAGAAGAATTAAAAAAATTATTTTGATGATAAGTGGGGGGGGGGGGGGNNNNGGGGGGGGGGGGGGTGACAAGCCCCACAGTCCTCCGTGGTGCCACCACTGTATTTGGGTGCCCTGCATAGAAAGGTTAGCGTCACAAAACGGTAGGGTCTTGTGTGATTTTGTATGTTTGGGGGTGCATGTAAGATTGGGTCATCAGCACATGAAGTAAACTGATCACTTCTTTCTTCAGCTCGTAACTGACTGTCGACCATGTGCACCCTAAGCTCTGTTAACACTAAAAGAGACTATACCCATTGCACTTTACAGTGGCAAAAAATATCAGACTGCTTTGGTACCTTGAAATTAGGGGCACTACACGTAAAGCAAATACGTAGATGAGGTAAACTGCTATTTAACTCACCTAAAATCTCTCTTGTGCATCATCATAAGCATACAAATACTTCTTTCAACTACAATCAGAAGCTTCCAAAAATTGAGCCAAAAATCGCCAGATAAAATACACTGAGCCCCAAATTCCAACTCGTTTAAGGCGCAATTGATACAATGATTCACTTTAACAAAAATATGTGCTTGCAATTACTGCATTTCCTCAAAAGAACCCAGCGATGTTCTTTTCAAAATTGAGCTTTGATGTGGCGTTCATTACAAAATGAAAAATGAAACTTACACAATATGTTTTGCCTCAAATAAGCGTAACAAAAACTGCATGAAAAATGTTTTAAAGTTGAAAAGCTATGTGCAAACAGCAAAGATTAATCTTTGTTAACAGTATGTAAAATACACGTTTCTCTTATAAGAAAAAAGTTTTATAAGACAATGAGGCTCAAATCATCAAAATCTTAAGAAAACCACGAAGCACAATTTCCAAAAATAAGCTTTTTATTGGCCAAAAATCGATAATTCGTCATTATTGCATTCAAAATGTTAAAGATGGAATTCAAATTCAAGTGTGCAATGTTAGTAACGAATGTTTAACCCATTTTAGCCAGTTTTGTTTTCAGAAAAAGTTTAGAATAATATAAGAAAATCTCAGGCTCAATTTCGGGAAAACTTAAGAAAATTGAGGCTCAGGCAAAATTATAGTTTTCTTATAAAAAAAACGTGTATCATAGAAAGTTAATACCACTGTCTCCATCACAGTCCTCGCTCATGATTGGAACTTTTTAACACGGTGTTCATTACAGGGCGATCTTCTTTAGAAGAAATACGGAAATACATTCAACCATGCACCGGAACCAGGGACGTAGGAAGTATTCAAAAATTGGGGGGACATGCACTCAGGGGCACCCTTATTAGCAACGAAGGGTACAATATAAGCTGAAACGGGGCACTTTAGATATGACATTGTGAAAAATTGGGGGGGGCACGTGCCCCCTGTGCCCCCGGTTCTTACGTCCATGGCGGGAACACTGGAGCAAGAATCTGGGAGAAAAGACAACGAATACTGTTGACTTATTTAAATCTACGCATACAGTGTATAAATTTAGCTGGATTTACCAGCTATCTACAAGCAAGACGACACAAAAATATTAAAAATAAACGTTGAACGTAAATAAAGGATATAGCTACTTCAAATAATTCACTAAAAATAATTGACTGATTTAATTTGAATGAAAAATAAACCTAGAGAAAATCTTTTTGCATTTATCTTACATAACACTTAACTACAACATAACTGAAAGATTTTTTGCGTGTAAAACGAGCTAGTAATTAAGTCAGCTTGAGGACAGAATCAAAGTATTCATCAGCAATAGATTATAGAGTGAGAGCATATACCCTTCTTATTGTTCTGCAATGCGACGTGCATGGAAGACGCATGTTACAAAAATGTAGTTATAATTTGAAAGCTCTATGGCAATATCAAGATGACACCATAAAGTTTAATTCCGGAATGGGGAGCCATTTCCATGAAAGTGCAAGCAAATAGCGAAATATTATCACCTCAGAAAGCGCAAGTTTCAGTTTTTAGAATTACGTAAATAAACGTGGCCTAAAATAAAAAAAAACAGCTACCTTTAACTATGATTAGAATATCAAGGAATAATGTCTAGAGAAGAAGCTTGAGGGAAATCTAAAGGTATCCTTCATACAGAGAGAATCGTCAAAACAAATCGTCGTCAAAAAACCAGGTGAGGGTCATTGTTGATCATCTCAAAAGGCGTTCTACTTACATGGAAAATAGCATACTCTTAGGTATCTACTAGAAAATGGTTTCAATAGCTTGGGGTGGGAACATTTAAATAACTAATTAGCAGGGGCATTACTTCACGGAGGGGGGGGGCGAAAAATTAGAAATGTAAAATAAAATGCAATACAGAGGATGACGAGTTAGTATATACAATACTCTTAGTACATTGGCAAATTCTGGACAAGACGAAAAACTAATACACGGGGGTCTTAAAATGGCCCTGGGAACTGGATCATTAAAAAATTAAAAAAGTATACCCTTCTAATAAGCACCCAATCTCATAAGTCTTGTACAGGACCTATTTGAATCTAAATTATTAAATACATAAACACTGAAAACTAGTAAAGAAAGGTCAAATTTACTACACTCAATATAAATATAACCAGCAATGGGTTCTCATTACTGTCAACATGGTCTCAAAAGCAGCAAAGCAATGATCGATTCTGTAGCAATGACAGTGAAAAATGTCCGCGTTTGATACAATAAAGCAATGCCAAAGGCGACAAAACGAGATGAACCCACCAATCCAGCAGCCGACATTAAAAATATAGGTAACGCATGCCGTGCCATAAAAGTTCAATAGAACTATCACATGAAAACAGTATGCTGGTCGATGCCTATATGAGATGGCAAAATATGAAAGCAAGATTATCAACTCAAGGAATTCACGTAAATGAGTGGTGAGAAACAGGAAGGTGGATGGAGCTGCTAGAGTGAAGAAATTTCCCCCCGATTCCTGCAAAAAGCTGTTAGCTGTCAGTGACTGAGATATAAGACGTGCCCACCACATCTGACCTGAGTACCTTTAACAACTAAGTTTAAGCCTCTCTTCATCCAGCCGAATAACTGAGTTCTTGGCTTGAATTATCAGCCTTCAGAATGCCAACAATTATCGCAAAAGAGCCCCTTTTATTCCTTCCATATAGCAATTTCTTGGGTACAATAAATCGCGAACAAAGGCCTTACCCTGGGGCTTCATAAATAAACGATACAGCATAAAATAATTCACATCACTCTTTGGCATCGGAATAGTAGGGGGTCCCCGTTTACAGATTTTTGAAAATCTCACCACCCATTTATTAAACACCTCTCCCACTAAGCAATTTTGAAAAATCCAGCCCTCATTATACACCTAAAGAATTCAAAGTTTTAAAAAGGATAAGTATGTAAAATATATTGGCTTTGTGAGCGCAAATTAATATTAACAACTAACGAAATCAAGACAAACTATATACCTCATACCTATATAATGTTAATGACTAAATGCAACAATTTAAAAATACTTTGGTCCCATACCATCTATAGCGCATTGACCCTTCTCAACCATTAACAACCCGCTCCCCCCCCAACTTATGCATTTTAGCAAAAGTACTAACCCCCTCTTTATTATACCCTCTTACTATTCGGTGCCAAATTTACATACAATGGGGTTGGGGTGGCATTATATTATTCCCTGCTACATCAGCCCAATGGGGTGTCATTAAAACTATGGCCCTGGATTAATACTAGAACATTAAAACAGCAGACATGAAATTAAAAGTCAGCTGGGATACAAAATCATACACATCCGGGGAGTAAATTCAGATGACTTAATGCCATGTTGTCAGAAATGAGAATTCAAGGCTACACGCGATTCCTACCACGGCCTCTTTAGAAATACCTACTATTTACATCTAATTTAAACAACCTATACGTAGGTACGTGTTGAATCGAAAGTGTAAAAACTAGCCTAACCGGCACAGGACATCTGTAAATACCAGCTAGGTTCTCCTAAACCGTGTTATTGTAAACACTGATTCCCTAGGAAAAGTTGATACATTGCATTTCACCATGCTACGCTTGTTCTACAGGCACCAAAGAACTCGTTCTTGATGATGGGGTTTTCTCATTGTACCTAGAAAACGAAAGAAGCATTCATTTAAACTTTGAGCTCTGGCTGAAAAGGACAAATGTTGATGTCTATCGCTGCAAAAATCTACCTTCCTTCCTAAGTGGTTTGATCTTGTGCAGAGAAGAAAAGAAAATAATCTGATAATGTGAGAGCTAGGAATGAACGTAAATGATCAAAGAAGGAAAAGAAGACGAACTAGAAGATGAGAGCAATGTGTAGACGAGGATTTGAGGGGGATTTTTTACGAGAAACAGTGACCGCATTTCAGTAAAAGAAATGAAGAAAGACTATCTTACCTTCAAAATTAGACAGTAACAAATCAATTTGAGAATACAAAACAGGATAAATTTTCTATACGGCTAGTGTTGCTCCATAATTCACTAAAATAGTATAACATTCTGCAAAGTTCTAGCAAACAGAAGATACTCTCAAGTGCCAAATATACAGGGGGTCCTAATAAACAGGGGGTGTTGGAAAAAATTCCGAAATATAATAAACGGGGGGGTCAAAATAAACGGCGGGGTTGGAATTTGAGAAAAGGCTTTAAATGATTATACAAGAACTGAAAGAACAAAACAGATTGTCATAAAGCATAAAACTAAAATATATACAGCATTACGCTATTTTGCCATGAAAATTGGGAGTAAATAGTGCTAACAAAGAAAGGAAATGAAATTAGGGGTTTGTAAAAAAATATAATTTCCTTAAAATCAATAAAGTCCGAGGGGGTTGGAAAAAAATCGAACAATTAATAAGCGGGGGGGGGCGCTTATTTAGCACCTGAGAGTATTTTGTCACAGCTCTACCCATATCTTCGCACGACTTTGTCTCTAATTACATGAGTTTTGGGCAAGAAAAAATAACATCAAAAAGTGATGGACTAGAGAAAGAAAAGGTATGGCAATTAGCCTAGCTGTTGTGCAAGGAAGCAGTCAAAAATAGTTTATAAGGTGTCCCCCTCATTATAACAGAACTCAGTTCATGAGCCTATCGCAAAAGCTAGGAACCAAAAAAACATGCTCTTTTCATACATGCTCGTCAACAAGTATCAATTACTGTTAAGTTCACACATGTTCACACAATTAGCATTTATACACCTGTTTGTCGTCAACTAATTTGCTCTATAAATGCATTTGCATCTAAGCAACTATCTACAACGCTGAAAAATCCATGATTCACCCAAATCACATTTCTTATCGTGTTGAGCCCACGCAAAGGAAAGAACTGCACCGACTATGGGTACGATATTGTATCAATACCACGCATGATTCCATTTGGAAGGCACGGACTTTGTTACTGCGAAGGGGTGATAATCATCGAGAATATAGAAGTACACGTCTCCCAACAAGCTCGCTAGGAAAGTTAGAGAAAAAAAGCTGGAGTTCTACTGTTCATCGTGAAAAATTATATGAAGAAAACGCTAAATTTATACTAGAAGCAAGATCCACGATGTCTTTAGAACACCTGCATCGGCTGATAAAACTAGCTCTCAATTTGTTGCAGGATTGTAAATACACATGAAAAATTTGCCTGATCTTCACTTTCTTCTCTAGCGCGATCCATTTATGTTGTTAACGGTTCTTTATCAAATATGTAAAAGTGATTCAATAAGTTGAAAATCGAGCTGCATCAAGGTTGTAGAAAGCAGAAGAAAACAATACAAGTGGAAGTCAAATGCTTTATGGGTTCTTTTACAAACACAAAGAGGGAAATTCTGTTAACTACAAGGGGCACTTTATTTGGAAATTTGAAATATGGAAGGTAGCAACTGTCTCATGTGCTACCAGCTCCTATGTCAGTTCATTGCGTGCGTAAGGTAACAAACTAGACCTAAAATCCATTTTAAAAAATCCACTAAGTCACATCCAAAACGAGGCACTTTACAAAGAGATAAATCAAATTTGAACAAGCCGCAGGTAAAATACTGCTCTTGCTACATATAGCCCTTCTCCACTCAGACAGATGGTGGATATTAGCTAACAATCTTGTTTTCCTATTGTCAAATTCAAATTCCAAAATCAGTAGAATCCACTTTCCAAAACGTAACTTTGTCATTACACTAGCCTAAAATTTAAGCACCTAAAGCATCAAGCTATATGCAGAAATAAAGGTTCTATATACAAAGACAGGATTGTTCTCAAACTTACAAACATTAGTAGGCCGCAAGCAACCTGCGAAATTTACTCTTAAATTAACGAAAAACGCAATAAACTAACATCACCTGCTGTCTGAGATGGTACGGCTTACTTTTTCGTCTTCTGAGATATAGTCGGGTCCCTAAAAATCAAACAATTATAACCATTATCTACTAAAAACAAGCGCTATTTGGAAGATGAATCTTGCTTGCACACTCAATTTCGTCAAATTATAGCAGGTCATATAAAGGGACAGGGAGGCAAAGCTCTCTTTCCAGAAAAGGGTGTGTCTTTGAAGTGGTCAAGAGCACAATGGCTATCTTTGGGTGGGATGTTGGGAAGCCAAGGAAGATGCTATGTTGTATGCCGCACCCTTTGCACGGCTAAAAAAACAGCTGGATCAGAGATATTCCAGCGAAATGCTCAATTTTGTATGACGTAACTAAGTTTAAATAATCATATCATGGTATAGCTAATCAAATCATATTTATTAAATACAATTATTTTATTTCAAATATAAATATCCAGTATGCTAGTCAAAGCAAATACTCTCGAAACTGTCTCTCTTTTATCCATAAATCAGTAAAATAAACTGCTTGTATTCACAGGGACTTAAAAACAGGTGGATTCAAATCACGGCAGGCAAACAGGAAACTCTCATATCAAATAAGAACGAAGGATAATGCAAATGAAATAAGCCAAACAGTACAAGCAGGAATTGGCTGTTGACCCTAGATCAGAGGACCCTGAATTAAAGGGGTGGCTCTGAGAAAAGCATTTTTTATAGGGGGTGGGGGGGTCAAGTCTCAGGCTGCCAAATAGAAGGTATATGCTGGCAAAAATAATTTAAACCGTATACACTGAGGATGACAGCTGAAAATCTCAAGCCTGTTAGGTAGCTCCAAGAATTGCACTCTTTGGAGATGTCACACACCAGAGCAAGATATAGGAAATGCCGAGATAAAGCAAAAGTACAGGAAATGCCGAGATAAAGCAAAAGCCTTTAAAGTTTTGCAAAGCACAAGGTGAGATTCCTGAAGACAATATTTTGCCATAAAAACAATGAATTCCCCAAGCCTCACATTTACAATTGAATTCCAAGCTATATTCAACGTGATTTTTTACTTAAAAACACACTCAAATTGAAAAAAACCTCTTGAAGAATCTAGGAGGATTTTTCCTAATTCATTTTCTGCAAAAATTCTCAAACATTCACGTGATTTTACTAGCTGCCGATAGTGATAAATATATCAGCTCAAAATTAACCCTATAAAGTAATTTGACACTTGTACTTGACAAATACTTATGATTGCCTGATGCAAATCCAAAGTTGAAAACAGCTGATTCTGCAATTACCTATACTACAGCTGGGATTTCATATCATCTTTGGGCAATGCCTTGTATTCAATGTATGTACTTGGAATGGTCTTGAATGCAGCATTTTTGACAAAACAGTCATAATAACTAATGGCAACCAGGCGTCCAATTCACAAGTTACGTTGAAGTTTCCTCCTCCCTCGATCTCATGCATTATGCAAGACGCAATACTTGAGGCAATAACCTCTTTCACATCATGATCTACCACGCGTTTTTGTCTAGTGGCTTATAAAACGGTGCTTTTAAGGGATTCTGCACAAAACACGCCTTTGAAGATTCGCTTGTCTGTGCTCTAATCTCTTTTCTATACACTCATGATTTACTCAGTGTGGCCAGGTCTCGATTTTAAAATTATGTCAAAATTGTAATAAAAATGTATGCTAGATTTATCAAAATTATGCTAACTTTCAAATCGAGGCTCTATTGTTTGAACGAGGTTCACACATGTGCAGTATGGCAGGCTCCAACCCGGAACACGACTCTGACCCCAGGTATTCTCATTTTGTCTGCTTTCTGCATCGTACTCAAGTTGACTAAAACAATCGGTTTTCGTCGCGACGCGCACTTAATCGAATTAGCCCAAAACTTTTTAATGGATAGAATACCTTTGATGAAATAATGATAAAACTATGCCAGAATTATCCTAGATTTCAGATTATACCAGAGATTAAGCCAAATGACGATTTTTGGTCAAAATTATGCTAACAGCATGATACTATGCTAGGTCTGGTCCCACTGAAATCACTACTTCACCAGCAAGAGATAACACTTCTAAGTAGTCAAAATATTTTTGATGTTAAACGATCCACTCCCTCACTGAGTTCAGCATCCTTCAACTGGATAGACCTAACAATTTATAGAGAACAAGCAACTAAAGTGAAGATATTTACCGCATCGATTTTGCGATCGAGCATCTCAAAGAAATCTAACTGAGATTGTGTACATTTCCTGTAAGAAAAATTTGGTATCAAACACAGGAATAGTTAGCACGTAAGGTGGTGGAACTTAGAATTTATTCAAATGTATACCTTGAAGAAGAACGCGAGCCCTGGAAAGTTAATCAATTTCAAAATGTCAATGCTAATTTCTATTACGCCGTACGCCATCTCTGGCTTCTCAAAAAACTCGGGCGTTAATGATATGCTAAAATAATCAATTATTGATTTGGATTGGTGAGATAAATGAGGAAAGCATAAACAACCTACCAGTTGGTCAAAGTCAGAATAGTTTTCTCAACAATACAAGCAAACAAATTGTGCACTTTAATATAATGAAAGGCGTTGCCCTCTTTGCTTCAGATATGGTTAATTTAAAGCTTTCATAAACTAAGGTAAAAAGTATCCTACTGTGATGCTGTAATCAAGGCATCAACAGGCCTATAAGCGGTGGCTATACAGACAAGGTAAATTGAAGAGTCATTCTGTACAAAAGCCAATGTAAAAGGGAATTTGCATTACTTCTCAACATGCATCAGCACATCATTTAACAATAGTTCACACCAGAAATCACTGCAAAGTTTTAACTCAAAAAGTCGTGAACTCTCTTGATAAACTTAAAATGAATTTGTGTAAAAAATGCGATATCAAATATGCGTATTCAAAATTTAAAGAAACTAAAAATAATAACGGTACTTACTTCTCTGATTTTGAGCTTGTTAGAACAGGTCTAAGAAACAGCAAGAGTTGTTAAAAACTGATGTAAAAGACTACCTAGATCATCATGATGTAGTTGTCGTAGGTAAGACTCAAAAGTGTTGTCTATATTTTAACATACTTGGCAAATAATTAGTATCAACGATATTAACGAAAGTCTCATGTATCATTGCTGCACCGTCAGATCGAAGCAAGCATGGGCAATAGTTATAACGACAAGTTTCTGCAGCCCATAAATCGATTTTAAATAAAGGGTGTTGCTTCTACACAGGAGCAAACTCAGCATGGTTTGTGAAAAGTTTCACTTCCCATCGTTAAAACTATAGAAGGGAAACAGTCTTTAGTCCAAAGAGCAACTATTGTATTCACATACACAAAGACTAAAACCAATGGCGGTTTTAGGGGGCCAGGTGGGGCCATGGCCCAAGGCCCCGCGTTTTTGATAACCCAGAAGGGGCCCCACGTCTGAGAAAAAATTGAAAAGGAATCACAAGAAAACATGTAAATACACTCGGTAATTTTGAAACAAGGGCCCCGCAGATAATTCGACTCCGGGCCCCACAACCCATAAAACCGCCACTGGGTTTTAATAAAGGACCCTTGAATTCTAATGGTACAACCAGATTAGTTCATATGAACTTCGAAGGCGTAGTTTGAAAAAAGGGCCTCGCAGATGATTTCGGCCCTGGACCCTGCGATCCCTAAAACCGCCACTGACTAAGACGATAGTGAGCATAGTACGTAAGTAAGAAGGAATTGCAGGTAAATATTAAAATGCTTTGAGAAAATAATGTACATGCTTCATAAACGACGAGTTGTAAATAATGAGATGCCATCAACGAAAGAGCGAAATAAAAATTCTAGTTGAGATCAAAGGGATGAAGTTTTAACAGAACTGAAAATTCTATAAAGAAGTGATTGCTGACCTTCCTTTGCCAACTTTTGCTTCAACATTCTACGAGAGGAAAGTGCCGATTCAAATTAATAATTTTTGAATAAATATGAATATATGTTAATGGACAGTATGTAAGTTAATAAAGAGCTAATAACATAAAAACTAATTCAACACAAATATTTTGGCAACAGTTGATTGCAAAGTGTGGTTATTTGTTGCTTTCTGTTCTCGAAATTCTTTTATTTCGTCTTTCTTTTAATAAATATATGTGTTTTTATGTTCTTGTGTATATGTGCTTACGTATAATTTTATACATATGCTTGTGCCATACACACATGAACATAAATATTTATGATATTTTAATCTTCGATGTATGACCCCAGGGTAGACATAATTATTGCTCCTCGCGGTATCCTTTTTGTTTTTGCAATGTATGTTATGCTAATTCGTAGTTTCCGTGACTAAGTAGCCTTGTAACTTTTAAGGAATGTGTAAAAAGAAATTTAAACAAGAGGTCGCAAAATGCTGCTTTTTCTGTGATGTTTTCTTCTTTTCTGAGAGAAAACAATCCTACAACTTCCATCTTTGATACAATATTCCAAATAATAGTATACAACGTGACATTAAATTACATTATATCATATCATATTATATTATATTATATTACATTATATTATATTATATTATATTATATTATATTATATTATATTATATTATATTATATTATATTATATTATTTTATATTATGTTATACTATATTATATTACATATTATATTGCACACAACAGTATAATCTAGTTACTATGTCATATTAAATTACACTAAATCACGNGTCATATATTAAATCATATTTTAACATGCCTATATCATAAAAAGAAATAAAAGCTAATGGTTCTTATTTTTGACCATACACAATGACTTGGCGAAGTCGCGATTCCGTTGGTATTATCTACAGCTGAAGCACTTAACAGTTGCCTTTCTAATTGTATGAAATTTCATAATAAACTCAACACAGTTAATTACTCTTGATATACGAGGAAATTGTAAGAAACAGTCCACAAAAAACTCACCAAGTTTTTCTTGCTATTTTTACTTTTTTCAGTAAATGAACCATTTGAAGTACTATTGTTTGAGTTTCCATTTAAACTATTATCTTTGAAAGAGCCCTGGTCTGTTTTGGAAGCATCTAAGAAAGAAGGAGCAAAAGGATCATAAATTACAAAAGTTATAACGTCTTAGTTTAATCCTTTACAAGAAAAAGGTTCCCTGCTCAGTTCTGAAATATGGTCCTATTGACCAAATCAGATCAGAAACTGTTCAGGTTAACTTGTGACAATTCTATCATCTATACGAACATTCCAACCACCACCTATAAAGGTTGGGCAGAAACTAATCAATTCACTTGGCTGGAGCTCACGACCCACAACTCAGTTTAGAG
>OLMO02000238.1:1781635-1808636 GCA_900291935.2 Cassiopea xamachana
AAACTGCTAAATAATAATGCATGAAAACTCAATATTTCTACATTCATTTCTAATAAAAAGTCAGCACTTGTAATCACTTGCTAACTGCAACAGTCATCATTGAAACTCTATGGAGGCAGCGAATCACCGAGCTTTGAGAGTTGGCAAAAGGTTTTGACGAGTGATTCTGCCATGGATGGTATTCGGGCTTAAAGCCCAAAGTGTTGAGGATTAGCCAAACAACACGGCCTTATTTCATAGATGGCTACGTCCTATGAGAATTTCGATCATACGGTGACTTTTAAGTAACCTAGTTTAAGGTTTAGTAGTTAAAGATTTTTAGTTTTTAATCAGATTCTAGTCTAAAGAATTTTGAAACTTTCTGAATCCCAAGGGGAAATCAGGTGCACCCAACAACATCTCAATAAGGGGTGTACTGATGTAGGGAGTGTGGGGGGTATGGGGGGTACTTCGGTGAAAGCTAGCACAAAATCATCATTTTAATGGGAATTCTAGGAAATCTGGTAACCTTTGGGCAACTTTCTTTGCCACATCTCTTCACATAAGCGTTCTTTTGCACGCGATTGCTCTCTTTCTCTTTCTCTCTCTCTCACTCTCTCTCTCTCTCTCTCTCTCTCTCTCTCTCTCTCTCTCTCTCACGACGTACCTTGCCCATCGTGGGCATAGGTTTTCATGGATTTTATATGTTCTCGAGTACCACCTCTTCTTCTAAGGCATCTCTTCTAGAGCGAGGCGTTTTATGAACCTTTTATATATGAAAACACCACAAGCATTCTCGATGTGAATTCAATGTTTTAATCTTATCCAAACAAAACATGATGAACATTCCTATGTAAGAGGTATACTAATCGGAAAATTCTCGTAAACTCTATGAACATCTATAAAAACTACAAAAGTCAATCACAGAGTAACATGCAAATTACAAAATTACAAAAAATCACAGAAAATGTCCCCCAAAATCACAAAATTTTGCGCACTTTTTTTTACGACCATCAAGTATCAAGTAAGACCAAAAGTTACTTTCACATGATGATGATATGTACGTGAAGTATCAAGCGTTTTCAACATGAAAGGACAAGAGAAAGACGTAAGGTTTCGTAGTGTTGCTACGACGTAATACGTATGCATTCATTATGTAACTCAGAGTCGTTAATGTTGTAGATAATGTGTAGTCATAAATCTTTCACCAGCAGCAAAAAGTACACCAAAGCAGGCTTCGAACAGAAGAGAAAACTTGATCAATAGCTATTGTCTAATACAGATATACGTGAAAAGACATGACAAAATGAAAGACACCCGCAAAATATTGAATTTCAATTAACTCTGATAAGGTCTACGGCACTTTTGACGTCAGATATATCCTCCTTTATTCAAGCAGATTTTTCCTAACTGAAAACGATGTTTGGAATAGAAGCAAATTGTGGATATGTGCTTACTTTTGACAGAACATAGTCTGCTGTAATGTAGTTGGAGTAGAAGTTCTTAAAACATAGGCGAAGTTCTTAGCAGGTGCTACGAATAACAAATAAGGAGGCTCATGATTTAAATGCATAGCAGCTTTTGAATGAATCAAAGGATACCGCTAATAATGATAGTCAGCATAGAATACACCCGGGAAATCTAACTATCAAGTAAATAATTATTGATGCCCTAGGATGCTCTAACTAGAACATACTTCAGCAAAGATGTGCTGCTTCGTCGAAAGTGATGAAAATCAGACGACATAGATATGAAAGCTATTTGTTCCTTTCTATCAANAAGACTATCAGGATTTTAAATGTATTCTTGTCTAATCGCATAAATCCAACAGAAAAATTCAAAATTCACGAAAATCTACTTTTAATCACCATGCCAAGAGGGATAAACTTTCAACCACAGCTAGGAAGAAATATGGCTCCGACATATAGCAACTGGTTCTTGACTGAGCGAAAACCACAGATTTTTGATACACAGGATAGCTTTGCACTGCTAGCTAGAACGACTTATTGAAATTTTAATGACATAGAGAAAACCTGTGGATGCTTATCTGTGATAGCTGTGGTGTTGTCATAGCTGCCATGATCGATTCAGTTTAAATTCATTGTTCTTCGTTAAATATCACACCGATATCATTTGGTGGGTGTACACTCAAGTTGAATCGATCAAAACAAAATGGGCCAAGACTCTAAGGTTTTACATTTGGGCTAGATAAAGCCATGAGTAACACCCCAATTGGCAACAAAAAAAAGAAACTTAATCATGGTAAGCAAGATCCATACAAACAATCCAAAATGGAACAATATTCGCTTGTAGCCTCGTTCGTAGCTTTAGGAGGTGCCTAGTGCGAGACTTTTAGTGGGGTCAATGCCAGGGGTGCCACCCAAAAAATCACAAAGGGGGCTGCGCCCATTTTTGTAACATTGACTGCACCCATTTTTGCATTTATGAAAAAATGTGCTCGTCACTGCTGTGCATGTGACAGTATGAGCAGAAAGATCCAGCAAACAATGGTTGAAGAGCAAGATTTTGACTTGATAATCATGTTAACTTTCCAAAAAAACTACCAAGTGCATGCCAAGTACTTTCAGGAAAGTATTTGGCTTTCTATGTTAATTGGTGAAGCTTTATGTTAGGTAGGAATATATACTCTATCCTGAGTATTCTTCTTCTATTGATAGGAATGTATATTTCCTATCAATAGCTATGAACTTACCCAACCTAACATATGTCAGATAGAGGGGTTGAGCACTCCACATCCCCTACATGGCAACACTGCTCAAGGCCAAAGCAAACCTAGTGCTAGTTAGAAGGATTCCCATATGNGAAATTTCACCAATTACCTCAAGAACTAGTAGTGGCTTACTGGTTCATATCACATATAACTCCACACTATTTTCTAAATTTGCTATCTTCAATAGGACTGAAGATGCTCTATAGGAAACAATTGAATAAAACCATTCTACCACCTTTGCCACTTTCACTAATAGATATTCCTGTCACACATTTTAATTCCTGAATTCTAAAAAATTTCTGATAAATATAGTTGTATATATATATAATAATATAATATAATATATATATATACATTATATATATGTACATACTTATTTATAATTTATATACATATTGATCTGTGCTCATATAACAAGGTATCCCATCCCAAAAATGGATGAAAGCTACTTTTAACAGACAACATGTTAAACAACAACAGAGTCTTTCTTACTTCTGCACCACATTTGAAGTGACCACAATTCTCCTTGATTCAAAGGCCCTTTTCCCTCATTCCTATTCTTACAAATAAAATGTCAAATAAAAAAAGATAGGATACTTAGTGGTGTAATCAATGTAGGTTGGGGTTAGGAGAGTTCCTAAGGGCCCCCAAGCTTCTGAGGCACTAAGGGGGCCCCTCAGAGATTTTCAAGTCATTTGCCCTTTGTATTATTAGGGGTGAAAATGAGATGGGGTTCCTAAACTTACTGAACTCCTAACAGCCCCCAATGCTTCTGTTACACCACTGACGTTACTGCTTCTAATGACATTGCTCTATGTTAATTTAATTCAATAATAAGCTGAGTATTAAATTAAATACTAAACAGACTGGAAATGGAAAGTACTTCATGGGTTTTTCTTTATGGTAATTTAACTTATATATTATAAGTATATATTGAGTAAGCATGCAAATGACTATAAATCCTAGACTAGGGTTGGTCTGTGCTAAAATTTCTACTATTTTAATAATTGCAACCTGCTAAAATAAAGCAAATTTCCAATCAAGCCTTGACTAATACAAACTGTAGACATAAGCTGACATTTTCACAACTCTTAAAGACATTTACCATTACTGCCATTTACAGGAGACAACCAAAAGAATTCCTTCTTTTATTCAAAAACACAATTAATTTCTTATGTTCCTGTCAGTCTATGAGGTCTAGCTTCATCTACCATAAAATAGGGTTTACTGGTATTTTGACTGTTGCAGTATCTACAATGTTCATTCACCAATCTCTGACATAGACAAGCAAATTTTTTAGGCTATGTTCTATATCTTCTATATCTATCAGATAAAACCAGCCTTTCTGCTAAAAACACACTAAAATAACAACAATTATTCTCATTTTTACAGCTATAGTCAATAGTTCTACTCATCAATAAATATGATGCTTATGCTTTGAGAAAACAAGAAAGTTATAGCATTTGTATGTAGGATCGATAATCTAGTCCATCAGACAACATCATGGCCCATTCTTGATCTGCTTCATTAAAGCTGACACAATCAATCTTGAGCTAATCACAATAAGGTATTTTTCCGTAAGACAAAAAGCCCCGTCAAGCATAGCACTTTCACATTAAGTGTTAGTCTTGCTGATGATCAGCAGTGAGCCTATCGAGTACATATAAATTTAAAGTTATTATTTCACCTAATAACCTGACCACTAATTTAGACGATACATACAGATGTATATCTCAGTCCATGATACGGGGGAAGGGGGGCGTGAAACTCCCTCAAACAGGAAACTCAACGTTAGGTATTTAACTAATACATCAGCAATAGTTTTGGTCAGCTGCGCTAAGGGGCTGCAATTGCTCTTGCAGAATCCTGACTTATTGTAATTGCAACGGCCTAGCCTTAGCAGACAGAACTGCTTTACTGCTTGACTCATGGATACTATTCAAACTGCAATGTCACCTGCTAAAATTAAAACATTGTTATCACTAATTCACATTGAATGGTAAAGCGATAAATGTCCTAGCCAAAATAATTTTTTTTAAAAATTGCTTAGGCAGTTCTTGCTAAAGACCTCCTTAGGCTTCCTTTAGCCATAGGTGCGTTGCGTACAAGTATCTAGCCATAGGTGGATTCAAAAGACTTTAGTGCATTCCGCACAAGTCATCAACTAAAACTAACTGATATTGTACCTCGAAAGCATTACATGCTACAGATATTTAAACTAAAATTTGACGAATTTAGCTGAGTAAACTTTTTCGAGGCCAAAACAAGCGCATAACAAGGAATGTTATGGCTGGATAAATAATCTTAACAAATCAGTTATCTAGTAGCCTGGTCAGAAAATGAAGGAAAAACGTTTGACAACCGCATTAAAGAATATAATAGATTATCTTTATTTCGATTCAATCACGATGTAACACACAATGATAAATAAATGTTGTTTTACATAACGATTCAACTGAATAGGAATATACGCATATGAGGAAAATAAAGAATACATACAATTCGAGGTGGATTGAGTTTCAGGTAGCGATAGTCACAACAAAAATTAGGCCCTGCAAAAACAATTCCAGTTCCTGTTTTGCTTAGCCTACTTTCATTGGAATGCTTGGCTCAGTCTATTTTAGCAATGAGGCGTTCTCGCTATTATCACCAAACCAACTGGCTGGTCAATGAAGTCCTGACTGCTCCTTATTACAAAATTCCAATGCGCATGTGCACGAAGAATGCGTTGCTATGAAAGTGTTTTTGTAAATATGTCCTCCAGTTTCTATGTCCCAAAATTGGCAAAAAGGGGGTCAGGGGTCATTGTCTATTGCCAATACTCTCATGCGTTATTTTCGAAAGGTTCCTCTTTCCCTCATGCAAACCCAGCATATTTTGACTGATCGCCCCCTCCGAGGAGTAAACTGGATGGAGTAAGTTTCTTGGCCACTGCGTTACCCCCCCCCCTCCACTTTTCTAGGAGAGTATAAAATTTTGAATTTCAACTACATGGTTTACTACGAATAATCGAGAATTAGGAAGATATACACGGAATAAACATGGTCATTCCAGATTGCTACTATACATTGATTTATACAAATTGGTTCTCTCAGTGGCGTGGTCACGGGGGTATGGGGGCAAATGCCCCCCCACTTTTTGCCAAGATAGTGCTCGAGATTTCTTTAAAATAAATGAGAAAATAATTAGGGAGGGAAGCACCAAATCTTCAAAGAAGTAGAGGGTGTGGCCAAAACACTTTCATTCTGCCCCCTACATATATAACCCTGGCCACTCCCCCCTGGTCTCTCTACCTCTCTTTGTGTCTCCCAACCAGGAGTGAAAATACCGAGTGATGTGGGGAGGTGTGGCACCTCAACAGATAAAACAGCTCAATTTGTAGGGCAACTGAATGTCTTTGCAGGGTATTAATCATATCAAAAAGTCTTGCCACATATATCAAAAAGTCTTGCCACATACGCATTTGAGTGCACATTTCGGCGCAGATCATTCTTTCGGCACACTGGCGTGAGGGTCAGCGAAACTTATTTATCTTTGTAAAGGATCATTTTTCCTTCAGCTTGTCACTTTGCGTGTTCTCCTACATTTTTGCTCTTTCACGTTACACAGATTTTCATTTATAAGGGGCCAACCTGTTTGCTCCAAAAGGGATTTTTCTTAGGGTAAAAAGGGGGGTGGTCAAAAAATTTTTCTGAGGGCTTTGCTCTCAGATCCCCGTGTTTCTTTCTCCCACCCAGAGGCCATGACCCCCTGAGATTTTTCCAGCTAGGAATGCCCCTGAAGACATAAAAAAGCGAAGGGATAGAATAAAGGGGTAACTTAGATATCTTAATATCACAAATTAACATACCAACTATATACAAATAATGGCACCAATTATATATAAATTGCAGGAAGGGGAAATGGACTTTATTGGGAAATGGTCATTTCAATGCTAATAAAAAAATTAATTAGTACCATGGAAAATATCTAAGCCCTATTCAGCTGTGTAAATATCGCGGATAGAATATTACGTATAGCTCAATGGCGTGACTGCGGCATATATGCCCTTAGGAGTTCAGCAAGATCGAGGCTCTATCTAATTTGCACTCCGAGTAACACAGAAATTTGTCTCTTGAAAGCCAATGAGGGGCCCTTTAGGACGTCACAAGCTTGGGGGTCCTTGGGAGTTGTTCTGACCCCAATATACGTCGCGTACGCCACTAGTTTAGCCTCAATGCAAAGTGTAAACGATGGAGTACTGTAGTTATCGTTAAAATGTGCGCATCAAATATCTTCAAGGTCTTCTGAAGAATGTATATGAAGCATAGTGTAATACAGTGGTTCCCAACCACCGTGCTGCGGCACATTAGTGTGCCGCGCGGAATGATCATTGGTGTGCTGCGGAGAGATTTCATTTTTGAATTTATTTCAAGTGATTCCAATTTCCAATAGACAGTTGAAAGTTAGCATATCGAAAGTTAGCAATATCGGGTAGAAATTTTTCATGTTTTGTGATAGCTGTGCCACAAATATGTAAAGAACTCAATAGTGTGCCGCGATATAAAAAGGTTGGGAGCCACTGGTGTAATATTTTGGGGAAAGAGCCGCCAAGAAAGGGACAGGACTAAGTTTCTTCGCGGTCAAGGAAAAAACACGATTTTTAAAAGCAACTGACTTATAAGAAACGATTACTAAACTGGTTAAAAAATTAAGAAACTCTAATACTATGCTCTAGAAATATTAAGGAACTGTAGAATCTCAGTTAGTATAAAAACCAGTACATTGACTTGCTTCCACTCGTCAATTGATATCATTTTTGTTGTGAAAAGATTTTAGCTTGTGATTTTGATCTTCTTGGAAATTTTTCGTGACGATGAGCGTTTATATCCATCCAGAAGTGGTCGATTGTCAAGCAATAAGTTGATTTTCGGTCCCGAAAATGAGAAACTAATTAAGAAACTTTTAGTATTAGAATGCTAAAATTATGACGCCAAATTAAGAAACTTTTAGTATTAGAATGCTAAAATTATGACGTCAAATTAAGAAACTTTTAGCACCAGGTGCCGATCTAAGTTTCTTATAAGAAAACATGTCATCATGATCATCATCATTTTTTGTTTTGCTGGGATGGGGCCTCTGGTTTCATTTTTGGGCCAGGACCTCTACCACTGGGAAAATTTGGTTGGGGGTTGGTAAGTACAAAAACGGAGAGGAAAAGTGTAATATTTAGTAAAAGCGAGGGTAAATGTGTCACTGCCTCTGTGCAAGCCCCATGGGTGAATGCGTCACTACCCCCAATAGGACCAATATTGTCTCGAGGTACCAGGAACTATATCCAAACAAAGTCTGGTTGTGAAATTTCATAATCTACTTCATTCCCTCTATAAACATTGATTCATCTTTTGTCGGTATTGAGTTCTGTTCTATTGGAATGGTTCAAAAGTGATGATAGGAGATTGTTTACTAATCTAAATGGTACTTAAATGCAAGCAGAGTTTGTCCACTATATGGTCCATTCAATGCCGAAGAACAACTTAACTGTCTATACTATATGAAGCAAATCATAATGATAGTGACATTGAACGGAAAACTGTACAATATTTTCTTTTAGTGGAAGAATCTTATTGAATGCATTTAGTTTTTGAAGAATCCTGATACTTGAAGAAGTGTCTCGCGAGAAAAAGTATGTCACACGAAACACGCATTTGAAATCAGGAAATTTTCAAATTTAAGATTTAAAAAAAAATTTATGAAGTAACTATCTTTAAAGCAAATTTTTCACCATCTAGAAACAGAATGCAAAGAATGTGCTAATCTCAAAAGTCTTTTCATAGAAAATGCATCACAAAACCTGAACATTCTAGTTCTTTTCTCATAGTTAACTAAACATGTTTGTTGTTATCACAAGTTTCAGGAACTTTAAGAAGCAGGCTTGACACAATCTTTTTTATAAAAATAAAGTTCATAAAGGTATCAAGGCCCAGAATCGCTGAAACTTAGGAAGAAAATTAAAATATTGCAATGCTGCTTAAGCTTCATCAAGACTTAGCATTTCTGTATGTTCGAGTTGCAATACCGCTTGTAACTCTTGCACTGTCGATACTATATTTATTATTCTGTCCTTTGCAATTTCGCTTTATGATAAAGTAGGACATCAACAAAGATGCGAATTTATTCCTTTGATTATTAGGTAAAGTTACACTTTTCGTACTCGTCGAAAAATGAGGTATTCTTGCAAAAAAGAAAAAATGTTACCAAAAATCCATTTTGCAAGTAGCAAGCTTGCTTCTTACAAAAGAAGTGTAACATGTGCTCTAATAGGTGTGATTTCTGGCAACTGTTCCATAACGTTACTTGGCTTTTGTTACCTCAATAGGGCAAAGAAAATAAGATGAAGTAAATATATAGTCACTGTCATAGATAATTCAGTTCCTACCAACAAAATCGAATACTTGAATCATCCCAAGTAGAAATCTCAATTAAAGAATAAATTTGCGAAAATTTTATCAGCGCACATTAAAAATATTACCTCAAAACTCCCTTCACGATGTGGAGATATGAACAAACTTATAGCAAGGAAAAACTGTTTATGTACTCTTAAACACTGAATCGTCGTTGTGAAACTAAACTTTGATTATCTGCACAAGCATTTCTTTCCAACCGAAGGCAAAAACTCCAAAGTACTATACAAACGATCAAGGAAACAAGAGATCTTATATGACATTACCACATTTGTAAAATTCATTAATTTCGCTGATTATATTCTAAATCTATTTGTAAATAAAATAATAACTTAGATAGATCAGAATGATTTGCTCATTACAACAAAGGGAAGCTGCATCAGGGCGTTCACTAACATGGCAGATGTTTTACACTCGATTTACACGGTGAAAGATCCTAATGAATACAAGATATGGCTGCATAACGTATAGCGTTGTTTAACTAAAGATGATTATAAACAAGAAACAGAACTAGTACCGTGGTGGCAGAGGTGATTTCTCATATGGCAAAGAGGGCTTTAGTTGCAGTGTCATACAAGGGGTGTGACATAGCTGCAACCACGCCCACATTTTCAAAGACCCTGTTACGATAATTAAAGCTAATTTTCATATTGTGCAATCAACAATTACAGTAGTTATGATGAACGAAATGAATGAACGGCAATTTCAACAAGGAGGGCTTTGCCTTGTAATTCAAAACGGATCGATAATGAGGCTATCTATTTTCTGCGAAAGAATAGCCTCGTTTTTCACGAGCTATGAAATCCTATAGGATGCAAGTGTTTACACCACAACATTTTTCATAACTATTTTACTAACATTCGTGTAAGCAGAATGCCAGCGAAAGCAGCATAATAAATTCAGCTTAGCTTTACCACGTGAATCGAGTCGAAAATAGCTCTTATACTGATATCGAATTTTCTCGAATATGAGCCGCGGCTGCTATTTATCTTTCCCAAAGTGTGGTTTCTACTTGGGGGTGGTGTCTATTTGACGCCGGCTTCCATTAGAGAAAATTCAGTATGAAACATCAACAAATAGGAGTGTTGTGGATGCCAAATAGCAGAGAGGCATACCTCATAAGAAGGGACACCCGTTCATGTCTTGGGCTGGGAGCATTGCCCCCCCCCCATGAGGGCTTCTTATCTGCATGCCACGTAAAAGGACGTTGACAACATTGAGATGTTCTAAGGTATTTTCACTACTCGTCCACCAAAATAATATGGCCTTTGGGTATGTACAACATTGTCTATAAATGTATATGTTCCTATAAGGGTAGATAATAGCCTTCAGACTTTTGATTTGAAGGGCACAGCTCACTTCAAACTCTCCTGCCCTACCCAACGTAGGTGCCACTACCAATAAATGTCCGAAGAAAATGGATACGAAAAATTCTGTTAAAACAGCCGTTAAACTATTTTAGGTGGACACGATCCTACGTTATTTACGACTAAGTATAATAGCCAGCAGGGAAACTAAGGACTTTCATATCGGGGAGGATTTTCTACTCACTAACTATCATCTCAATAAAATATTCAAGAAAACTCAAGGCAAGTAAACATATAGCAGCTATCTGAGACTTTGAAAAAGGACGGACCTCACAAAATAACTGACGTTCAAAAACATGAGAGTGGACGCTCCACACGTCAGACGCCCTGGTAAAAATATCAGTTTTACTTTCTAGTCAATCTATATACCAGTCTACATTTAATAAGTTGATATTAACTATTACAAACATCATGATTATCCAACTCGTGACGATGGATTACAAAAGGCTTCTGATGCTGTCGTTCAAAAATAACAAAACAGCCGTTCAATTTAAAAACATGTTTAAATAAAGAAAAGGGTGTGATGAGGAGGGAAGTTTAGCTAGTATCCTAATCACACCTTCTGCTTCGATCGCAGACACCGCTAATCCATTAGACACAAGCGATGTATCAAGAGAATTAGAAGCAAGGCTTCAAAAAAAATAAAATTTTAATACTTAAATTTAAATTGAAATAAATTAACGGAAAATTCACAAAGGGCCTCTTTTAACATATCAACTCGGGGCAAAAGCCATTCAAAACTCATGCCTTTCTTTCCGGTTCCAGTTTTTACAGAGTTACCTTTTTTCTGATGCTCATAGCTACTAGTAATATTCACCACCCATATCCTAGCTATCTTCAAATATTTCGAATGTCTGTTGCGGAAAAATGAAGTCATTTTTATAATTGCCCCCTAGCAATGATTATTCAGAAGAGGCCCTGAGCTGAAACTGGAACATTCTCTCCGGATAATATACATTACATAAATTGCACCACATTTACCAAAAAATGAATTCACTATTACTAATTATTCAACTGAATGCTAGCTAAAGTAAGTCCAACTTAATAGCTTAAGATTTAGGAAACCAAGACAGGAAAGACCTCTGCTTGGCTTTCTTACCAAGTTAGACATAACTGGGAAATAAACGACGTCATTAAATACGTTCAAATCTGTTTAACACGACCAAGCAGTGCCCCAACTCATATGGGTTACCATAACAGAAATACATGTGTAGAAAAAATAGCCCAAAACCAAGCCCATATAGAGCAACCCCACTCCCTGCTTAAATCACGCAATGGGAATTTTCTAGCTAAATATTGATACACTCCTTTTTTGGAACGAAATACAGAGAAACGGTATGACCAATACCTAAAGAACAACTTGCTAAAACTGCTTTTACATGTAAATTTTTGATCAAACTAGCAAGGAAATACAATGAATATCCACTACATGCCTCAAAAAACCTGATCATCCCTTTTCTTGATCACAATTGCCTAAAATGGGTTGATATTACCATTGGGAAGTCTTTGAATTTAAGAAACAATTCAGAAACATTTACGGCTGGATTTGAAATATTGGGTTAGCTTTTTAAAAAAAAAGTGTAGTTGGCATTTGAAGGAGTGAGTGATGTTTCAAGATCTACATGATGCCAGATAAAATTTATCTTTATAATCTATTTATGACTGCAGGCAGCATCCGCAAGGGAGAGCTTCTCCGTCGTGCAAACGTGAAACCCTAATGAAAATAAGGCAAAATGGCGATATTTGGGGGCAATCCATGTCATAGAATACCATTCGTAAAATACTGAAAGCTATCATATAATTTTGTAGTTAATGATTGGACGCTGTCGTTGATCAGTTTATCGACTAGGCTACTCAGTTGCTCTTCGGTGAGATTTAGATGAAACCGCTCTCTCATGGCATGAACTGTTGACATTCCTTGACTGAAACAAGGTAGATGCGAGCCTGAAAAAGAACCAAATGTAAGAGCATATTCTCATTTGGAGCTTTTAGATGACCCTTCCTAAATCTTTCTGATAACAGCCTCGTTTAAGCACATCGTGTAGCCACTATATAAAGTAGGATTGTGCGTTAAGGTACGATGAAATAAAATCATACTAGCAACAAATAAAGTAATGAAAGGTTAAAAAATAAGTAATAAAGGATGAAAGATGTAGCGTCGACATGAGACGAAAATCATTCTTGGCCTGCTAGGTAAAACTATGCTCAGTAACTTTTAACGTTGTCTGAAAATCGAATCCCATTAATAATTCATCAAAGAATTCGTAAACATAATTCATCAATAATTTACCAAATGATAAAAGCTAAATTAATTTCAGATACTCCGATGGTACAACTAATTTTGCAAGAATCTCTTCAGCTAACACATTGGGTTTACACATCATTTCAATACTTGGTATGTTACAATGACAGTCACAAATCTCACCTGTTCGCATTATCTCTACAATTTGAAGAACTTTCTCCATATTTTTACGTGATGCCAAAAATCCTCGCAGCATTAGAATCTTGAAATAATTGTACATGTCACTATCAACACCTCCCATCACCTACAAAGTTGAAGGCACTCAGGTCAAATATCGGCAGAGTATGTAAGCCGCTTTGGATGAGGCAAGAAAAATGTTGTGTTAATCACAATCAAGAGGAGTAACAGGGTTCCTAGCTGACATGCGAAATTTCCTCGATTGATAGTCAAAAAAACCCACTGACACCCAATTCACATATGCACAAAAATTGCTCAAGAAAATCACATCTAATAGGATATGTACAGGTGGTTGCTATAGCACTGCACGAAGTAATAAAGTTCATAACTACTGACAACAAATGGAATAACCACTTTGTGAAACTATACACGACTTGATGATAGTACTATGTTTACTAAACAGTCTCTTTTCCTGACTTTTTCCTGAATTGAATAGCGGAAAAGAAAATTTACTGACTATTCCAGATTTTCCCTGACTATTCCTAAACATAACTCATTTTTTAGGATCTCCAGGTTCCCTCTGAACCCTGGATAGAAGCAATAGAAGATGACACTAGGTTAAGAATCAGATCGAAATGAACGACTTATATAAATCCGATGAATCTATTGGCTGGAAGAAGTCATTTTTATTAATTAAATAATCCGAGGGCTTAGGCAAGCCGTGGTCTCCTGAGATGCAAAGACAATGCCGAACCATGTCACTTTGCAAACAAAGAATATGTACCTCAATAAATTCCTCTGTGAGTTTGAATGGTGAGCTTTCAAAGCCAAGATTTTTAGGCGAATTTGATAAAAAGAAGCCAAAATCAATATGAATAATGCGTCCATCTGCAGTTAGCAAGATGTTGTTGTTGTGCCTAGAGGAAATAAAACTAGACAATAAAAGGAATTGCACTGCAATGTATGTTTAAAAAAACTGTCAACAATTTTAGAACGTATGTCATATTGTATGTCTGTGCATAACAATTTAGTCCATCAAACAGGCAGATATCTTAATTGTAAAAAGAAATGCTAAAATGAACAGGAGACAGAAAGCCTTCTGAGAGCAATGCTCAGTATGATTCCCCTTGACCGAGAATTGAAACTGGTGGAATAAATCAAGCGAAGTAGATACTTCCTCTGTTGTACCAATTTATCACAAGTGCAGAAGGACATATAGTCAGCATGTCTCCGGTATAGCTGATACTCTTTTGGTACGTTGCTAGAGGGAGCGCATTGATATACATTGGTCGTATACCCTGGTGTAAAAGGGCTCTTTTCGCACATTTTTTTAAAGGAAAATAAGAACTTGATTCTACTAGTTTTATATAACACACTAATTAAATGGTACGTTAAACAAGTTTTTCCGATACTTTAATTCTTGTGAACTAACAAGAGCTAACTTTAATTTACACATATAATTTTATTTTATTTAGAGGTATATTGTAATTAGACTTTAGATTTTAACAGGGCAGTTTGTAAATCAGATTTCTGAAATTTTACCTTGTATAAAGAATTTAAAACGAAATGAAATGAACACATTCTCAACAATATTTAAAAACGAGCTCGTTTTCAAAATAATTTAGTTCATCCACAACGTACCAGTAACGTCCTATTTTAAGGTAACAACACTTCAAGCAGAAACTGATTCAAGATAAACATTATGCGATGACGTAAATAGTCTGTTGGTACTACAGAGCTTTACAAGAGTACGAAAAAGCGGCAACATTTTTAGATATACTTAAAGCTTTTTTCGTCCGACACTCACCAGACTATGAAACGTCGGATAGCGACCGAAAGGGATGCGTCTGATTGGCCCCAAGAGTGGCCAATTAGGACCTATTAACCATTGTTTACTTGAAGAGTCCCAGTGAGAAAACGAACTCTTTTTGTCTACACAACACTGGGCTTTGAGTCTTGTTGTAAACAGATGCCAAAACACTTAAATGAAAAGACGATCAAGGGCAAGCAATATTGTCTTTTCATTTAAGCATGTCTAAAAATATTGCCGCTTTTTCGTGCTCTTGTTAAATTATCAGATGACTAGAAAGCGCAGCATCATCAGTTGTATTGCTTTAAAAAGCATTTGCCAACACGACCCCCACTACACATCTTGTTATAAGGAGCCTACCCCGATGCCTAATAGTTAATATTTCCTAATTTTACATTTGAATCCTAGTTCTAAAAGTTTTCTAACTGCTTCTTTTGTCTAAGAAGATATCATTTGCAACCAGCAACACAGAAATAACACTCTATTTATTTTTGTATAGAACCACCAGTTTCGTAACGTTTAGAAGACTTCAGCTACACTTTTTGTCAATTGGTATCTTAAAAATAAAGAAATCGCGTATACTAGTTTCATCCATTAACTAGGAAACCTGAATTGAATGTTGTGCTTTATACTTAATAATTTAAAGCTCTTAATAAAATTATTGGTTCAATGCGTTATCAATTTATCAATAAAATCTCAAGACTACTGAATTCACAATGATCGGCTTAAGAAACTATTAAATCCACTAAAAAGCTGTCATTCTGGTGCCTTTGAGAAGAGTAAACGTGACTACGGAATGCCACAGACCAGCTGCAAGTTCCTATGATTGCTTGATTAGCATTCTGATGGATTAATAAATGTCTACGCTCATTAGCTCAAATTATTTATGCGTGGTAAATAGCTAAATTATGCCTTGGTTATACAAACTCATTGTTGGTAAATGAAATGAAATACGTACGCTAAAACAACAAAACGGCCATTTACGAAACGGCCAACATATAGCAACCGATTGTGAATCAGTAAATAAAGATATCGAAGCTTAGACATGGTATATCAACAAAGAGAAAGAAGGGTCGACAGCAGAAGACACTTCATTTCTAACTTAAAAATAGCAAAGAGAAAAAGGACGTTCTACTGCATTTCTAACTGGAATGCAATCTCACGTTTCACCAATGCAATCTCCAAAGCTCTTGATACCCAAACAATACTCCACTCATACTCAACAGCAAGCGAATCAAATGAATGATAAAAATACAAAGAAAAATAACTGTAATAAACTTGGGTAACATAACTTACCTATCTTTTATTTGCATTATGTAACATACTAGACAGTACCCAGCGCAGCTTTCCACAAACTTTCTTTGAGCAGTGAGAAATTCTTCTGTCGTCTTTTCTCCAAATTCCTAACATAAATTGATTGGATTAAAGAGCATTACAGAAATGCATGTAAAATACCAAACAGCTTTCTCGGAATTAACTTTCTCCTTGTACTAATTCTGCTATACATACAGGATCAACAAGTTATATAATTCACTGCAACTCGAGGGGATTAGGACACCATCCACCAACAGTAAGGGACGCGGAAATAGGGATGTGAGAAGGGTGCCACACCTCCTCCAAAGATTATCAACCGGTCATTTTTTGACAAAAAGACAGTACATGAAAAGTTGGGATAAACGATCACTACCATAAAATGTAAGAGTAAAAAAAGCCACCTCTGTGGGCGTCGGACGACAAAAAACTCATTTGAACACACTATATACACCCCTACCTACAGCTTCAGGACCGAGTGACTGGATAGATGCAAAGAAGAATGAATGCTGCTATAACAGAAGATTAGCGCCATTTACTGTAATGCATGGCCAGCTTTTACAATTATTCTTTCTAACATAGTGTGCCACCCATACCATTCAAAACCACTGATACATATTTCACGTAGTTTAGACGCAATCCATAGTATTCAAAATCACTGTGATATATTTCACGTAGTCTAGGCGCAATTCTTAAGACAGTTAAGCATACAATACAAACATGGATTGGCAAAATCCTTGGCAGTGAGTGTTTAGTTTCAGGGCTGATGCTTGCAAGTTGCACGACTTCTGGGACAACCTGCACAATCTACAGCAATGTAACAGGGCTAACGTTGCATATCGTTTGAACAGAATCAAATAAAATGTGGTGTGGAATACCTTGTGGAAATATCCAAGTAAAGACAATTTGCTTCTCTTTTTAATCTGATGAAGTGATATAGCATTGACAATAGGCTCAATAAGGCCACCTTCATTTGACGTCACCAAAACTGAGTAACTAAACACAACGGTAAAGGTTAATCATGTTAATGCTTACAATTTGATCAATCCGCAAGATGTAGAATAAAATAAGTACATTATGACAGTGACAGTAACAAAAAAAGGAAAAAGTATCCAGTACACGTTTTTTACGTAAGAAACATGTCTATAAGAAACATGAGGCTGAAATTAGGCAAAAATTAAGAAACATTTAAGAAACTCAGGCAGGTTGAGTTTCAAATAATAACTTGCAAAAACTGTTTTTACTAGTAAATTTTTGATCAAACTAGCAAGAAAATAGAAAGAACATCAATTACATGCCTCACAAAGCCTTAACATCTGTTTTCTTCTATCACAATTGCCTAGTCTGGGTTATTACTGTCATTGGAGGTCTTTAAATTTAAGAAACATTTAAGGCTGGATTTGACGAAATATTAAGAAACATCTAGGCTGAAGCCAGAGAACTTGTTTCTTATAAAAAAAACGTGTAGTACATAAACACAGGGCTGTAGAGGGCTGCATTGTAATGAGGGGTCATCTGCCTGCAGGCCTGTATATGCATCAGAGTTCCTGTATGAACTTACACAATGACAACAAGTTAAGATAGTAGGGAATGGATGAGGTAAAGACAGTTCATGTGAGCTGATATATACATTGTAACTTCATGACGATAAAGTTCGCGAAACTGGTGAATTCTCCCTTCAATTCTTAAAGGTAAGATAAATACTTTCAAATGGCAGGGAAAACACTGGAAACTCTGCAACTTAACTGATGCAGCAAATAAGGTAAAAATTATAAATGCTTTCCAAGGGTCATATCCGAATCATGCTTCAGCTCCCCTTTTAGACTCCCAGAGAACCATTCGACTTCACGAGAAAGCAAGGCTATACTGCCTGAAAAGCTAGGAAGCGAAGTTTTCAAGCAGGCTAGAAAACTAGAAACATACAAGAAAGTGCATTCCTTATTGTATTTCCCTTCTAAATTCATAAAAAGGTTGCAACTCTTTTTAACTGGTGGAAGGGGGCTCAATCGATTAGCTAACGTATGTTGATAACCAATACACCAATGCTTGCTAAAGTCTCTTTTCTGACAATCCACATTGCTTCATTTGTGAACCACTGCATAACAAACAAATATATGACGTAAATAAACACTAATGAGGTTCTTACGGTCGTATCCATAATGGTACCCGCTCTTGCTGCCATATTGCCTATGGAAGAACAAACACCCCTTACATATCTCGATACGTTTATAGGAGGGAAGCAGGACTATGTGTAGTGACTTTGGGATTTTGATGGCCAACTCTTAATTTTGCTACAACCATATTCACAACACAAACTCCGAGCGTCGGCTAAAATCAATGACAAGTGTCGTGCCGACTCCTCGTTCATCAATTACATTCTTAGGGAAGAGGAAGTGGGGCAGCTCCTGTTCCAATCCTATGATCACATTTCTCAGTTCTGTAAACACTGAGTGTTAGCAGAGAAGCTTTAATCGCAAAATTATACATTCAATTAAGAGTGAAGTCAGCAGACGGTTTTCAAATGCTGAAGAAAGGGCATGTTTATCCAAAAAACAGTTGATTGAAAATATTTACTAATTTTCTTGTGCTCCTTGAAAACTTCCTATGTACGCATGTGCGGTATATTAACGTAGAACAAGAAGCTAAAATGGCAAGTAAGAATTTCCATATCTTCATTTTAAATTCAATACTTAATCTTGGATTCCCTTTTAACATTCACCTGCCCGCTAGACCACGTCCTTACGATAGTGGCAAAATGGTACGTGAAATAAAGAGGATTTTAGACAGAAGAAGATTTTTAGAGCTGGAATGCCCTGTTTGCTGAAGATGATTAATAAATAGACGACAAAGACTGGTTTAGGGAAAGTTGCATAGTCTTAAAGTAGCTATTAATGAAACCAACTAATCCTGGATTATTGAGCATTCATGTAGCTATTAAGAACAGCATATGCAAACAAAGCATTAATTAAGGCATACGGTATACATCAAATATCTTAAAAACATCTAACGTAAACGTTGCCAAACTTCTACAGCTACTTTCTGAATAATCACGATGCGTAGTTTTTCAAAGAATTATACCAAGTCACCATCCAAAAAAATAATGAAAAGCAACAAATATTTCCACAAAAAATTAGAAAAACTTTTTATTTCCTATCTGGGGCTGTTCAATAATTATGTCACGCTAGAATTGCCAATTCTGAACCACCCAACCCCCCCCCATCATCACGCTCTGCCCTGTTTGCTCACAAGACCCCTTGCGGTGCGTCACACTCAAAACAAACGCACCCTTCCCAACGATGCACGACAGCCCAGTACTAAACTACAATTTTAAAGCAGTACAGGGATAGGGGAAGAAGAAAAGAAACCTCATCCCTCTTCTATGCTTTTTTCAACTACAGCAACAGCGTAAGTGCCAATGCAGAATTTTTGAAGCAACAGTCAAGAATGAATAGCAAATATGTAATAGTCAGTTGCTTGTCCAAACTGGTCCCAAATCAGCATCATTTTACACAAAGTATCCTCTTTTACAATCGACTTTCGGAATATCACCTTCCTAAACGTCCAAGACCAAGCGAAAGCACATTTTTCGGCATCGAGCAAACACCTTGGTCCAGTTGAATGAAAATTAAGCTGAATATAAACATTTGAATTTAGGACTAAATCACTAAATTGTCCTAAACATTCCATGCCCCATCTAAAATCTCCCAAGTTGTATGATGGGATAGGGAAAGGTAAAACTAGAAAACAAGATTTCATTCGACAACTTCATTAATTTAGGTTGTGTGCTAAAGTATCAGAGTTCCTTCATTATGCAAAAGTTTTTAAAAGAAAAAATTTTTACCGTCACGACACAGAATTGAATACAGTACCACCCATCCCCCTGTCATACCGTCAAGAAGAATCACGAAAAACGTGTAGAACTATTCACACCCAAGGTGTGACATAATTATTGACCAGCCCCTCTAGTAAACAAGCTTAAGTTGGGTTCAGCTCTTTCAGCATATTCATTCTACATAAAAAGCTATGATGGATGGAGACACCTAATATTATATCAAGAACACATAGAAATCATAAGATCAGTACAATCAGTCCGCACTGGCAATTTGGATCATCCCGGAATGTTTGGTCATTAAATGTCGCTACTATGAAAATTTATACACGCCTTAGCATAAAATATCTTTAGCAGCTAAGAATTTCAAGGAGTTCAAGATTTTAAAAAAGATTTTACTATATCAGAATTTCAAGGAGCTCTAGATTTGGAATAAGATGTTACCAGATCAAGCCATTTGATAGCAAAGTACAGAATCCGGCTAGGGTAGATATTTTCATATATTCAAAGTCAATCTTATATTTCAGAAATCAACTCCGAACTTGAAAAATCGCGTCAAAATATCGAAAAGCAGTGTGATTCACAGCTACAAAAGATGCTTAATGATGAAAATGTAAAAAAAGCGACGTGGCTCGAATATTTCAGGTACTCTACCTCTGAACATCAGAAAATAAATAGATGCTTATTCTATAATATATTATTCTATATTATTCAATAATAGTATTTTCACATTCTCGAAGAATTATCAAACCAACTCTTATCAAGACGTCTTAGATTCTGCATGAATTGAATGAAAAGACATTGGGTACTTACAAGAAATTGCTGCAGCAATTGATATGCCAAACATTCCTGCCGCAAATCATCACCAGTTTTTACAATAGCAGGTTGTAGCCGTAAATATAGTTAAGGGTAAAAATTGCATGGGTAGCAAGCGCTGATAACAATCAAAAGCAATAAATATGAGTAGTAACATAGTTTGCTGCCAACGGCGCGTAACCTGAAAATGGTGTGTAACCTGAACAATGGGAGCGTAACCTTACGATGTTTTTTCCAACTTATACTGAATCTCTCTCATTGTTTAAATCAAAGATAAAAAGGTGGCACGGTGAAGAATGCTCTTGCAGACTATGTCGACCTTTTATTCCAAACGTCGGATTTTTATGAATTTTTATGATTGGGCTTTTTATTATCTACATTTTATGTCATTTCTTGTATCAAACTATTTTATCATACTATTTTTATAAACTGTGTATTTTTAGGTAGTTGGCCTTAATTAGAAATTTTAGTGCTTTTTACTATACTTAGCTATGTACCAGCCAACTATAAAGAAATTGATTATTATTATTATTATCATAGGCCTATTAGGCCTTTAGGCCCTTCTCCACAGCTTCGCCGCCATTACCAAAAACCAATACGAGGTTACGCTCCCATTGTTCAGGTTACGCACCATTTTCAGGTTACGCGCCGTTGGCAGCAAACTATGTTACTACGTCTAATATGGCTAAGGTGAATTCTTACTTAGTCCCTACTGAAGTATAAACCATTAATATGAAGGAATAAATCTGAAAGAAAACTACAGCTACTCAACTTCCCAGAACCAACCACAAGGCTTTCCATTTATATCATATTTAAAAAAAACTATATTACTTCAGGTTCTGAGCATTTGGTGATTCCAATAGAGAAAGAATGATCCATTAATAAGAAAAAAAGAGCAATGAAACTGAATGAAAGGATATTCCATGACGGAAGATGACCATAAGGAGAGGAACTTCGAATTCTTTCAACCTTGTCTTCCCATGGCTCCTTCAACGCGGTTGCTAAAATCAAATGCAAGCAATCTAGAAAATTATTTTAAGCTTACAACATACAATATAAAACACATGAAAATAAACGTATCAGTGTTCTGGAATGTTAATGGTAGACCATGCTACATAGGTGCTACAAGGGCATTAGAATGGGAGTCCTAAGGGCGCTACAATGTGATTCCCAAGGGCGTGTAAATTCGACCCCAGATCATGCTACAAGCGTAGTAGTATGTCGATCCAAATAGCGTTAAATGGTGGGTCCTAAGGATGTTAGAATGAGAGTCCTTCAAAGGCGATAAAATGTGAGTCCAAGATCATGCTTCAAGGGTGTTAAAATTAATGAACAGTAGAAATGAGGCCTTATTCCGTTATGACACAGAGCGATAACTTCATAGAGAACTAAATGGAAAAATGAAGTAAAACATCGAATCCATTACAGAAAACAAAGGGTGGGAGTTCTATCTGATTGGTTGAGCCAACTCTGCATGTGTCAAAAAATACAATGAACATGCAGAAATAACTCATCTATAACCTAATCTTTCTGGCATACAAACCTTCTCTTGAGATGTCTAACATACAAACCTGATGGATCATCAGGATCTCTAACCATAAATAACGCTTTAGGTGCAGCAATGTAATCCGTTAATCGCTTCCTTATATCGGATGGTGAAATGTACTGTTGCTGAAAGAATAAAATACCGTTACAAACTTGCTATCCATAATGACAGTCCCCCTAACAATACATATATAAAATAATTTATCCTTCTGATAAAACCCCCCTCCCCACAAAAATTCATGATAAATCACCAAGAGCTGTCCAGCAGCGAGGATTGAAGAAGTCCCACCGATATAACACACTTTTTCTTAATTTTTTTTCGGCTTTGAGTAAATATAAAAGCAGCAATACAACTCGAAGACCCAAAAATTCTAATCTTAAGGAAGTTTGAGCCTTGCATTGTTCTTAAATCAGTTTTAAGCTTCAGCAATTCTGAGCCTTAATATTATCATAAACATTACTCTTATAAAAAATTCTTATTTCTTCTTTGGCTGATTACAGTATATTGTACCAAGTTAGCCAATTATGTACCGCCTAGTTATGTGAGGTATATAATTGTACAATCATAGTATACACGCTAAATGTTCTAGATAAGTTGAATCCACATAAAGCTAAATAGTCCAATTCTAGAACGACAGCGCTTATTGCATTGTTCACAAATAAATCTTTAGGATTAAATAGTTGCTATATAATTGTTTTTTTTCCAACTTCAATTTTATTCTCATATAACGGAAATACAATTATACGTCTATCTACAACTAGGCAACGTACAGCTGCCTGTCAGGTTAACTCCTTAACAAAACAAAATGAAAAAAATTTACTTTGACATCAATCGAAGGGAATGTAAAATAAAATAAAATAAAAAAAATCAATAGTATTTCTCATAAGTTCAGTAAGTCAGGGTCTGTCCACGGTTTATTTCGGCAGCAGAAAATAAAGTATGTACTTCTTATAGTTATGTTGATGAGGTTAGATAGAATGTGTTTTTGCTCTTTGTCGTTAAAACCGAGAGATTTAAGAAGATGAATAACAGATTCAAAGGAAGACCCAATAGTGTCATGGGCTCCAATAGAGAGAATTATAAATTTGATTTGTTTATAGTTCGGAAGTAGAGTTTGTTGTAGAGGATAATATTTTAAAGCCTTTCGCTCACTATTGACTTATATGTTAGTTTCAAAACCAATAGTGAGCTCAAGATAATACAGGTCCTTTTCCTTAGTAATTATGAGAAGATCGGGTCGGAAAGCACTACCTGTGATAAAAGAAGGGGATATAAAAGCAGGAAGATCTGCGTATAATGACCAATCTGTAAGTGTGGAAAATGTTTTAGCTATGGAATTTAGGACAGAATCATGTCTCCAGGTATACCTACCAAATCTTTAGGATTAAATAGTTGCCATATGATTGGATAGTAATAAATATATATTTCATCAATGAGTTTCAAAACAAATGAGTATATCCATGCTATGATGTCCAACTCCTTCGTTCTCATATAGATACTATTCAACGATTCTCTCTACACAGACACATTTTGTACAAGGATACCCAATCATTCGCTGAGCCTCAATATTCTGAAATGTTTTGATTTTGAGCCTTAGATTATTCCTAAACATCGAAGGTGTAACTACGTCTGAAAGTCAGAGGATTATGTTCAAATCTTTGTTGATGTCTTACTTTATCATAAAGCAAAATAAAAGTGGAGCAGGATAACAAATGCTGTATCGATACTGAGAAAGTTAATATACAAGCAGTACTATAGGTCCAATACACAAAAATTTAAAGTTTTGATGAAACTTGAGCCTTGCATTATTCTTAAATTTCGGCGATTCTGAGCCTGAGTATTCTTCCAAACTGTACTCCTTTTAAGATGTACGTATACCAATTACACATAATGGGAATACGATGCCCATTTAACAACAAAGTGGTTTTTAGCAAAATGAAATAATATTTGCTAGATCTAAAATCTTCCACAGATAGCGAAGCTAAATATCACCAAGATTTCTAATTATTTGTATATTCGCTTCATTGAAGAACTGCATTTCTGATTATACTCTTGCAATAGTCAAATCACCGTCCAATTATCTCAAAATCGATTGGAAACTTTCAATAACTGCATCTTTTTCTCACCTGGTAAATTAGCATCGTAAAGGTGTTGCGACGAAGAGGTCAAATAAAAATACACTTAGTCCCTTTAAATATTTTGACAGTTTGACAGCTCCAAGTCTCTTGGTCCATAATTGATAATGAAAATGATTTGATAGCAATTTTAGAAACTAAAAGCCTTCCTACAACTTAAATCCTTCTTCAGTTTCACTCAAGCAATTGACAGGATCCAGTTTATCAAAACTATTAATTCAAGTCTTTAAGAGTGTAAAAAATACATATTGAGCCGTATTTCTCTCATTCTCTATACACGTACAAGCATTCTAAATTTCCCATACCTTCATACTTTGTAAATTATCACACGCATATACGGTTTTTGGAAGCCCACGTACGTGTCACTCCATTGGTGGATGTGTAACATACGTAAAAATGACGACACAGACAGTTATTCCCACTAATTTTCAAAAACAAAATGACATGTTTTGAAAAACTGCGTCCCAACCTTCCTTCAGATTGTGTGCAATTGCTACATCACCCAAAACGTATTGCGAGAAATTTATCAAAGGATATTACATGACATAGTTGGCGACAAACCCTTAATAAAATGAAAAATAAGCTATCTACATCACAACCATTTGACATGGCAACAGATTAAATTGTAATAATCCTAGAAAACAGTTCTGTTGGCTTTATAAGAAAGAAAGAACAGGGAAAAACACAGTAATAGATTGCGAGGCAACATATGTGTCCTGGAATACTACACAAACAGGTACTGGAATACGACAGAATTAGGTCCTGGAATACGACAGAAATAGGTACTGGAATACGACAGAAATATGTACTGGAATACGACACAAATAGGTCCTGGAATACGACAGAAATAGGTACTAGAATACGACAGAAATAGGTACTGGAATACGACAGAAATAGGCTCTGGAATACGACAGAAANATAGGCTCTGGAACACGACAAAAATAGGGCCTGGAATACGACAAAATAGGGCCTGGAATACGACAGAAATAGGGCCTGGAATACGACTCAAAAATACATAAAATTGAAAGATAGAAAATATAAAGGCTCTTAAAAAGTAACAGGTATAAATAAGCAACTAAAGACAAACCACAATTGCTAAATGATTGATAATAGAGAAATGGCATACTTAAAATTACATAAGAAATTGGAATCATTCGAGAGTCTGTGTGCATAAGAAATGAAACAGAGGTTACCATAAAGGTGGCGCAAGCGTCGAACATAAAAATTGTATGAATTATTTAAATGATGTCATAACAACAACAACAACAACAACAACAAGTAAAAAGACTGAGGCAAATAGGACATCACTAACCTGTTCCGGGTCGTAGTCCTCAGAATAATTATCACTTATGGTTGTTGTTGTTGATTCCTCACTGTAGTCATCTTCAGCCACCTTATTGAAAAGCGAAGGGCTTGTAAAAATCCGAAAAGAATTTCATTAAGAAAAAGATGATACACAGGAACCCAAGGAGGGAAATTCACTCACATGTCAGTTACAAAAATTCTCTCTAAGGTGTTTGTAAATGATAAAATATCCATTATTGTTCAGTATTTTCACACATGACTATTCTTATAGTTAAAACAAAGTTTGTTGACGCCATACAGAACAAATATTATCCTCTTGATACCTTCTAGCAACGGGTAATAGCTCAAGAAATAAACAACAAGTACAGCGCTCGAAATCAAACAAACTATAAGGTAAGAGATCTTCACTTCTTGTTAGTTCATAGCGTCAAATGAGATCATTGCAAGTACATTCCACCACAGTAGTATGGGATAGTTGCAAAATGACAAAGACCCGAGAATCTAGGGCAAATTTCAGGCCATGATACAAGTTGATACCGAGAAACACACAACATCATGCAAGATAACTTGATTTTCATGTAAAGAAACATGAAATTTCCATCCCAAACTAGTTTGGAGAATATGAACGGAATGATAACAACTGAAAATCTATTGGAAAAGATAAAAGACAGCGATAACATTTGCTAGTATTCTCCCCTTTATCAGCATACCACCATGAATTTAAGGCTTCCAAGTGAGTAAATATGCTTGCTAACAAATCAAAAGCAAGCCCTCACCTGTATAAATAATTTAAGAGGAAACCTGGCATAGGGTGACAGCAATTTATAGCGTCAGAAGCAAAAAATGGAGAGCAGAGATAAGATATTATACGATTTAAACGAAAGAATTGCTTAACAAAAATTGTTCCTAGTGCAAGACTGGACTGTTGAACTGGAGATGCGGTTGGTAAACTTAATTCTGATATGCCTAGTTGCTTGGATTGAGCTTGCGACAAAGAATTTAGTGGCAGGTATCTGGATGAATCAAGCACCCCGTCGTAGACTCAGTCACCGTAAAATCTACTCCCACAACAATAAAACACCCTTTGCGAAATCGAACAATGATGGAATGAAACGAAGTATCTATAAATTGCGGATACACTACATGCCAGAAAATGATAACATAGTAAGAGCTGAAGCTGCTGGGAGGACAAGCAACAAAATAGAAGCCAACAACAGAAGAAGCCAAAACTTCTTCAAATCTCATTATGAGAAGGAAGGGAAATTGAGGGAAGAGCAAACTTCAAATCGCGCAACTACGGAATTTGAGAG
>OLMO02000238.1:1810607-1833902 GCA_900291935.2 Cassiopea xamachana
AGTCAAAAATAAAAAATTCAAGGGATGAAGAAATGAATACAAGAGAGGAAGAAATGAAGAATGCAACAAATGGTCTTAAAGAGAACAGCAATAAGACTGAGGTAAATGAGACGGTGAATAGACAGAAAGACAACTCGAAGGAAGCAATGAGAAACAACGACAAAGAGTCGGACAATGATCAACATGGAAAGTCAAAAATGGAAGAAAGCCATACCATGGAGGATCAAACATTCGATGAAGATGAAAATATGGGAAAAAAAGAAAGGGAAATCAATAATAAAGGTAAATATACTACAAGAGGAAATAAGTGGTATATGGAAAGATATAATAAAGGTAGTCAAAAGAATGTGGATCAAGGAAAGAAATTAGAACGTGAGTACGATAATATAAATAGTAAAGGTAATAGAATGGCTAGTAAGAATGAGCAAGTCATTTCTGCCAACATAAATATGAAAGCAAATGATAGCAACGGCACGTCAACAGAGGAACGCAATAGAACGTCCCAACTTTCCAACAACAACAACACAGCAAAACAGCAAAACATGCATTCAAATCCTAAGGAAGTTGCAGGGAAGGAGCGATTTAGCAATAGCTCTAAAAGCACAAACAAAGGCATTTCGTCAACGAACACCAAGGACAATGAGACAAGAGCTTGCAATACTGATGATGGCCAAGTAGATGATGTAAAAACACAAAATAGCACAAACAACACAACAACAGAAGGAACAGAAAGCAACAAATCGAACAATAGTTCGGCAACAAGAAATAACAACAAAACTGCAAAAGAAGAGAAAAAGGAAAGTGATGAGATGAACAAAGGGAATTGGGCTTTTAAAGAGAAAGAGGGTGACTATGAGCCGTTGGAAGATAAAATTAAGAAGGCAGATAAAAGTAATAAAGGTTATAAGCAAAGAAACGAGGAAAATATGAGGGAAGAAAATACAACAACAAATGGAAATGATAAAGGAAAAGGGGTGAATGCAACAGCAACAAAAGGCGAGAAGAACAAAGGCAATAAAATTGACCAAAGTGCGTTGGGGTTCGGTGAGAAGAAGGAGGAAATGAGTGATGGGGATCAAAAAATGATAGACAATCATAGGATGACTGAAGAAAAGATCGTTCAAATCACAGAGAGCAATGGTCGCAGCAAAAATGAAAGGATGCTTAAAGGAAACTTGCAAAATGATAGAATTGGGAAGAGTGAGATGAATACCAGGTTTGAGATAAACAATAAAGGCACGAAAAGGGCAAGTGGAAAAGGGTTACATCAAAAAGGAGGGGCAAAGAAAAAAGTACAATTAAATTATCTGGGAGCTTCTTAATAGATGGTTAATCTACAAGCAAGGAAACAGCGATTAAAATTTTGAAACTAAAGTATTTGGTCTCGTCCAAAATTTAATTTAACACTCCTATTTAAGAATTGACAGAAGGGCGTGTAAGTGAACATCTATAATGATGACTGCTTACATGAAATTCCACATGACTATCGTCTCGTTCCCTGACGTAAGTTGGCAGATATTCTTCGGATCTACGAAAAACAAGTTAATTACATATATGAATTAAGAACAAACGATATGATTATAGCAACATATACTATTTATTTATGTCTAGAGTATGTACATCAATTGTGATATAAAAAAGTTTTGAAAAAATACTTGAAGTAAGTTTTGTGTATTATTCTCTTTAAAAACGAATGACCTCTATAATATATATGGGAGCCTCTATCTGGCAGCCAGTCTGTCTCCTTGTGCGAAAAGCATGATCTTCAGGAGGACATAAGTATCCATCAAACATTTTCTGCATATGATTTGAGGAACTGCAGTCCATCCTAAGTAAGAAACTGTATAATCATGATACAATCCTGGCCGAGGACTGCAACAACAATCTCCCATGAAGCTGATATAAACAAAACATTTAACTTCAATAAACAAACATGCCATTTGCTTGGCAGAATGAGATTTTTCATAAGTAAGAATATTCCAAAGGCTTTTATATATAAAATTAACCACATCAGTACCTGACTTGGCGGATTGGATTTTCCATTCCAAGTTCCGTAGCCACTTTCTCCTCTTTGCTCTCTTCAGTTTCGAGTATTTCCACATATATCATGTAAGGCGCCTGAATAGCGAATTGTTATTATAATTCGTTAACGAAATCTCTAAATCAACTTTTGATAAAGTAGCCATTGGTAAAAAGAGCTATATCTCTGAACTTCTCCAAGCTATTTACGCCAATAAGAACGCCATTTTGAAATGACCTCTCTTTTCCCAAAACTTTCCAGGTTCTGGAAAATTGCACTATCAATTTCCACAACTTCCCAAAACTTTCCAAAACCCATACGAACCCCGATAATCATTATGCCATAGCATAAATTCTGATGTTATGCAATTTCCTACTAAACTATCAGGCTAAACAGCTTTGATATGCACACAAATGCGCTGACCGGGGATGACAAAGAAACAAGCGAGAAAAAAAAGTAAAATGATATACTCCCTTGATATCAGAAAGGCCTATGAAAAAATATCTGTGTAGGACAAGTAAAAAAGATTAAGTATACGATAAAAGAAAAAACTTACCCTGTCTTNTTTGAATTCAAAACAACAGCAGCTGCTTGTGGGATTCGTAAAATGTAATGCGGTTTGAGATCGGGAAATGGAAGAAACACCCTTGCAGGTAAGTTCAGGTTTAGTAGAGACAATTCCGCGTATAACCTTTGCGCTACAATACAAAACAGCATTAACGATAAGAGAAATTTTATAATAAATAAAACTATGAATAAAATCGTCATTTTCTACTAGCAATGCATGATAACTAATAGTTCTACAGCCAAGTTAGAACATTTCCAGAACTACAAGGAATGGAACATATAACCAAATTAATGTCAAATGAACAAAATCAGAGATCTATTCACAGCTCGTAGTGGATACTGGCAGTAGAAAAAAAGAAGGAAAACAATTTAAACAATATATTTTTTAAAACATAACACAATACAATATGTGAAAAAACATATCAGCGTAAAGTACTGCAAAATCCAACGCAACATTTAAATTTCCTTTTTCTCATCAACAATTCCTTAAGCTTCTTCCGTTAAGGAATCATTCTTTGATGTATAACCAACTTTTATGTATAATGGACAATTTTTTTCGCTTTTGCCTTTTTCTTGTCCAGGCAGCCCTATTTATTGCATTAAACACACCAGAGCTTCCATATTTACTCTTTTCTACTCCATTCCAACCTGCTAAGTTTGATTGTTTGAGACCAAGAATTTAATCCATACGTTATTTCATTTCAGACAGCCAATGGCCTCACAATTTATCTTCGGGGTCAATTTTTTAAAAATGTTAAGCGATCACTAAAGTAGCGTCCCACCTATAATTGCAAAGGCCGATTCGTTTCTTGGGGATCTCACAAAACAGTCCCCTATTTACAATTGCCTACATCATTCTATTTGCTGGGGATATCGAGAAAACACCTTCCATCTACATTTCATGGCATTGTTAATAGGATGAAAGTTTCTCTGATGTAAATCCGGTCGTCAGTAAAGATGGTAAATACAGAGCATAACCAATACAAACTTTTAAGCTCCTTCGTAGTTAATGTTCTCATCCTTTCTCCTATAGCTTGTAAAGCCTCAACAAAGTCTCTTTCTGCTGTGAAAAGCGGAATCTAGCAAACAAAATGCATAATATATTTGACTAATAGGATTTTGGTCATCAAGGAATTAGCCTGCGTTTCATTTTATAATAAAGTTATTGCCATACTGCAAAAATGAATACTATAAAGGAAATGGCCGCCGAGGAATACAGAAATCTTACAACGCAAGGCACCTGCATAAATGAATCTTCTATTATCTTTACCTAAACACGAGGGTGTTTTGTATAGTCATGATCCATCCTATACTTATCATAGAATAAATTGAACTGAAAGTACCACAGCTGGCAGAGAATTTTCTTCTAGAATGAATGACGAGAAGTTTTGTGTCATTTTCAATATTCAATGGCAAAATCGCTTTAAGAAACTATGGCCATACAATGACATGAGATCAATGACTTAACATAACACATCGATCTACGGTAATGAAGGACTACACCAAAGTGAAACAAAGAGCACTTAGAGAAATGCCATTCAAGTAAAAGTCTTTTAAACAAAAGATATCAGGATTTCTCCTGAAAAACTAGAAATTCTAATATGTTATATCAAATTAGTTCTGGCTATGTTGCAATAACAGGAAAATTAATCACAATCACTTTTTGTCATGGTTCTCCTACTGAAATTTCATAAATAAAATATAACGAGTTTCTTAACATTGTCTATGAGCAAAAATTTGCAAGCAAGTCCATTAATAAACCCCATCACTTCCATTACCGATTGCAGTCTCCTAACGCATGTTCTCTTTGACAGAAAATTATTCAATTAACGAAGCTAAAATGTCAGGAAATGAACAAATTAAATCTATATCGTCTGTCCTATTATTACGTGTGGGCACATCGGTGTGCCTTTTAAAATCTGCTATAAAAAAACTAATAAAAGCAATTACATTACTCTACCTGGCAGCTGCACTTCTGGGCATCGCAGAGGTTGTTCAAGACAAGAGACGATGCGGAGCAGTTTATTACAGGTGTATGTAGTGTACATTTTCCAAAAGCCAGACCAAGTCTGAGGCTACCGGAATCGATATTATCCGTTGATTGGCTATGCGTGAAATGCTGCAATAAATAAAACGAGTGCATAAAACCGAACATGATTTAGCATTCTATTGCGCAGTGATACCGACAAAAAAGACAGGCTTTCAAATAAAAACGCTGAGGATTTTCATAGAAGTGAAACATAAACGGGGAATACGTTATTTTAAATAATGCAAAAAAACATAAGCTTCATCGACCAATACGAAATAGTTCAACTAGACCAGTGGTCGGGAACCTATGACCTATGACCTATGACCTATGACTCGAGAGCCAGATGTGGCTCTTTTGATGACTGCAACTGGCTCTCTGGCTCACAGAAAATTCTTACCCGAGATTTCTTCAAAGTTGAGGCCATCGTACGCGAGGCCGTCGGCAATTGCTACAAAACATGTTTAATAAAAATATTGCATGCATTAAGTCGTGCTAGACATGTGTTATTTTTAAAAGTAATAAATGTATTATGTATTACTGTTAAAAAATATTTTATGGCTCTAATGGAAACACATTTTTTAATATGCAGCTTTAATTGGTTTTTTATCCAAAAAGATCCCAAATCCCTGGACTAGACTCTACATGACTACACTCAACAGCGTAACTAGACTACGCTCAATGGCGCAACTAGACTACGCTCAATGGCGTAACTAGACTACGCTAAATGGCGTAACTAGTCTACGCTCAATGGCGTCACTAGACTACGCTCAATGCCGTAAAGCATTTTAGGGCACCTTAGTTCAAGAGCTAAGGAGTCCGTCCCCATCAAAGGAGTTCTCAACAACTATCCTCGTTGTCTGCTTTTTGGCCATAACGTTCATCATAACGTAAATGTTTGACATGCTACTGGACAAAGATTCAAAAGTTTTCACACTACCCTTGACTTACTTTCACTATAGAGCTCATTTCCTTTTGAAAATCACACAGGAGGGAGTTAAATTCCAAGTGTCCCGCGCGTACTCGCTGCACCATTGCCTACGCTGGTGCGCAAAAAAGAGAGGGTGAAAAATACAAGCATACTTCGTTCTTGTTTTGATGTTGGATGTTGCCAAATGTCACTTCTGATTTTGATCTCTGGTGTGTCTTTTTAGCAGGTGAATTTGTTTGCGTCTGTGATTGGTTGGTAGATGAAAAACAAGGAATTTTCTGCCTGAAAAATCGAAAAAAAACTCCCATTACATGAAAAATGCATAAACTTCTCGACAAGGTTCAGGTATGCAGTTCTGAGCATAAAATCATGAAAAGGTCAAATAACTCAATGTTCATATAACCAGGGACGTGGCCACAAGGGGGTGTGGGGAGTCGCACCTCCTCCAAAGGTTTGGCTTGTCGGCAAATTTGCAGTACATCATTAGTGCTAGTGGACGCTAGAACGCAATGAAATCCTTCTTTGTTGGCAAATTTGGTTTGAGGACAGTCTTCTTTGTTGGCAAATTGGAGTTGGCACCCCCAAAAATTTCATTGTCCACGCCCTTGCATACAACAACAAGACAGCTAGACTGAGGCTTTCTTCAAATCACAAATAAACGATGTCTAATCTGGCTCCACTCAATCTAATTTGTGCTTTCCTTCAACATGGGACCCTAATGATAACATTCCTGTATAAAATTTCATAATGGCCACTGATTTTCTCAAAAAAAAATTCAAGGACTTTTCAAGGACTTCTGTTAACTTGTGAGGATATGAAAAGGGGGACTATCTAGATATTCTGCATTGGGGGACAAAAATGGAGGGGGTGTTGTGAGGCAACTGGTGGGGTCTGGGCTGAAGCCCCAGAAAAAGTCATCTTTCCCTGCTCCTTAGACCTCCAAAATACCTGATTTGTAAGTTAATTTGACAACTAATATCTTTAATATTCTCCACTACATACTTCAAATTATGATGAATTAAGCTTTTTTCTAAGAAAGGTTATTAAATGTAGGGTAACTTTTCAGAAATTAGGAACAAGACAATCATCAAAACATCAAGTAAATCACATCAGAAAAGGAAAGCATATTTTGTCCTCAGAAATCAAACTAGTGAGACTGGCATCACATGGTAAGAAAATTCAAGGAAAATTCTAGAAATTCAAGGACCATTCAAGGGGTTCAAACAAATACAATAAGTTCAAGAACACTTTCTGACACTAAAAAATTCCAGGAGTTTTCAAGGAATACAAGGATGGGCAGCCACCCTGAATTTGTGCATCACTACATATCCTCTTAGGGCCATGATACATTTTTAATGTAGGAATGTATCTAGTGTGGTAAAAACTAGATTTATGTATTTCAATGATAATAACTGCTCCACAGCCATGATAAATTGTAAAGCTCCACAATGTAACTATCCAATAAAGTAGGCAAGCTCATAAATAGATCCATATGCAACATTTATACACGATTTGGCATTCCGAAATATCAATGGATAAAATAATACCGTAGCTTTTTTCCTTCTGCAGTTATTTGGTCCAACAGCTTCTTTCCTCTGCTGTACTCTTTTGTCAGAAGCCACCCATCAGTTAGATGTGAGTCTAAGTGCCATGTTGCCTTTTGAAATAAAGACATCAATATACAAAAGCAAGTTAGGGCAGAAAGAAAGCAACTAATACTCTCTGTGCTATTAAAGAAATGGTAGACATGGACTACAACAGGCTTGCTGACTTGTTGGTGAAAAACTGATCCTTCAACATGTGTGCTCAACCAGGGTTGTAAAACACATGACATTCCGGCCACATTCTGGCCTGTTCTGTGGTCAAAGTTGATAGAGAACTGTGTTAATATTGAGACCTGAGTCCAAAAGTGGCCCTCCATCTATAACTTGAGTTTGAGGCTCTGGGGCTTACAAATATTTTGACATATTTAATCAAGCTATCATATTTCAAATATGTCAACAAAAAGATTCTTTTGGTGTCCAAGACAAAATTTTGCAAAGAAGAATGTTGCTGAGGTCTCTTCAAAACCAAATGTGATTAATATGCCAAGTCATACTTTTAGATCAAATTGTCTGACTAACTAATGGCTTAAATAACAACCCATACAAGCAGCTTCTAACATTTTAATAATATCAAAAAATAATTTTTTACTTGAAAGCTTCAAATAAATACTTGTACTCACATGCAATGCAAAATAAGTGCTTTTCCTACTTCGAACTAGCAAATAAGGATTGATAACATCAGCCACATCTGGCATATGAATATACATGTTACTAAAACAAATAAAAATTGGCACAATTACTAAACTACTAAACTGAAATATTGGCACAAAAGTTGACACTATTTTTGTCCAATTGCATCAGTTGTTGCAGGAGAAAAACATTGAGAGAAAATACTGATAGCAGAGGCAAGTTTAGCCCCTTCCAGATATTTTATCCAGCTACATGCTTGGTATACCATATTTCCTCTAAAGAATGCCATAGCATTCTTTACAAAGCTGAACTTTGTGATGGGGCATTCATTAAGCCTGGTTCACATATAGCCGTAATTGCCGGCAACTGCCGCAGGTACATGTGCCGCAGGCTGCCTCAGGCAATATGTTCACAAATACATTCTTTTGCTGGTAACCATGCCGGTAGCCAAGCACTCATTATTGAATCTTTGTTGTTGTTGCTTTCTGTTGTTTTCTAGCGGGAAGCCACAGCACTGCAGAAATATGGCGTCAGCTCTAACAGGGAACTTTTGCTAGCAACTCACTGTGGATTAATTTTGACCTACTATGCATTTGTGAAATTAACCTCATAAAAGTCGAAACGGAGAAAAATATGTAGGTTCTCCAATATTTCAGCAAAGCATACAACATGATTGTCTATCGTAACTTACAGGGTAGTACTGGATACATCTCATCAATGCTTCGTATCAACATGGCTTTTTATTTCAATTTCTTCTTGCCTAGCAGCTGCTACAGTCATCTTACTTTTTAGGAACACACGAAAGATGAGACGACGAGACCATTACATTGTTAAGTATTTATTGGTCAACCATCGCCACATGACGGTTTGCATACAAGGGATGCTGCAGGCTACAACCGGTTGGCGGGGGCAAAGTGTTCACATAAGGAATAAACTGCCTGCGGCATACCGTAGCAGCAGTGCTGGCAGCAGTCACCAGCAGGTTACGGCTATATGTGAACCAGGCATTAGAGTGTGGCATTCTCTAGAGGGCAGCATTCACTACAAATTCTAGAATGGCACTGTACACAATGCCTTGTTTTTCCCAAATAAGTGTGAAAAAGACTTTGTGAAAATGAGCTAAAGTCCTAAATATGTGCTCACAGCATAAAAAATGTTGGACAATGTCAATATCACCATCTCCATCACAATTCTCCTCCATTATGAGAAACTTTCAAGTTGTGCTCATGAGAGGGTGGTGTTCTCTAGAGGGCAGTGCTTTTTACACATGCTTGGCCAGAGGTGCAGAATTCTGTAGAGGGTTGCAGTTATCAGAGGTTGTTGTTTATTAGAGGAAATATGAAATAGACAATGTAGGATTTGTCATGATGGATAGGACAAGCTATGATATAAAAAAACATATTATTGACATACATTAACTCTGGAAGATAGAAATCAACTTCATCATCAGGAAAGCTCTGTAAAAAACAAGATGTTCATCAAAAAACAAGATGATTATGAAAGTAGTACTATTTTCAAGCTGTAGTTAACATTGTCTGTGGGAATTGCTCTGGTTGGATCAGAAATCAAGAGCAATCTTGGATAGTCAAAAATAGAATAAGATATTATCATTACATAAATGCAACTGGGACACAATTGAAAATGAAAATGAGAAAACTGTGGTACTATAACTACATCATTTGAGGTGCCAAAATAATAGATTCTTTTCTGGGAAAATATGGGATTATAAATGTAACTGATTCCCATATGCATAAAAATATATGCTGTCAATGCTTCATTAGACTTTTGAGGGTAGCTTTTAACAATGAAGTTGTCTTCTTCAAAGAACATATAGACATTTGAACAGCCAATAAAGAAGGATGCAACTGCATAAATATTGACTATTATACTGTTTCCAAAAACTCTACTCAAAATCATAAGGAAATAAGACAATCTCATCATTAAATATCTATTGATGATATCAAGAGGGATATCCTATCCAAACATACTCAAGCCCCAATTAAAGATCTTAGAGAGGCACCTTCCTACCCTTGAATCACACAAAATCAAATACTTTCAGACCAACTCTAGACAAATTCTTTACCTTGCATGTGTTTGTGAATCATCATTATTCTACTTTATTTTGTTTGACTATGATGTTAGTACTATTTTACTATTTGAAAGTTCCTTTCACAAAAGGCTTTGATTAAAAGGAAATAACCAAATAAACTATTTGTCACAAATTTTTGAAGTATAGAGGAAATCTTTTTCAGGAAACACTTTTTATGCATTACAGAAATTAAGGGCCTTATCATATGGGCTTGGTTTACTGGGCTAGCCCTGTTTGCTGTGATCTCAGCTTTGCTGTGAAATGCTGTTAAAAAACAACTTGCTATCATATGGCAAGAATTCTAGCCTGGTAAACCAAAATCTTGCTTTCTTCAGCCAAGATCCCAGCTAAGCAGGCTGTCATTTTCCCATATGATAGCTCCAGCCCAGTATGCCAGGGCAGATTTCATGCTGTTTTCATTCATTTTCCTTTCATTTGCAAATTCTTGAGACATCATGTGTCCAATGACCTGAAACAATCCTTGCTAAAACATTTAAATGATAGCGAGCTCACTCTACCCTGGTAAAGTGTACTGGCCCAGTTAACTAAGCATATATGATTAGGTCCTAAGCTTGGGGCTTGAGTAAAGACAATATTGGTCCATTTCATAGAGAGCTATTGAACAAGAAACAAAAAAGAGTATGCAATTCCAAAGGAAGACCAAACATAATGGCTTACAAACAATTTATTTCCAAGATAGGCTAGGACTCCAGATTCTTTTGAGTTGAACATGTATGCTATGGCAATAGCCATATCACACAGTTTTGACTCAAAGAGACGTAGAAGCCAAGAGCTCTTTGGTGTTGGGAGGGTAGGGCTGGGATTTGCTGAAACCTCAACTGGCAGAATTTCATGGTTCAATTTTTCTTTATCTCTTTTCTTTTTTGAATTCTTCTTCTTCAGCTGAGAGTAACTCTTTTTGCCATTAGAGCTGCTTAATGAAGCTGTACTTGTCTTATTACTTGGCTTAACTACATTAGAAGTTGTTCCACACATACAAGATGGACTATCAGAAGCTACTGTGTTTGAAACTTGTGCATCATCAACACTGCCATTCACAAGAGATTCTGGTGTGGGCTGTGTCATTACTTGATATGAATTTATGAACTTCTAGTCATGAAGACATCTTGGAAGCAAACATCTTTTAACAGCTACCCTAGATATCAAAGTGAACAGAAAAAGTGGATTTAGGACAACTCAATCAAATTTCTATGAAAATCAGTCCAAACTAAACATAAAATGATAAGGCCAGAGCTTTCAGGATACATGGAAATATGGAAATGAGGTCTTTCAAATTGTGTTTCCATATTGCCATGCAGCCCCTATCAACAAAAACTACAAACTAACTAATCTAGTCACCCTATATTTCATCCACCTCCAGCACAGATCACTGACTGCAGAGTGTCCCAACGACACTATAATGTTTATTTTCAGTATAGAAATTAGAACTGCAATAGCCTTTGGCCTAAACAGAATTTATTTATGTTATGCTATGTTATGTTAACCTGTAGTTCAAAGACACAAAATTTGGTTATTGGTTTGACTATTTACTTGGAAAAGTCTTCTGGAATAACAAGCAATCTCAACAAACAACTGCACTCAACAAAAGTTTCAATTAAGTATAAGCACTTCCAATAGTAAATACATAACGGCTGTCATGTCGTGAAAAATAAAAATTTTATTATGCAAATTTGAAAAAAAGCTGGGCCTTGATCAAATTCTGCTAACGTTGCCCAGTATCTGTTGCCAGATCGTCACAAGGATCGATAATCTGAAAACCTATCAGCACTACTGGATTAATAAACCATCAAGTGGAAAACACCGCAACAGATAACTTCACCAAATTATACAACTCTGATAAAGCTAACACCACAAAAATATTTTGGCATTGAAGAGACTGACTTCTGTTCTTTGAGAGTTTAATGTATTTTCTTTCCAATGATTTGCCATTGTAGAGTGCTACACCTGACTATTAGGCCCAGTGAGTCATTGGTAACACCTCCTTTTCAGCATTACTTGACACAAAAAATTGTCTATAAAACCATAATCAACGGTTTCTGAGACCTTCCAAGAGGAAGAATCAAATAAAACAAATATATGTCTTGCTTACCATCTAACCAACCCTCAACATAATCACTTAATCAGAACTTCACTATGCTGTAGTTTTGTTCAGTCTTTCCTTCGCATTCTTATACATTCTTTGCGTATAACTACAGAATCCCGCGCTCGTCCTGCGTTTCCAATGGGCTTCTTGTGGAGGAATCGCACTAGGCGTGTCGGTATCAACCCTATCAACCAGAGTCTAGATTTGGGATTTTATCCCTAAATCTTGGGAATTTTTGAAGCCTATGGGATTTGTCTTGGACTTAAATTTTACATTTTTCCAAAACAACCTTGGGATAAGTCTTGGGACTTTTAGAAAATTCTCCCTGAGAGCTTTGCGAGATTCATGTATGACTGTATGACAAAAGGGCACAGAATTATAGAATAGAAACTCAGGGGCTCCAGTCCCTCTTCTCCTTCTCTTAGTTATTTGAAGTAGCAAGGATAGAAGGCAGACCCGTAAGCATAGGGTGGCAAATGCCACCCCTGAATAACAGAACGTCAGCTTTTTTCCACCCCTGAGAAAATATTTTTTCAATTTATTTTGCTGATTTTTCTTTGTAGAGGGATCTCCTGAAATTTTGATTGATTCCAACCTTGGTCTTTGTGGCACACTAAACACATCATTCTTTTCCTGCACTCGTGCTATCCATTTGATTGTGATAACTTACATACGAAATAAGCTCTCAGAATTTTTACCATGTGATTCCTCCAAGACAATTTTGCCACCCCCTGAAACAGAGGCCTGGCTGCGGGCTTGACAGTAGGCCTAGTTAGAGTTCCCAAAATACATATTAACAAATTATGCTATTCCTGCTTGTAGAAAATATATATCTTCATAGGCAAAAAGGAAATTTCTCTAAGAGTAGGAGAGTGGTTCTACAATTTGCACAGAGGGCAACACCCCCTGACTCCAACTGTCAACTGACTATCTGAGCTTCAAATCCTTTAATTTGCCCTACACTTATGCAAAATTATGTGATTATAATTATTTTGCTATTTCTCGGCTCACACATATCATCTCTAGCAGCAGCATTTCAATAGACTGTCTTCTAGGGGGGACTTCATGATTGACAACAGTGGTGCCCCTCATGCCTCAATAAGGCGCCCATTGATGCTGCACCACTTACTAATAGCAAAAATTTATGTGGATAAATGCCATCATTACAATTTAGGAGTTTTATGTTTGAAAACAATGGATATTGGGATTTTTTGAGCCTCAGCTTGGGAACTTATAGAATTTCAATCTGGCAACCCTGGTTTCAACACCAGCCCCAAATCACATACCAAGTAAACAAGGTGAAGTGAGAGTCAGAATCAGTAGTGTGTTAGGTATAGAGTTTTGGTGTGTGCAACTCCCCGTGATTTACAGAAGCCATTGGAACTATTTTGCATGCCAGTACACACTTCATTTTTACTTAATAACACTTCAACATTGTCATTTATAACAATGGCTGCATGTAAGTAATTCTTGAAAATTTTTTTGCCTCTTAGTAAATTTCTTTGCCTTGCCCCCCTTTGCAACAGTCCTTTTGCACATGACTGCCCAGAATATAAGAGCAGCATACAAGGAATTGGTGTGCTTTGAGTGCATCATTGCTGCTTGGGACCAATAGTGTCATCCTAAGACTGTAACAAGGGGGCTGTATTGTAGGAAATATGTAGATCACACATTTAACCATGCCCATTTTTGCATGTATGGTAATAATTTGCTTGTCAAACCAATGTATATGAAAGTATTAAAAGAAGAAGAAACCAAGTATGGAGTTGTAGCATTCTTTTCCCATTGATAGAAGTATACTGTTCCTTTCTTCTCCTTTGGAAATGGATAATTATGAACTTGTCCATTCTAAATGATGTTTGAAGAAAGGGGGCTCAGCCAACCCCCAAAGTCTCTAATAATTTTAAGAAGGGGGGCTGAGCCCCCCTCCATGATACCCCTGATTGGGACATCCATGAAACTTACTGAGCTGTCACATATTATAGTTGGAAAACTTCGCCAACTGGTGTACTTCATACAGCAGTAGTCAATGATAGAGCTATCATCTACCATCAACAGAAATGAAATAAGTTGTTCAAAAAAGAATGTAGCCATGTCAGAATAAGCCAGATACTGCGAAAGTCTTTTAGAGAGTAAATATAAAGATAAAATTCATAGGGGTATACAAATAAACTTTAATGACCCATTGGTTGTAATGGTACAATAAGGACCAAAACAAGAGATCAGTTGGGTGAAAAAGGAGGATAGTGTTCAAGAGCCCTATAAGGGATGGAGGCAATCAAGAAGGGAAGGAAGACGAGTTTATCAAATGCTATTATCACAACTATTTTTGAGAAGTACTGGGCTTAATCACTGTTTCATTTCATATAAGCAGTTCTCTGCCTGTAATACCTAGCCATAGATATTTATGTAATGAATATGCAAAAAGCCAAAGTAAAAAATATGCAAAAACACTTCCACTTCTTATTAACAAATTTGTTAAGAAATTCAAAACAAGTAGACACAGGTACAGTCATTTACTTCTTTTTAGCAGGTCTTTGAAACTTAAAAGTCTTTAGTGGGTTGTCATCCTTTCTTTTCTTCTTCCCTGAAATGTTTTTGGTACTAGAAATGTTGTATGGCACTTTTCTGACACTTCTTCTCTTTCTTGATATCTTTGGCTTCAATGTATCTGGTACTAGGTATTCCGGAACATTCTTCATATGTGGTTGGCATTTTGTTGGCAGTAGTGTCTTATCATGACGCAATACCTTCAAATCATTTGGATTATCTTGAAAGTAAGATTTCAGCTTGTTTGAATTCATCATTTCAGTTTTTATCTCTTTCAACCTTGCTTCCTTTATAGAAGCTTTTGTCACAGCTCTTAAAGCATCATTGACTCTGTATTTGAATCCTTCAATTTCATTCATCTTAAATAAATATGGCTTTAGCACATCTTCCACTTCAGTTTGTGAAGCAGACAATTTTGCATTGACTTTGTGGAGAACATCTTCATTTTCTGAAGTCACAAGAGACAACGCTGTTCCAGTACTATTTCCTCTAGCTGTTCTTCCAACCCTGTGAATATATGACTCAGGATTAGCTGGAAAGTCAAAATTCAAGACATTCTCAACATGTTGAAAGTCAATGCCCCTGGACACACAATACTCTTTATCTGACTTCTCCTTTTTAGTTTTTGAAGATGCACCTTTAGCCACTTTCCCCTCTTTCACTGCAGGATCTTTAAAAGCTTCTGTGGCTTCATCAGTGGCAATTATTATATCATAAACCCCTTTATTAAATTGTTCCACTATATGAAGTCTGGAGTTTTGTGGGAGCTCTGAGTTCAATACACATGATGCCACTGCAAATTGCTCTAAGAAAAGCTTTACTTTGTAGCATCTTGTTATGTTATTAACAAACAGTAAAATCTTTCCATGTAACAAATTCAACTTCAGCAGTGAAACAAGCAAAAGAAATTTTTCATTGGGTTCACATTTGATCAAATATTGAGCAAGCTGTGCTTCAGGTGGTAGGTCTGTTTCATCCACTCTCAACACAATTGGATTGGTAAGAAATTTCTTCTTCAGTGCAGTGACATCATCTGATATTGTTGCAGAAAGCATGAGAGCTTGATATGATTTTGGCAGGTAGTTGAGAAGTTCATTTAATTCTTTTTCATAGCCGTATGAAAACATTATGTCCGCTTCATCAATCACCAGTATTTCAAAATTCACCATAGTAATAGTTCCATTGTGCACATTTGCCAACAACTTACTTGGTGTAGTAAATACGAAGTCCGGTGATTTAGATAGAAATAACTTTGCACTATCCACTGTTCTATTGCCAATGTCAATTCCTTGTACATCTTTGGAACAGTAAGAAGTCAACAGAACCATGTGTTCGTATGCCTGTTTACATAACTCTTTAGATGGCAAAATTACTAAGCACTGGATTGATCTCCTACTTATTTCTTTATTGTTTATTATCTTTTGGATCGTAGGAATAAGATAGGCTGCAGACTTTCCAGACCCAGTTTTTGCCCTAGCAACAATATCTTTTCCTTCAAGTACCAAAGGAATAACTTTACTTTGAACAGGAGTCGGGCAAGACCATCCTTGCTTAGAAATGCTCTTCAATAATCTGTCATCTAAATTCATGGAGTTGAATGAGCTATGAATCTCTTCGGCTTCCATATCTCCTATTAAATAGGGACTCTCGCTAACTACTTCACCTCAACGCAAACTTAGGCCACACTACTGTTCACACTTCACGTGTATTCTGACGTACCTCAATTCACAACAGCAGCAACAGTTTATAAGCCCATAAACTTCACAATTATAGCGAATGGGGGAGTGGGGACCATCTGATTCAATTGAGGGGGGGTTCATCTGATTCAATTTACTGTCTTTTCTTGTGAGAAGTTTCTTAACACTAATAACAGTTGTTATTAATGTTCGATATTATATTTATTATTTCTATTGTTTGCTAAAGGCAATACTGCCATTTGGGGGCCATGGCCCCCGATCCCCTTTTTGATCCGTCCCTAGCTTGCAAGCCACAAACAGTTGCGCCTTGTTTTCTTGCTAAGCAAACGAATAAAGAGTAAAGAGATGAACACAAGAATTGCTACTTTTTCATGCTTTCCAATACTTTTGTGGTGTAAAGAAGGGCATTGGTCACACTTATAGGCAAAATAAAAGGCATGGTCTTCAACAAATTCCTTAGGGGCTTTCCCCCAAGCCACCTCTATTTCTCCACATACAAATAACACCCTTTCCTTTCAATTCAGTGCAGGTGCCAAGTCCTTCTTGTCGGGACAATTTCATTTCCCAACCCCTTCCCCGCCGATACTATGGCAACGTTTCCCATCTGTTGTGTTAACTGCTTTTAGTTAAATTTCCATCTAAGCCCAATACTTCACACCCATTTATGAGATGTCACGGGTGTGCTTGAATTGTGACTCTGGATCAGCAGGGACGCCAGAGCATATTTGTGAGTAAAGGGGCTAGGATGAGAGGCAAGCCCCTTTTAACTCTAACTTTTATAATTATGCCCTTAGATTGCAAGAAAAGCCCATTTTTGAAGATCAAAACACTTCCTATCCTAAAGGCTACTAGAATATCATACACTAACAAAAAAGTAAGACGGCTGCAACTCCAAGCCCCCCCGGCCTACCTGATCAGCAAGATATTTTTTATATGAAATCTAAAAATCTGCTCTTGCTCATAAAATGATTCTACCTTTCACATCAGATCTAAAAAAATACCTTCATCAACAGATTCGAGTTTTGAAGACTTTGTTTTAAGTTCTGTTACACAATTTTCAGCAATGTTTTAATTAATATAGATTATGGAAACTTTATCATATTGAGCAGAAGCTTACTAGGAATATTTAGATTTGATCATTCCAGGCAACAACTTAGCCCAGAGTATTCAGATTTTCCCAATTGGAACGAAGGTATGATCCGGACTTTTAAGAGGATAATCAACGAAGCAGAAAAATAACTACTAAATTTTGTTCTTTAATAATTCTCCTAGTCTATGAGGTTAAATTAGAAATCTTGTATATCAATCGCAATTATGTAGATTTCTGATAATATAAAGTTATCAAAAATTGATGACGGATAGCCAACTCGAACTCTCATCGTCCCAGCAGAATCGTGTTGCTAGTCTCATAAGTTCAATTTGGTTTCACCAGTTTTCTTTGTCGCTGCCTGAATGAGATAAAAACCCTAAATATAGCATTTTTGTAATAGTAATGCTAGCCCATTAAAAAACAAGAGACTTGAAAATAATTTATGCAAAATCACATATCCTACAGATTTTAAGCTGGCATAAATATCAAATTAGTATAAATATCAATTACATATACAAAAATCTTTAAAACAAAGGAGAAACATAAATGAAGGGTATAAATTTAAACCTTTATGTAGAAACTGAATCAGTAACCAAAGCGATATCAACTGCATTCACAGTTACCTCCTTGTAATTACTTTTCCCGCTACTTTTCAGATATCAATCAAATAAACTTGTGTCCTTCTCAAAGTCGAAGTAAGAAGAGAACTTGGACAAAGCACAGCTCTACTGTCTTCATTTAAAGCTCTCTGCTACCCTTCTTTAACTACAAACCTTGATTCCTTTCTTGATTCCACATATTCAAACCATAAAACGTTTGGGATCCTTGAAGAATCTTTAATCAACAATAATTCAGAGATTGGCCTAGGAATGCAAATGAGAGATTCTCCAGGATTTTGCGTAAAAGAAAGAATAGATCTGGACAAAAAAGAAACACTTAAAAAACCTAGGTAGGTTGAACTTCAAGTAAATTTATTATCACACTAGCAAGAAAATGGCATTAACATTCATTACATGCCTTACAAAACCTGAGCATCCTTTCTCTTGCATCACAATTGCCAAAGCTGGGTCGCTATTGTTATTGGAAGTCTTTAAATTTAAGAAACATTTAAGGCCGGATCTGACGAAAAATTACGAAACACCCAGGCTGAAGCCAGAGGGTTCGTTTCTTATAGAAAATACTTTTAATAAGAAACAATGTCAAGGACTAACATTAAACATTATTTTAAGAGGCTTACCATGAGACTATAATGTCAAATGACGGTGATAGAACTCTTTGTGTAAAAATAAACCATGAGATTCCAAGAATGAATCCAACCAGAAGTCCGTAGAAAACTTGCTCCACAGTGTGATAGCGTAGGTAAATCCTGACAAAATGGAGTATCTAAGATATTCAACACGTTTCCATCAACTAATTCTCCTTTATGAAATCAGCAAGACTGCAAAATTACTTCCAACTCAAAATCTCTGATTTGTCAATTGAGTGAATTAAAAGTCCGCCACATTAATGCACTTATGCTAAACAGACAAATGCTCTCAAAATTGTCAGCAAAATTTGACGACACTGGCTTCGAATTCCAAGTAAGACAATGGCCACGAGCCAATTACTTTCATGTAACGGAGATTTCTGGACTCCTTTTGAGGGCTCAAATCTACAAGCAACCTTAACATGATCTGAATTTAGTCTTGAGGTGAGCAATTTGACGTTACACAAACAAAGAACCTTTTCTGCGAGGATGTCGAGTGCAGTCTATCCCTAACTGACAGTGCTACTAGCACATCAAAGTTCTGATCTTGCAAGAAGATAGTAAACAGGTTTAATTCCTCCTAGCATGAGGGATCAGAAAATGAAAAAATGATCAAAACAGTAGAGATGCTCATCAACTTGAGTACATTCGAACAGAATGCAATTCAACCATGCTTGGAAAACAAGTTCTACATGCAGAGAACGATACTCTCAGATGCCAAATAACCCCCCACCCCCCGCTTATTAATTTTTCGATTTTTGTCTAATTCCCCCGGACTTTCTTAGGACCACCCGTTTATTAATTTTAAGGAAATTTACATTTTTACAAACTCGTCATTTCATTTCCCTTCTTTGTTGGTACTATATATGCCTAATTTTTATGGCAAACCAGCTTGCTTTTGTGTATATTTTAGTTCTTTGCTTTATGACAACCTGTTTTTATTCCTTGTATAATCATGTAAAGTCGTTACTCAAATTCCGACTCCCTGCCCGTTCATTTTGAGCCCCCCACTTATCAAATTTCGGAATTTTTCTGACCCCCCTGTTTATTAGGACCTCCCTGTTTATTTGGCACTTAAGAGTATGAAGTTGAGACACAACTAACCTGCTATATGAAACAATCAAAGCAACTGCTACAGAACCAATTGATACTGCATACTTCCAAATAATGTCCATACGAGATTCATACTGGTTATGAAGTCTAAAAAAGGTTCGATAATATCAGTTAGGTGCATGAAATGTAAGGTATTGGATATACAATATATTGATAGATAGGATAGAGGCTCTAACCTTTTCCATTGACCAAGGAAAAGCCATGCAGACAACGTAGAATCAACAGATGACATGTCATCAACCATCACTAGCAGCGCTACGGAGGTCTGAGGAACGGTATCTCTATGTCTTACCCGGATTGATTCAAAGAGGAAAAGTTAAGGGAAAAGTGGGAGATTCAAACAAAGATTTCATTCTTCTTCATTACATATCATTGTCATGTATAAATTTGAATGCCAATATGCTACAATAGAAATTTGCATGAGGAATTGGATTGGATGAGCTCAAGGGCTTTTCCAATGAGCATCAAATTACAACTAGTTCTCCAGAGTAACGCACAATAAAATGGGGTGATTATTCAACATACCTGACAAATGCAAAAAGAACTATGTAGGAGGAGAAAAATGCCATGAACTGGGCATGGCTTGACGGCATGCCATACACGACATCATACATGATACTAGCTAAAACAATAATAGGATGATCAATCAAGCCATGAAGCAAGTGAATCAAGCAATGAATCAGCCAAATCAATCAATTAGAAGAAAGAGCAATGTGACATGTGTAATATAGAATTCTGGACCACTCAACTTACAATCATGAATTAATCATAGAATCAAAACATCAAGGAAAAAATCATGATATTAAAAAGCATGGATGTAAACATGGATTCAAACAATCATGGAATAAAACAATTATGAAACAAAACAATCATGGAATCAAACAATCAGAAAATCAAAAATTTTGTGATTTAGCCAAGGAAGACCAAGGGCAAAATGAAAAACANAAGCTATTTTGTCACCCAATGAGAGAACTAACAAAATTCATAATACCAAATTCATGCTTAAAAGAATTTCTTAAATGACAAATATGAATTAAGCATGAATAACTCCATGAAATAGTTATTCAATCAAGCAATGAATTAATCAACTAATGAGTCAACAAAATGGTAAATTAACTAAGCTTGGAAATGAATCTGCTCACAAGGTAAATTAGAAAGCCATTTAAATACCACATCAAATAAGGGCATCTGTCAAACAAGGATAAATACAAAAAGTTTAACTTGTCATTTTTTCGCATGTGAATCTCATCAAAATTAACTTAAAGGACCAAGGGCTGTATACTATACCATGATAATTACAGTCCCAATTGCTCAGAAGACTTAAGTAATGTTCAATGTATTTTGTTACCTCTGCAAGGTCTTGGTGCCTTAATACTGTATTTGAGAACCAGATTAAAGCCTTCACTTAGTAAAATACCAATGAAGAAAGTGATCTGTGAAAAAGTATTCCATGGATTTAGTCAGGCCTCATTAAAAGTATTGTGTGCCTGCAAGCACAGATCTGAGAAAAATGTGCCTGCAGAAAAATACAATGTAATGGATGGCCAGATGCAGATCTGGATAAAAAGTGCTTGTAGAATTTGAAGTGTGCCATTCTGTGCTTGTGAGTGGCACTCACTGCTTGCACACATTAATGAGCTCTGGATTTAGTTCACAAAAAAGCAGAGGGATAGCCTTTTCTCTGTTAAATTGGAATCACAAAATTATATCTGTCTGAGTTGCATAGTTGCAACTCAGATATTATCAGTACAACGTAGAGCCTTTTTAGAATACTTGAGCTATACTGTCAACTATTTTGAATTTGAAAGATCATGCAAGTGGCAATAATAGCTAAATACAAAAACAATGATTAACAAATTGATATTCAAACAGAAAGAACTTTGGATACAAGCATTCTTCATTAAGAAGGAGTTCAGAATTCCCATGACAATACTGTATTTTGCTATGTATAAGACACACCTTTTTGAAATTATTATTGGCTCTGTTTGAGGGTGTATCCTATATATGGTAAAACCGAATACCCATCACTTCCTTTTGAAAACAAATTGGTATTCTATAGACAAGATATCATGATACGATGAGGGTCACCTGTTCTCTTAATTCCTTATCACAATGAAAGCAAAAATGAAATGAAAAGACAAAGAAGCTCACCAAACCACAAATGACAAAATAATGAAGAAATTGATGATGGAAATGATGAAGAAAATGAGAAAGCAGACAATGAAGGCAAGAAATAAGATCACGATGACATTACTATGGAATGTGATTTTGATCTGAATTATGTGGGGGCCAAATAAAGTAATGTTATCCAAAAAAAGACTATAAGGAACTGTTTGATGAAATGGATAAAGAACAAGAATTTTTGGACTTTTACAGCCTGTAAACATAATAGTTTATTTTATTATAAACATTGCAGATTGAATGAATGTTTCCTCAGAGAGTCAGTTTCTATAGTGCTCTTGAGTTTATTCTATCATGGAAATACTTTACAAGAACTGAGAAAAGGGGTGTGTCCTGTACAACCATGGAATCAAGGCTGTGTCTTATACATGGATGTATCCTATACACAGTGAAATATGGTACTAGATTCTTACAATACAGCTTGCTGAAAAAAGGACCTACAGAGATGTCAAAAAGAGCTATATTTCTCAATTTTTTCCTATAAATCCAAAGCAACACATAACTAGCACATCATTTTACAAAGATAACAGTTTGCCAACCACTTGCAATTAGGGAAATTATCAAAAACCTTTAGTGCAGCAACATCATTATGAAGAAAAATAAAAAGACATGATCAGTTATTTGATTAGATATCATAGAAATAATACCGTATGAAGTTCTCGTCTGAAAATGATTAGAGTGACAAATGAGACAACCAAAAAGATTGGGGTTAAACTTATCCATGCTAATCCTTTACCAGCAAGATCTCCTAAAAGAATTAGCATTAAAATCACAAAGATAAACTATGACTTGCTAATTTGTAAAGACACAGCAAACAAAGGGCTTCCTTGTGCTTCACAAATGAAAGAAACATTCAAGACAGATCTTATAGGTTATTTCCATGTTTTCCAATTTAAATACATTCTGAACTTTAAATCAAAACTACTTGATCTACCAGCCTCTGAATCATACCACACATAAAATACTATACATCCATTATATGCAAACAACAAATTCTAGGTGAGAAATAAATTCCAAATTTTTGAATATAAGTGCTCAAGAAGAATTAAAGCTAGTTTCATTGATATTTAAAGGTACAGGTAAAAGCTACTGGTGAAATCTTCAACTTGACTTCAGGACCAATCAAACAGCTTTGTTGGGCTAATGCTCCCCCAAGTTGTACAGAGTCCAAGGTGCATTCCACATACTTTGGCCTAATGGTCCTAGGGTGTACTAGGCTTCTTTTGGCATTTGGCATGGAAAGCAATGGAAAAAATCGTAATATATTTAGTTTGCATGGAATGCACCCTGGTGCCAGACTGGGAACTTTTGCTAATTGCAAAAAGGAGGATTTTTCTGACCAAATTTTGCGCAAGTAAATTTTCTAAAATTCGCACTCACATCAATTTTAAAATTATACCAATATTTAACTGCTCACGTCATTACCTCATTCTAAGTTCAGTACAAA
>OLMO02000238.1:1837438-1860734 GCA_900291935.2 Cassiopea xamachana
ACTGTGCACACTATTTTTCTCAAGCGCGCAAGTTTCCAGTCTGGCCCGGATACATTGCAGTATGTCGTCGCGTTAGCTAGGCCTATCATATGACAAGCAAAGGCACGTACCGACTGGATATTCAACATGTGTAAGGCCAACTGCTCGCCATTCAATGTCCTGTGCTGCCTGATAAAACCATTTCCAGACACCTTCATGTGGTGGAGGATTCAGACAAAATTTCTTTCCGCCACCGGCCATATTGAAGTGGTTGAAGTAAAAACACTCGAGCGAGGCTGCCATGCGAACGGGGTTGAGCAAAGTGTAAAAATTTTCAACAAAGTAACGAAACATCCGCAAACAATACATGTTTAATCAGCGTGATTTTCTAAAGTATCGTTGTTCATTGCACACCAAAGTGTCTTATTCACAAATTGTCTTGGATTATAACTTACTTAGACGAGGGGGATTGGATTAACAGTGTCCTGAGTGAATAGTCTTTGAAAAGTTAATTAGCGGAGGGGTACTGAAAAATAAACAATGATTGATAATGATACATTTGAAGTAGCAAAATGCTACCAACAATCACAAAGAAGACATTTTTAGATATTTTTGAATCTCTGTGGATATAATGAGGAATGGATAATACTCGTTTTTGCAACAATTAGCTGCCAATAGTGATGTACTATGTGGGGGCATGGGGGATGTGACGCCCCAAATGTGTCCGAAATTGCAAAGAAGTTGACATTTCATCAACTATAGCTAAGAAAGAAGTCACGGAAAACAATATGATCAATGGGCTACAAAATCTCCTTCAGTTTGACCAACTTTCTTGCAGTTTCGTACACACTGGGTGGCGGCGTCACGCCATCCCCCTACGCCCCACACAAGTACATCACTGCTGACAAGTAACTACCAGTTTTTCAACTGAAGAGAACTTGACTGTGGTGTATATGCTTGATTCAATAAGATATCGTTCTTACAAATATATCGGCAAAAAAAGCTGTAAGTTACCAACAGATATGTTACTTACCGACCGAAGCGGTTTCTTAGCAGAAGTCCTTATTTTTATGCTGTATTGATGCTATAAGGGACATTTTCAACACTCTTTTGACTATCTCATTGCAAGTCATATACCCACGGGAGTCATTTAATCTAATCTTACCGACGAGATCACCGATGGTTGAGGATTGTGAGACCCAACACCTCCACTGATTTGCACATCTATGTCACATTTTAGTCCATATTTTGACCAGGTAACGTAGGAAGCGTTCAAAAAGTAAGGGCTGCAATCATTCAGGGGCACCCTCACAAGCAAAGAAGGACAACGATATAAGCTAAAAAGGATCACTTTACACCTAAACTTTTCAAAATTTGGAGCACGTGCCCTCTGTGCCACATCGGTTCCTGCGTTCATGCTTACTTTCAAAGTGCAAGGTCACTAAGGTCAGGGATAAGCTCAGATAAAAATTGTGAAACATGCTATTTCATGAAAAACTGAAGAACCAGTGCTTCCCCCTAGTCGTCCGGATTCGACGCACCCGCTTATGATTCCTTCTCTACTTCCACATTTGCGTTAGAATATGGCGGGAAAAGAATTTTGGTTGCCAGCCAACCCAGCAACCCCTGGAAGAGACATGAAAACGAGTTTCCGAACTTCGTATTTGATCAAGAATAAAAATGGCAGACAAATGAGACTTTGGATTATCCAAAATAGTTTTACCCAAGATGGAAACTACCAATCGCCAACGGAGAAAAAGAGGTAGACCGAAGAGAAAACAGAATTCCTCTAGAAAAGGTAACTTACAATAACAAATTTGGAGGTGATTTAGAATGATGCTGCCAAACTCATGTCTAGATAGTTGTGCTGGGTGGGTTGTTGAAATGCACTTTCGCCGTAAGTGTCGGCCCTGTCACGTTATTTGATTGAACTGTCAAAGGAATGATGAAAAATGTAAAACAGCTGCAAGGTATTCAGTACCCCCTTCCTGCAAATCTTAAAGTAGTTGCAAATTGCAAAGCCCAGCTATAGCTGGCACTTAGGCCCAAGGATCTCCGGTGTGGGTTGGCTGTCCTGTTGGCGTGGCAGCATGGATTTAACCTGTAGTATGCTCCATGGCTCCTGTTTTTTCAAATTTTTAAACTTAAACACAATTCATCTTTTAGCAGGGAACTGGCCTTGATTTAAATAATGAATGCAATTCAGAAAAAATGAAGGTATAGAGTTGGACTAGATTGCAAACTTTGAATAATGCGCGGGGGATTTGATTCGTGGCCTAGAAACTGCGTGACTACAAGTGGCTTGGGTATGAGAGCAAAGGGTAACATATAAAACTGTCTCGTTAGAAGAATTTTGCGTGGCAGGAATGCTCATTTTACAAGAACTGCGCGGCTGACAGCTGATGTGCTCTGGGGAGAAATCTCCCGCACAAGGTAAAAACTCCAGTCTGGTATTAGTGCTCAATACATTTCCCAATACATTAAAACCCCATGTCATAGACTCCATTGCCAGTTTTTGGTTTGTGTTTCCTTATCTACTGATGTGAAAATCCTTGACATGTTCACAAAATGTGCCTCATTTAATTTGATAGTTATTTTTCATGATAAGAAATTGGTGTTTGAAGACCCATGCAGGAATGAATATTGAAGTGGCTTGGAACCATGCAGCAATGAATTTGCAGTCACGTTTTATGCATTCTCCAAAATTTTTCTGTATCAGTTGGTTAGACACAATCAAACTGTTGGTTAAATTTTTCCCTAAAATTGTGTATAATGACAGGTAATAGAATCTGGTTTCCTATCTACCAACTGTGTCTATGTGCTTTGTATCACACTTTGGTTTTACTTGTGATCATATTATCTTTAGTACTGCCTAAACATGTTAATAAAACTAGTTACTTGGGACTTGAAAGAAATAGGATATTGTAGAGCTTACATTCTTGCTCAACTCTGCATAACCTAATTTTTCAGGTTCTGATGAAAATAGTCAAACAGAAGCTTCATTGCTGACATTTCTAACAGTAGAAAAATGCAACACACCAAATGGTTCAACAGAACCAGTTGAAAATGAAGATGCACTAGAAGAAAATGTCAAAGCTGTGCTTGAAGAATTGCTATGTGCTGTTGAAGCTCAAATTGATGAAGAGAAAGAAACAGGTAATGCTAATGTATTTCTATGAATTGTTGTTTGCATCCTTCATCATATAAACACACAAACTTCACAGAATAATTCTCTTCATAGGAAGATGGCAGATATGTAAGTTGGGTACTATGAATGCATTTGCTGCCTGTAGTCTCCCATGGGGATGGATGCATAGCATTTTACTACTGATTAAAGTAGTGTTTAAATTTACTGTCATGCAGTCTGAAAGAGCTCATAATTTGAAGCAATGAGCTGTTGACCTAAGTATTTGAGGCAAAGGCTCTAGATTAGAAATGTTTGTGTTGATTCAAGTCTAGTTATATTTGAAAATATGTTCACTATCTCAGTACAACTGTAGCAGTGTATACTTACAATGTTTCATTTCTTACAGATGCAGAATACAGGAATGGTAAGGGAAGAAGAGGGGCAAAGAGGAGGGTCTCATACGACATTGTTTTCAAAGCTACTGTTTTGACAGATCTCAAACATGGTAGAACAAGGCCAGTTGATGTAGCAGAAAAGCACAAAATACACAAATCTCTTGTTACAAAATGGCAGAAGCAGGAGAAGGAAATTATGGAGGCTGCCTCTAAAGATAGCAAGAAAGCATTGAAGAGAAGACGTCCAAAAGCTATAAAGAAGCATGAAAATGTATGACACAGTAGCAAGGTACAAAGAATGTAAATATCTTTTGAGTGTGCCCAATTGGATCATCAGCTTGAGAAAATGAGAGATAAGAAGAAGTCCTTCCAACTACCTTTGTATTGGAAGATATTTCTTTTCTTTAATGACCTGGGCTGCTTATAGCTTTTGTCTGATTGGGCCATGCTAGTGTATTACAGAAGATCTTAGTGTGATGAAAGTTACTGTTAATACCCAGGATGGGAAGAAAATCACTTTTGAAATTTGAGTAGATCAAAGTATTTGAGATAGGAAAGTGAAATGGTTTTGCTGTTGTTTATTATAGATCCAACTAAACTCCTACCAGCCATACACTCAGGGGGCACATATTGAAGTGTTTGTTGAAGGGGTGTACAAATGCACTGCCTGGTCACCAGAGGTCACAAAACCTTTGACCTTTATAACCTTTAAACTCTTCATTATATGTCATACAATTATTGATCATGAGTTGCAACACACTATCCTATTGATCATTGTTTGGAAGTGTCTTACTCCTCCACACCCCCAATGTGCACCCTTGCATATGCTTGAAAATGACTTGAGAAATAAACCAAAGACTGGGTCAGCCAACCTTTGCTTGTGTGTTCCCTCCATAGTTTTGAAATCTTGTTGTACATAATACCACTCTAGTGCAATTTTGATATTATCCTGTGTTTTATGGAAATTATGCCACAATAAATACCATCAGTGCAGCATTATCAAATGCAGATTACATAGTTAAGAGATAATAAATTTTTTGTTGAAATGTCAACTGAAATGCCTAATAATTTCCAAGCATTTAGAACAACAATATATATGGTACAGACATACATATATATGTATGAAGATGAGTTTGAAGCTAATGAAAGTTGAAATAGTCAAAGAGGTAGAATCTTTTTGTAAAATTACTGTATATGTCATGCTTTGCCACTATCATGCTATTTTGAAAATGCAAAGTTAATCAACATTTTCCTTTAAATAAGTCCTCCCTTGACTGCAGAAACTGATTATCATTAAGACTGATTTATAAATTTGTTTGATGTAGTTAGAATTTTTAGTGATTTTATTTCTTTTCTATCATATTTTATTATTTTATGTACAAATTGCATTTTCAAAAAGGTTGCTTTCTTTGTTGGGTTCTTCAACAGCTGTGGTCATGAAATTGTAGAATGGTGTGATGAAAATTAGGAGCACATTTACAAGGAACTCAGTTTACTAACTAGGCATGCAGGTGAAGTAGGATAGAGTAGTTGATGACATGCCCAAGGCGGAAGCAAACTTAATTGGGCTTAGATATAAGAAAGCTTTTTGAAAAGTGGGTTATAAGAAAGTAAACAATACATTGTTGTAATAAGGAGTATAGCATTGTCTTTACTCACTCCTAATTATAAACTGGGACTTTTTTCTATAGCCATGCTTTAAAAATGGTGGTTACAGCGATTACAGTAAAGACTAAAAATGAAACACTTTTAACAACAAACAATTTGTTTTCAATAAGCAAAAAACAATTCTTATAAACTTAAGAATACAAAAACAGTAATTGGGAAAATAAATTTTTATACACTTAATAAATGGACACCATATGCTGCCACTAATGGAATATACAAGAATCTCAATGCAAAATAAATAAAGCAGCACAAAATGTAATAACAAGTAATTAATGTTGAAGCTGCAGTTGTGCAACAAGAACTTAATGTGTTTCTACTGCAGTGATATCCATTGTAAAGGGGAGTGGCTGATTGAGAAAGTAAACTATGGATACAATGCATGTACCCCTCATTTCCAAATTGTTTGGTAAAGGGCGCCTTTAAACACCCTCTTTTGCTGGGTGTTGGTGGTTGTTGAAGGTGCTCTTCACAACATGTACCTGGTTTCCTGGTCCCTTTTTGAGATTTCCTGTTCCTTTTTTGAAAGCTAATCTGTGCCTGGCTTTTAACTTGTAATGTTTTTTCTGTCTTTGGATATCGGGCATATTTGAAATTTCGTATACTGGATGCATCATAGTCAGGGGTGTAGTGCTAAATTTTTAGCAAGGAGGGCTCAAAACAAAATCTGAGAGACCAAGCCCTTTAAAGGGTGCACCCTTGAGAATCTTACAAAATAACTCTAATTCATTCCTTGATATTGCACCGAACACCAAATTTATGCCAGTATTATATAGCATTAGTTTTTAATGAGCAGGTCTGTTCCTAACAATTTTCTAGGGGGTGTAGAGCTTAACTTTTTGCCAACCAAAATGGGGGGAGGGGATAAAATTGTATGGAGATATAAAATGACGTTTAAGGACAAGGTGAACGTGACAGTCACACTAAGCTATAAGTATATATATAGAGTTAAGGAAGAAAGAGGGTTTAGGGAGCGAAGCCTCTAAGAAAATCTTTCAAAGCCATGCCTTTTACTTTGGCTATGAATGTGTCCGATGCTCTTTTTGGCGTTACGGTAGTACTAAAATAGAGATAAAATTTGGCAGATTTCAAGTCGCATAGTACAAAAACTATTCTCAATATTATGATACCACCACTGGAGGTCTTCTTTCCCCTTAGGTGATATACTCATGATACTATTGTAGTTGCCGTTATGGACCCGAAGAGCCTCCATTTTGTCCATTTCAAGATAACGATAGTGCAATTTACCATACTGAACAGCTGGAAAGCTTGATACAAATAAGCCTAAGATTCTAGCAACTGATTCAATTGTTACATGTGGGTCATTATTTAGGGCAATCTGTATATGTGCTTTGATTTTAGCTGTCTCTTCATTAGTCAGATATACCCTCATTTGCACTGAATAAATTAAAAATCCCAGAAAAATAAGTTGTTGGGTTGGAACAAACACAGACTTAGCTGGATGAATCACAAATCCAAGATTATCAAAAAGATTGACACTTGCATTTACAGTGTCAATGCAACCCTGATAAGTTTCATTAATCAAAAAGAAATCATCAATATAACCACTAATGAGATGACCACTACTATGCAAAGTAGAGAGGGGTGCTTTCATAAGCTTAGTAAATTTTCTTGGGCAGAAGGACAACCCATTTGGATAACAAGTGAACTGGTAAAGATTAGAGCCATATCTAAATTTTAATTACTTCTGGCTAGCTCCTGCGCTGCGCCCTCGTACAGCTACGTAGCGACGTAGGCTGATGACGACATAGAATTTGGCAGATTTCAAGTCGCATCAAAGGAATTCCCATTCCCTTAGTGATTCCACTATAGCTGAATTATGTCAACAAGAGAAAAGAAAAATGTTTTAACTTGCAAGCAAGAATTTGGGAAGAATGCAATGGAATTAAGTGCTACTGATTTCAAAAACGCTCCCTACATCAAATTGCATAGTTTAACTCCTCAAATACGCGTAAAATCATTCCATCACTGCAAAAAGTGGCAATCACTGCACAGTGAAATTAGGTATGGTGTCAGCTAAGAGCCATTTACCGACACGTTGCAAAAATGTTTTTTAGAAAATCGTAGTGCCAGCGGATAAAACTTTTATGTTCTATTGATATTGCCAACAGCATCATTACACCTGAAAGTCACAATTCTTCCCAAAGTGTCGTAGTATTTGCTGACAAATGGCTTTATTTCTCGACAGAAGGTCTCCAGGGAGTGTGACAATAAAAGGGCACACACTTGCCGACAGAAAGTCGAAATTCGGTACATTGCCGGCAGAATTTCTGTCTGGTAGGGTGTGGCACCCCCTTTGGTACGGCCTGGTATTGCGAAAAGAATATTGAAAGAATTTTGCAAATCCTGATGAAAGTAGAAAAAAATCGAAAAATGTTCAATAACTTGGCATTTGAAGGGGGACTGGGCCTCCCAAATCTCCCAAAGTTTTAAACAGGGGACTGCGCCCCCCGAGCCCCTCCAGGGCTATGCCCCTGATCATGATGCAGCTTAATACTACTTTCAGCGTTTAGGGCTATTANAATGAGACAATGTGCCTTTGAGTTCTGAAAGAAACATCGACAAGGTCAGGAGGATTTAACCAGCACTTGTTCATTCATTGCCACAGGAGGATGGCTTTCCAATATAAGAAAACAAGTTCTTTTAATACGTCTAATTCAAAGGCGGTTACATGATATTAGACGGTAACCGAAGGAAAATGGCTAAACTTGCGCCCAATTCTTCTTAACTCAAGCTGATCAAAGAGAACTATTATCAAATTTTTAATGTCTAAATTCATAACTAATTTACGTTGTATCTATGAAAAAAACACGTTTAATAAATAAACCCTTGAGCAAATCTGCTAAAAAACGACATACTGTATTTCTCTTCTGCATGCATTTTTTACTACATTCTAATCGCGACCCTTTGAATTATGGCCCATGCATTCAATCAGGCATCAACTTCCACGTGCCCATTGAAATGGCCCTTGTTATCTGCCTTCTGACCTTTAACACTCGACACGACCCTTTGTTGCTCATCACCTTCCATCGTTGAAGTGCCTGTTGTCCCAAAGCTAGGCTCCCCGTTTCCAATGCTATAATCTGTCGACCTCACATCTCCTTTTCGCTTTTGACTAGAAACTGGCTTCTTTGCATTCTTACCGGTCAATTTTCGAGTTATTTTCCCACTATCGTTCTTCAGACTCTTCAAAAAGATGCTGTCAGAGGTCATTGATTCGCAGCCACCTAAAATAAGCTTGTTGATGTAATATGCTTCAGAGATCAGAAGAATATATACTCAAAACCGTAACTGCTTAGATCAAGATATTTGCAATTGGAACCAAGGAAATGGTGTTGGTGTCAGCGCTAATGATGATGGTGGCAGTGTTGGTGGTTAAGGAGGTGGTGGTAGTGATGGTGACGACGTAGGTAGATAATAACGTGTTCACAAAATGCGATAGGCATATGCTAATAAAAGGGAGCTATGCAAATGCATAATATACCTTAATATACTTCAAAAGTTGAAAAACAAATTTACTTGATATATAGCTGCAACAAAAACTGTTGATAGACACAAAATTTTTAAAAAACCCTCTAAAGATTTTGACTCATTAATTTTTCTTCGTTGGGTTTGCCATAACTTTTTGTCTTTACATCTCGTAGCTTCTATGGCATATAAACTTTTATAACAGTTAGTACTGTAAAGAATGTTGCATTTTTATAGTTTGAAAAACAAAATCAATTTAACAAGGAATGGATACATTTACTGTATTATTTATGGCGGAAAAAACTCTAGGTCATCTAGTTCATACCACGTATGCTACTTACAAATCTCAAACTTCACTTAGGCATTAATTATCCATAAATTCGAATAATATTAAAATGAACGCAAAGAAAAGATGGTATGGGGAAAGCTTGAATCAGAAAAGAGCATCATTCCAGTTGATTGAAATCAAGTTTAATGGAATCAATTTGCTTCTTCAATAAATGTAACTATTGCTTCAAGAACAAACTTGTTTGACAGAATTTTCAGCTCGCAATCACCGTATGGTACACAAATCAAGAGTTGATAGAATTTAAGGTTCAGCAAATTTCTGTCAGAATCAGCGGTTGACTTCTCTTGTGAGCTGATACTGAGTTACTCTTTATCAGTAAAATTAGAAGCATTATCTGTGTGCAAGATTCATAAAGTTCGTTTCTGAATTTGATTGATCTTATAATTGTACTTCTGGTCATGGAACATTTACACCAGAGGCCGGGAACCTATGGCTCACGAGCCAGATGTGGCTCTTTTGATCACTGCATCTGGCTCTTAAGCTAACAGTAAAATCGTACCTGACATTTCTTTGAATTCGATGACTCACTTCACAACATGCTTTAGTAAATATAGTACATGAATTTAGTCATGTAATGCAAGTATTTCTGTTAAAAATAATGCATGGATTACTGGTGAAAAATACTGTATGGCTTTCATGGAAACACATTTTGAAATATGCAGCAGCAATGGCTCTCTCAGCCGAAAAAGTTGCCGACCCCTGATGATCTACACCAGCAAGTGAAATCCGTCTTCACAAAACAAAACATTTGTAACTCTTAACTTCTGCTCTTCCATCTATGTTGACACTCGAACCACTGCGGAGCTTAGAGCCTCCAAAATTTTTTTCGAACAATTCACTAACGGAGTATTGAAGTTCAGTTTTTACCGAGTGTTGCCATTGGGACTTTCTCTTCTCCTGTATAGGCTCTTCCTTTTTCTCTTTGGGTGTCCCTCACTCGCTACACAACGCAAATTCTACCGTTTCTGAGATCCTCCTTCCCCCTTACTTATAACACTCTCTAGCATAAAGCTCCATATGAATGGCACTACACCGTAAAGGTCAAAGCATAGCTCCTTCATGACAGAGGCTGAATGATCCCTTATCACTTTCCTTATTAGAGAGCTAAATATATTCTTCCAAAGACAAGCAAATGACTTTTATACCATTTCAATTTCATCTAGATACTTATATAGAACCGTTCAATTTCATAGAGAACGACAGCATTTACGTATGTAACAGGAAAAGCATGGAATACATTACCAGAAAATGAGAACAATACAGCAACATTCTATCCTTCATCAAATTCTAATATTTCACGATTGCATGTAATAAACTCTCGTTCAGTAGGTAAAAAGTCAACTTTATATCTCTATTATGAAGCGTTATTCTTTTCATTAACCAAAGAGAAAATAATTTGGCAAAACTTACAATGCAACAGAGATGCTTCTAGTAATGCCACTCGCTCAACCAGTGTTTTCATTGCTATCTTGGACAGACCCTAGAATGAGGAGACAAAATTATAATCACAGGCTTTCAAGAGATACCTCTTACGTTGTTCAGTATCTAACTCGATAGCGGGTACTACATAAAACGCTCTACATTTAGCAATAGAAGCATTTCTTAGAGCTGGATCTATGGCTTCGTGCTTGACATTCATAGAATATAGCAAAACTGTTATACTTAACAAGATCGAAATATTAGCATATGCTGTCGTGAATTTCATTAACTAAGAGCCTAAAGAGTCTGAATCATAAAACCTACGGCAAATGAAAAGTATCTTGCAAAAAGGCAATTGCTACAGAATGCAACACATATAATTAACCTCAACTATCCTTCTACCTGAAAAACAATAATCCAATGCTTTTGCCCACTATTTACTTAGCAAGATGGACTTAGGCTCTGCAAAAATTGGACTATTAAAATACATTAGAATAATGCATTACAGAGAGAACTACCCTGCTCTTTCCCACACAGGATCTACAAGCCATAGACAGGGACGGCGGAGAAATGTTAGGGCAAAGGAGACAACAGGGCCTACTTAAAGAGATTTTCCAAGATCACACTATGCTATGATAAAGCGTGACCACACCCTACTTGAGTCTTTTTAGGGACCACGCCCTTCAAACAATCTAAAGTGTTATGTGGAGCATTTAAATGTTTGACGCCACATTCAAACATTTGTTGTACTGTTCTCGAAATTATGTAAAGCATATACAGACCAAGGTACAGCACGACTTCTGCGAAAGATGAAGCATGTGAAAGTGAGAGAGTTGATCACACTTTTAAATTTTCAAGACTACACTCAAGATTCCTTAGACCACAAATATGGCCAATACCACTCTAAAATAGGCTCTAGGGGATGAAATTTTGGAGGGTGGCGCTTGCAATGTACAACATATAACTACTTTAAATGTAAGTTTATAACTAACAGTAGAAACAGTCTCAAAAATGACCCTAAAAATCAGATTTTGAATTCAATGCTTGCAAAACTGTTCTGCATCACGCTGATAAACTAGCATGTAATTCATATAAATAAAAGATCAACTCCGAAATGCATTCCTTATATCAGTCTTAACTTTGAAAGCACTAAAGCTACGTCAATATAAGACCAGCAAAGTAAATGGTGGTACTCTCAATAAGAAACAATATCGTGTTGTGTAGCAAAATAACATTGAAAAATCCTTGAAACAATTCAAAGAGGAATCCCTATGAATATCTCCGCAAAAACAATATACATCTGAATCTTGAAGCGGTTTTTATAGGACAATATTATATTGGTGTGGGATGAATGAAAAGCAATGAGGAAAAACAGCAGTTGTGTTTATAAGAAAACAGATCATTATGGGCTCTGATTAGAAGCAATTATGCCTAAGAAAGGTGAATGCGAACAAGCGAGAATTATACCGAATCGCACCGCAATCTTTGCCATGCATTGAAATCGGGTGCAATCTAAATTCTTAGGGCATGCTTCATAAAGGAACCTTGTAATTAAGGAAATTGATCAGATGTGGGTGTTTAATTGCTTTTGCATTCAAACGAGTGAGGAAGATTATGGGCCATTGAGCGAATTTTGTTTGGTAAACAAAGAATTGAAATTTGAGCCTTTGCCATAAAATGCTTTAGCCAACGAGTACCTCATAAACGTCATATATACACTTTTAATGAGTTGAGAGCTCAACCCCCAGCACCACACAAAAATAATGGGGTATCCACATATCCTGCACCAGCGCTCGCAGATAAAATCTTCAACGTGCACGTGTTTGTTAAAAGAGCCAAAATATTGATCACATCTCATTGGAGCAGTTGTGTGGCGTTATCAGGGCAAATGTAACGAGGTAATGCCGATGCACACTATATCAGAATTAGGGTTGTGTTGTGCCGTGCATGTGGGAGGAACAGCTAATTACTAGGTGGTTAAGATGCCAAATGCCTTCGCCACATTTGGATCCCAGCAACGCATTCAAAAGCAAAATAGAGAGTCCGGTAATAGGTTAGATCATGATAACCAGCAACAAAAAGTTCCCACACAAAAAGGGCCCTTTAAGTGGTACCTTTACATCAGTGGAGTAACTGTAGGCATTTACAACAAACCGATGCTGTAAAACAGTTTGATAAACTAGTAGACAAAAAAGACACACACAGACATATACTTATATGCCTCAAATTTCTGAAATATTTAGTTAGAACGGTGAAAATTCTCGGGAAGTTTCAAAAAGTGTCATAGTCTTGTTGTACTGTAGCTGGCTAAGACCATATCCTATTTGTCACAAGAAAAAACTTTTTAGATTGAATTGATTGAGTCCTCAAGAGGTTCTTCAATCCTCAAGAAATTCTTCACTTCCATATGAAAAGTTGACAAGATCTTCTTGCACTTAACTGGACAACAGGCAAATAATGCTATTAACTGTTTCTAAGTTCAAGAAAGGCCTTGGTTGCATGAAAAATGTAACAGTTCCACTTGGAATGGTTCCATAATCCGTGTGCTTGCGCTTACACGCGAATTATGGAACGGTTCCAAAAGGCTCCGTAAGGTACAAAAGGAAAGGATTGCTACCCACAAAAATGCTTTCGCTAACGTCCTTTCTTATCCGTTCTTTTTTGGCTTGGCTCCATTTGGCTATGCCTGTTTACATAGCAACCAAACGGAACGGTTCCAAAGGGAACCTGTCCTGTCACGGAGCCAAATGAGCACGATTATTAGTTTGAAAAGAAACGGCTGCGGCAGTTCTTGAGTAATTGCAAAGCCTATCCTTACCAATTTTGGAACGGTTCCATCTGGAACCGTTTGGCTCTCGTGCAAACAGGATGAAAAACTTAGAGCTTGCCCAGGGGCATTTAAATGACGTTCTCATCTGATAGGCGGCTAGGACGATAAACAAAGCCCAACGATTTGACTACTTCACTGATACGTCTTTAATACCATTCTTCAACGTCTGCGGCGTGAAACTGGACGAAAAGCTAGTGAACCACACCTGACTACAAAAACAACGAAATTTGACATGCACGTTAAGTTCAATTAACCATTGGGTGGTGATAGGAGAGTCTTTAGAAAACTACGCATATAGACCGTGAAATGACGCTAATGGTCTGACAAATTTAGATCATACAAAATGAAGACAGGATATCTATAACAAGGGAAGTTATTAGCATAACAAAGCAACTCATCATTGGGCTTCCGGTAATTATCAACTGATTGAATGACGCGATTTTGGAGGGTAAGAGCGTGCAACCCATTTCCATTAAATGAGACACTGGCTTCCCTTTACATTTGTGTATGAAGGTGTAATTAATTCTGAGATAGTTTTGAAATCCACTATAAACGACAATTGTTAGGCCAATTCCAGGAAATAATTAAAGACATATTTAGCATTCAAACTGTAGATACAAAGCTACAAAATGCAAGGAAGACCACAGAGGCACAAAAATATACAACTTGTATATTTAGTGGCACGTTGTATTTGCCATTATGAGAATGTTGGACAGACAGTGCCACTTATTTTCCATTAATTTCTGAAAAAGCACACAAACGTAACATGAAAAGCCCTGGGCAAAACAGAAAGGCCTACGAGCTTGGCAAATGTGGAGCTCCGGAAACAAATCCATTGGGAAAACATCAAAGGAGAAACTATCAATAACATTTGGGGGTGATATCTGTCATCTTTTATGAGATTCGAAACGCATACCAAGTAAAAAAGCGTCGCCGCCAAGGGACGGCAGAAGGGGGAAATTGTCCGGCGGTCGTAAGATTTTGAGGCCTAATAACTCCAAATATTTCAAGGTTTTAAGGCGCCTCATAAAGTGGACCACTTTTCGGAAGATAATTCTCAGGTTCTCAATCTTCTGCTCGCCCTGCTGCATCTAATGTTTATACAGTATGTCAAACTCTAGCGCCGCGGCCCAAATGTGGGTAGCGCTTCTACGGGACGGTTCCATTTGGAACTGTAACAATTTGGTACGGATAGGCGTTGCGTGTCCAAGAAACCGGTTCCATTTGGAACTGATGAATGAAAACTGAGCAGGAGTTGACTGCCTAGCAGGTGAGGAAGAAAACAATAGGAGAGCAGAAGAAACGCGTCAATCACTTTTCTTCGAATTTCGTTCACTTCCTATCCGGACCCATTTAGAACCGTGGTCCCACCCTTTTCCACGAGTATGGTTCCAATTGGGGCCTAATGCGAAAGCAGACCCAGTTGCAACCGATTAGCAGTCTCAAATGGAACCGTTCCACGCAGTCCCGTGGAAACGCAATGCCTATCCGTTCCGGGAATGTCACGCTTCCAATTGGAACCGGTCCCGAGGAAACGCTGCCTTGGTCTGGTCACTCAATAATATCCTGTCCGCTTTTTATTTCCCGGTGATATGAAGCACTCATACCAAGCACTTTAGATATTCTACAATATAGCACAGCACACGATAATTTCCACGAAAACCCCAAGTCCTTTTTGGTGTGTGTAGACTCAAAAATAGCAAAGAAAATGTAATGCTTTGGCTCGTTAATATTCTATCATTTTCACTTTATATTGCCATTTTAATTTTGATTACTATACTTCTTCAGCAAGTTCATTTTCTAAATCTGCAGAAATTTAGAACGCACACTACAACTGCTTGCGTTACTCGGTCAGCGACCTTTAGGTTATTGTGAGCTGTTGCCGCTGTCCTTGAGTCTCAAACTGCTGATCTAATGAATTGCACGTAGTTCTAATGAAAACACAAAGTACCTAGCTCAAGGCATAGTTCTTAAAGCACTTCTAAGTACTAAAATCTGCTCAATAGTTTCTTATTTTCAATTGCACATTTTATGTCCTCTTAATAGAGCAGTCACAAGCAAAAATATCGAAATTCGGAATTCTGCTATGAACTGTTGCTAAAAACAAGGTCAAAGAACACAAGAAGACAAGAACGTTGATTTATGCATGTGAAAATACAATTTTAGTCTATAAGTCATGGACATAAGGACTGGGGAAACAGGATGCACATGTCCCCTTATTTCACAAGTTTGTCAGTAAAGTGCATCTTTGCAACTTACAAGTCCATCTCTTTTGCCTTGACGATACCCTTAAATACAATATACCTAGCGGCACATAATAAGTGCTCCCACCTTTGAATGCCTCTTGCGTCACTGGCCTATACGCGTCATGCCAACTCCATTTAAGTCTTCCTCATCAGGCCCGAAGGTACTAAAGCAGTAAGCATTGCCCACCCCCCAATATTTCACTCAGACAGTCGATAGATATGCTATACACTGTGAAATTAATTCATTGCCTCTACACTCATGCCCCCTAAATCCTGTTCAGCCGCTTACAGAACTGCCAATTCTCGAATGTCTGCAGTGAAAAATTCGAATTTTAAATATGGCTCCTCATGCATGTAGGTCAATTCAACAAAGGTGACCGAAATGCAAAGAGTAGCGTCTGTTTCAAATAACTTCCTTGAACCATAATAGACTGAGTAAAACCTAAAGAGATATTGCTCATCAAAGGCCATTAATGAGCAACAAAACATCCACGTAATATCTCAATACAGTACTATGACTATTGGGTTTTTATGCATGTTTGAGGAACAGGTGCAATGTATATTGTTAAACCAACAGCAACTTATCAGCATTGCATTTCTACAAAAAACCAATCCTAACAATCACATGTAATATTTAATATAATATTTAACAATATAATATTTGAGTTTTAATCTCCTAATCATCTGACGAAATGAAGCAAGAATTATCTTTCTCCCTAGTTACTTTTTCAGTACCTTTGGAGAGACGTAAGTCCCCCTAGCTAGCATAAAGCACATGCTTTTTATAAGGAACCTGACCCAAGGCCTTCTTTCGAAAGTTCCTTATTCTTGGACCTCGAGAGGCCAAATTGTGGTAGCAAGAGTTCCTTAATTGCTCTTTAATTACCAACGCACATTAATGCCAAAGAATGGTACAAACACAAGCTAACATTGGAACTTTCAATTTTCCCTTCAAGTCTGGCTATATCCCAATACCAAAAGCATAGAGAAGGTTGGAAGAAGTTTTATAAATGTATCTATGCTAGTTCTGGCTGCAAATGAATGGAATCGGCTTTAAAATTCCTGATTGCTTGCAGTTATAAAATTTTTCAAATTGAAAAGTTTCTTAGGGACTTTTCCTTTAGCAGTAAAAGCTCTTTAAATATATCAACCTTCAACATGCTGGTTCCTTATAAACGTGGTTCCTCAAATAAAAAAACGTGTTCTGCAAAGATGACAGAGCAGGGTAATAAAACAGGCGTCTATCGAAGAGATTTTTGTCGCATGTTCACAGTTCAGCACATGCTAACATTTTACTTCTGGTTGCACACTCAGTTTGCAACAGAAACACCGATAACAACAACAGCAGCGAGGGCTATCCATCTCTAGCTGAGTTCCACCGCTACTTATCAATCCAGCTCCCACACCACTGCCCAGACTGAATGACTTTTCTATACCACAAATAATTATTGAACAACTGACGCTGAGATGGCAGAAACAGCCGATTCAATTCGGGAAAATTGTCGGGAAATTTGTCCTTATTTCCCCCCAAAAAAGCACCGACACCACTACTGTGAATTTATTAAGGCCTAAAGTATGTATTTTTGTCGGTATAAAACCGCATCTAAAGTATAACCCTTAGATGATAAAAATCTGCTTTCTAGCCACAAATGGTCTCTTTAGTTGATGCCATGAAATAACAGCTGAGTATGTTGTGGTAGCATCTTCTGAAACAACTTGCAAACTGATGTTAAAGCTGCAACCTCTGGCTGTTCTTCAAAGAAATGCACAAAAGTTTAGAGTGGATGATCTCCTACAGTAAATGTACAAAAAAACTGCTTCTTGCCTCCAGCATACTTTCATATTGATAGAATTTAGTTTAATTTAATTCTTCTTTACAAACTGTTGTTTCGTAAATAGTTGGCTTGGGTATGCATAAGCAAAATCTATGTAAAAAAAAATTGAAAATTGATTGCCATATACATTTTTAATACTAATATATTATTCTTGTGCTGGGCCTCAATATTCTTAAATTTTCTGGCTTTGAGCCTTTGATTATTCCGAAATTATTCTAAAATATCAATGATGCAAGTACGTCTGAAAATCAAAGGGATGATGTCAGCTGATGTTTTTTATTTCATCATGAAGCAATATACAGATCAAAATATTAAATAGTGTATCGATTGAGCAATCGTTAATCCAAAAACAGCATTATGACTCGAATTTACAAAAAAAGTCTTGATGAATTTTGAGCTTTGCATTATTTCTAACTTTCAGCGATTCTGAGTCGTAATACTCATATACTGTATTCTTATAAAAAGGGTGTAATATTAATTGTAAAATACACACTTTATACAGTGTATATTTTACAATTAAAAATTGATGAAATTTAAGAATAATTTAAGAATAAGGCAAGGCTCAAGCTTCATCAATAGCTAGAATTTTTGCATATTTGAGGTTTTGTATTGCTTGTAGATGAACTTTTGCACTATCGATACAATATTTATTATTCAGCTCCTCTCTTTATTTGCATATGATGAAATAATACATCAAGAAAGATTTGAATATATTTCTTTCATTTTCAGACGAAGGTGGACCATTAAAACTTCAGAATAATTTACTTTAGAATAATCTTAGGCTCAAAACCTAAAACATTGCAGGATGTAGAGGCTCGGTAAAAAAGCTATGCATTCCTCTAAGGTGTGTATTGAAAGATTGATGAAAGATTGGGTGTAAAGCGATTAAATCTTAGCAATGAAACCTAACATCAGCTACAACGATCAGTGCAACGAAATACATGCAGGGACGAAACTTCAACGACGGTATAGGAATGAGGAGTCACCCCCTAACTTTGAAAACTTACCATTTCGTAGGACAAACATGGCAGTGCTCTGTACTTTAGCAGGGCAACTTACTGGCACCATGACCACTCGATCGACTACTGTTACTACAAAAAACATTACAGGCAACTTTTGCAGGGAAAACCTTTGATACGCCCAAAAATATAATGAAGTTACCTCCCTCAGTGCATCGTTGTCTTAAAAGATCTGAAGATGTGCATGGTAAAGTATGTATGGATGCACCCACAAAGAAACTAATAGCTTTGAGCAATGATTTGAATCACTACGAAAAAAGAGAAACCCTTTTCTCAAAAATCATTAAAAAAAAGCTTAGAGTATCCAAATAGGGTGCAACTTGAAGTCACTTTACTGTCACTTTTGACTACAGGTTTTGGTCCTTCAATTGTTTACCAAGCAAATGCAAGAATTACATCAGTCATGTCTACATTTGTAAAGCACACTATAGTTACGAGTTCCCTGTCACGGTTATGCAATGTACATTTAACCCGTCCTTCAGAAATATTTCACTTTGAGTCCAGGCCTCAGAGTTACTTAAATACTGTACTGTAAATATTAACTCCTCAGCCTTGACGTTACATATGAGCAGGGACACGATTTTATGAGAATTTTGGGATGCTGAGCTGACATTATGAGACGGTCTGTTCTCAGAATCGGATCAAAGCTCATGCTATGCCTTCTACTGAGAATCAGAAAAGAACCAACTTACTCCCTGCACTATTTTAACTTTTTTTACCTTTTGCGATAGATCAGAGCAGAGATTAACTACAAGAACATTTACAATCTCCTCCCAATGAAAATAAAATATTGAAAAATTCTTCTTGGAGTACACGGTTTTTTATTAGAAATCTTTTTGGCCCAATACTGAAAATTTCTTAACTTTTCCACGATTCCAGTATCAAAACTTTCTCAAGATTTTCTTAGCAAAAATTTTTGAGTTCCAATGTTTTGCACATGCACATTAATATAAAGTGATAAAGTTCCATGCACACCTGAAATGATGATAAATCTTAATAAATAACATAAGTTTAATTGTTAGAGGGCAGCCAACATGTAGAACATTTTGTACACAGACAACTCGAACTTTAAATACATGTACACTTATGGACTTTCTTACGACTCAAAAATCCAGTACAGAACTTTCTTAACTTTTTGAGCAGCTGAGTATTAGTTTCTTATAAACCATCTTCATATATAAAGCCGGGTATTATCGTCGTTGTCGATCAGCTCTGCAAAATACTTTCAAGGCTAATTACTTTTCCTATGCCAGTAAAATCAAATCATTGAGACGCTTGTCCCTCACAATAGCCCAAAAAGACATGGCTACTAATCATATTATGAATCACACTCAACATTTGTCATAGTCACCTTTCTGTGTGCACACTCGTCCTTATCTACTGATAGCTAAGAACAATCATTAAATTCGTCGGGAAAATGCTGGTAGGCTGTGATTGGCAACGCTCTTTCAATCATCAACTTTCGCTCAGTACTATGTACTGCGAAATAGCATTCTGTCAAGAATGGGGGAGGGGTGAAACTGCTATACACTCCACCATTTTAGTCCCTCAAAATTTATTCGTACAGCTGCATTTCTATGCATGAAGAGGGAACTCACAGTTATTCTACTTTTGACAGAAGTAACAGGTTAGCAAACAAACGATGGTATATTTAAAATAAGGCTTTCTAAGGGAAAAAGTCCAAGTTGTTCATATTGTCAGTTGAGGTAAGACCTCTTCCTCATTCCTATGACTACTTCACATTCATATATACCTAGCTGTTACTACATCCCAACAGCATAGGCATCAAATCTTGGTTGGCTAACAAAGAATACTTTTCGAATGAATTCTCGCAACATTATTGGCAGGAATCTTTTGATGGCGATTCCTTTGTTAATAAATCAAGATTTGACGCCTATGCTCATCTCAACCTTTTTCTTATTATCAAGAAAGTACATTTAGACTGCAAAAGAACACACATATTGATGTGTCAATACGAAAACTTCAAGATATAATAACCAAAGCTACTAAACCCCAATGCGATGGCTAATTCTAGCAATGGGACGTCAATGGCACGTGCAAGAACAACTAAAACAGAAACCCCCTGCTTCTGAAATAGGTAGAAATGATAAAAATGATAAAATTGCTATTCAAATATTACATATTAAATATTTCTCATGTACATAAAATTAATGGAATCTAATGCAAGTGAAAAAAGGAACTGGAATTCATCTACAATTGAACAAGAAAATATGTAGATGCATACTAATCAAATACAATCCAACACAAGGTTGACTGAATTCATTGGTGTTTACAATGAGCATAAAAGTACCTCAATTTATGCCTGCAATTGCTTTAATTTCTCTCATAATTCTGCCTATAGAGTTTTTACCCATTGGCACTTTATTGAACCAAATGTTACCTTTTGGCTTCTGCTTTGGCGTCAAGTAAAACGACCCAATTGATGGTGGTCTGTGCGCCTTGTATGTCTCAAATGCCCTTACTGGATCTCTCTCTCCACCATCCGTCTCAAAAATTCTTCCTTTTCCCCGCCGTTTGCCTCTAGGTTCAGTTTTAAGTCCGTTGAGTCTGTCCATGCCTTTGATATACTCAACACAGAGTTTGCCATCTGGACCTCTCGTTAGTCGAAAGTCCTCAATGGAGAGGTCATGATGCGCCATACGCCCTCGAATTCCATGGAATACGGTGTTGAGCCACCACTGAAGTCTAAGCAACGGACGGGGTGCATGTATTCCTATTGCGCCTGAAGCCCACATTTTGTCAAGCTGTTCTGGGGTGATGCTTTCAATTGCGTTTGGATGATTACCTTTACCTTTACGTTTTAAGTCGTCTCTTTTTGTCATTAGCCTCCTGTTTACTATATCAAATGTTTTGTCCGTCAAATCAAAATTGTCGGGTGCTGGAGGTACTTTTCTGTATAAAAAGTAGCGCCGTAAACCGTTGCGGTAAGTCGTAAGAGTGACTGGCTCATATTCATTGCCGACACGTCCTGGCCTTGTGTCCCGAATCTCTGTGAAGAAATCTTTCAAAAGCTCAGGGGCTGTGAATTTGTTTATCGTATTCATATCGATACTCTTACTATACTTCTCTCTGTACCATTTTTTGAATCTTCGTACGGATGTTTTCGTACCTTCAATAGTGTTTTTACACTTGTGGGTTTCGTCTACCTGCTCGACGTCCGAATCTTTGGAGAGCGTTCCCGTCGGTGTAAGCGAGTTTCTGGACAGAATATTACCAGGTAGCTTCGTTGGCAGCAGTGGTGAAGTATTTTGGGCTACTGGGGGCATAGAGGAGCTGATGCTGCACCCACTCGTATGCTGCGCAGCCATGGTAGAACCAGAGCCCCCATAGTAGCTTCTTTGAGTATAATCAGCAGAAGGACCATATCGATGAGAAGGATAAGAACTACCGTGTCCATATGGTCCAAACTTACCAAAATCATGTGCCAACTGGTTTGCTAAAGCCTCTGGACTGAATTTTACATCTTGCGAGTAAAAATGGCTTGAAAGTGATCGAACAGTATGGGGGAAATGATCGACAGTTCCATTGACCATAGAACCGAACGAGTCCAGGTGATTACCTGATTGATAAATATCTGTTGATGGTTGAATATAGCGTGCCTCTTGACCAGGTAGTCTCAAGTAACCATGTCCACCATGACTCGCAGAAAAGTCTGAATTTGCGGTAGAGTGTAAGTAGTGTTCTCCAGGAAAATGACATTTATCGCTAGCGAGTGGTTCTCCGTGACTGAAGGGAAAGCTTCCATCTGTAATATCTCCCGCTGCATCTCCTGAAAGGCTGCTTTTACCGAATGCTAGGGGAGAACTGTACCCTTTCTGGTTACCAAACGGAATGTTGCGAAAATAACTACCCACATTTTGGGTGTATTTGGCGGATATTTCTCCATAAACACCTTCGTTGTTATCATAAGGAAACACAGTGTTCCGGGTGCAATCCATCGCCAAAATAATGGAAAATTCTCCTTTACGAGTTGAATCTCTCGATGATAAGAGTAATGCTATAGCTAGTAGTATTTCCTCTTTTCTAAGGTGAGCCTGTACTCCGAAATCGTCCCTGTGTTCATTGAACTCTAAGAGTACAAAGCATTCTTCAACATGATCTGTAGAAAATAACTGCAAAATACCAACAATCCGATAGCTGTTGAAAGCAATCAACAATTGAAAACCAACTGCATCCAATACTCTAAGATGCGATAAGGTGGATTTTCTGACGTATAATTGAGTTATCCAGTTTGCAATCAAAAGGAGGCGGATTGAGAAAATTAATGCTAAAGCGATAGGTAGATATGTTCACTAAGTCCTTTGGCATTTGCCCTTCCTCCTCTAGTAACCTATGCTCCTTGACCTTTAACGTATAGGTCTCTTCGCTTCCAGCTGACCAAATCTATGGACAGTATTGCTCAATGCCACAGGAAAAACTACGGATCTCTGCAAATGACAAAAGAAATACACACTTAACAACCCTGTCTTGAATTTGACAGTCAGATTATTGACAGCAAGAACAATGGAAAAAGCGATTAAGGGCGGAACAGTGTTCACATAATCAAGACATGGCATGATAAAGAGGACAAAAGACAAAAGAATGAAGGCTCAGACTTATTTGTGAACCCATTAGCAAATGATTTAAAGCTGCGTTATTAACGCATTTAGCAACGAATCCTATAGGCACATTTTGGCCACGATAATAAGAGAAACTTTAATGGCTAAATCAAACAAGGAACCACTGATGACAACTATCGTTATCTTTGAGAAGTGCAAGGATAGTTTACACGTAAACACCAAGCAACACGCGCTAAGCAGAATAAAACCAACCATTTACGTATAACGACCTCACTGTAACTATGCAAACAAGATAAGGATAGCAAATTTATTCTAGTAGATAACACTGTTGATCCTATAAAGGGGATCTGTGTTTGTGGAATG
>OLMO02000238.1:1867305-1890105 GCA_900291935.2 Cassiopea xamachana
TGAAAAAAACCAAAACTAAAAAGTAGGGGGAATCAATGGGCTTAGCATGCAGAACATTCTCAATTGGATAGGATGGAATTTACGGAAAGATTTGCTTTGCAAGCAGATGGGTAACGATGCGAACCAGGTGACTTTTGAGGATTTCCTGTGACCACCATTTGCAGCATTACGCAACTCTAAGGAATTTCATATTACGCAAAAAAATTCCTTTAAAAAGCTCACACTGAATAAGACTGTATTTTGAAAGTTGAAGATTTGCAGCTATCTCTACATTTTTCTATCCCTACGTTATGGAAAACAGTGATGAGTTGACATCTATTCAGAAAATTCACATTTACGTAAACTTCACATTTAGTCAGAATAAATTCCATTTCGCATAATGCAAACACACGATAGAATTGATGCCAAAAGGATGACAAGTGACTATTTATTTTAGCGATTTGAAAAATTTCCAATTAGCTTTTCATATCAAGAGTGAAACCTAGGCGAGAGAATCACTGCATACTTTAGGCAGCTGGAATTGGACTATAGGCATTGTGGGAAGAAAATTTCACACAAACGCAGCAAGATAAAGGGTCATTAGATCGACATAAAACACTGATGGCAACAATGCAGAAGGAAAGAAGCAATTTCCTACCTCTTAACGTAACAAACAAAAGATGAAAATGAGGTATAATGCGCTAAATTTGTACTCAATGACGTTGGAAACAAAAGTAGTTTGACAACACTGCATGGATAATTACACCACATTTGTGGTATCTTGTTCTTATGTTAGTGAAATTTCTTGCATATCTCAGATTGAAAATGCTTCATGTGGAGAATAATGATGCTATTAGGAAAAGCGAATGTTATCAGTGACAAAATTCTCTCGCACAAAGAGTGATTGCGAGAAACAGGTTCCATAGCCAGAAAGAAAAGCAGAAAGATTGCTCATGCCGCTACCAACAAATCAATAATGACGTGCCTTTGAGCATTTGAGCTTCCAATCCAGCACTTTGATAAATTGCTAAAATTCTAAAGATATTTGAGTCTTTAAACGAGAACCAATAGGGTGGAAGGATAGAAAATCCAGAAGCAACTCTATTAATTTCAAAGCATTTCTGCTAACCTGGACTCTTAACGTTTCTAGCCTCGACTTGGAAGCTGCTTCAAGACACAAAGCCATGAAGTAATTCTACTCCTTGAGAATAAGGAGCTTTCTAATTTAACTAAGGAATAGAGCTCTCAGCATCCTGGAAGTCAGCCATAGGCTATGGAATGAGCTATACCTGCAAAGAACCGTTTCAAAAGGGTTTTCAGCTCTGAGCCTCAAGAGTGTATCTTAATCAAGTTAATTAAGTCCTAAATAAGAAATGCTCTCTCCCTTTGCTATTATCTATTGGTAAAGTAGATTGCTGGAAGTTTAACAAATTTTAACCTTTTAAACAAATTTCTCGGCAACACGAGCAACTCTATTGAAAACATATCAGGAAAACGGTACAAAAAATGTCTATGTGCTAACAGGAAACAAAAACAACTAACAAATGCGTTAATTGTTATCATTATTTGGTAAATGCAGTTGGAAAAATCCCATGTAGGAACCCAGATGTCTTCTGAATGTTGGAAGCATAAAATTAAGTTTGATAGGATGATGGTCAATAAGGGTGGTAATTTTCTAATCTGCAATCGAAACCATCATGTAATGGGACATAAATAGTAGTCAACTGAAAATTCCTTCTCGATTGCAGCTATAAGAATAATCACTCTTAATGACCATCATTCTAACTAACATAAATTTACATTTCAAACATTCGGACGTCATTGAAAATACATTAAGTCGGTCTTTGCAATTCTTAATTAGGAAGAACACAGTTTCAAAACGAAACAAATCAACGCTCTCATCTGTCAATAAGCTGTTCTTTATCATTCCAAAAATAACCGTTTACTCATTGCCGGAGATTGCACTACATTTCCATCAGAACATGGAATTCGACCAGTGGTGATTTCTAAAAATTTTAAGAAGGGGGAGCTCCAGGCACAACCACGCCCATAGTTTAGGTGTGGCCAACTACAACCACGCCTATATTTTCAAAGATGGAAACATGATAATTTAGCTTAATAATGATAAAGTATAATCAACCATAAGAGATGCGTCAATAACCATGTAGCAGTGCACAATTGATCATAACACTTTGGAAGAAAAGCCAATAAACTCTGAAAAGCTAAGCCAATGCAAGAATTCTAGGGGGGCTGAGCCCCCCAAAATGAGCAGAAATTTTAACAAGGGGGCTCCGCCCCCTGAGCCCCCTATAAATCACCCCTGAATTCGACGACACAATCTATGATAGCGACCATATACAGAAAAATGATGATAATCATCATAATCATCTTTGTCATCAGCATCACTACCATCATTATCATCATTGCCACAGTTATCATCACTGCGGTGATCATAATCATAATCATAATCATCATCATAATCATCATTATCATCATCATAATCATCATCATTATCATCATCGTCATTATCATAATGACTATCAAAGGAGAATTCTATCGTATGTGGCTAGACTGCATTCATTGTGGTGCACGGGGAACTTATTCCCCACGCCCATTTTCACTCCAAACCATGGGCGTTGGAACTGGGGGCACAGGGGGCACGTGCCCCTCTTTTTCACAAAATTGCATATAAAGTGCTCCTTTCCAGCCTACATGGTGCCCTTTTTGTATCTGAGGTGCCCCCAAATGCATATGCCCCCCACTTTTTGAATGATTCCCATGTACCTGCTCCCAACCGCGCAAGCCCATAATCTGGAGAAAGCTCCAAGAGTAAAAGGCGCCTGGATTTTCCATAGGATTGCCTTCCCGGCCCAGAAACCAAAGAACACAAACTGTGTAAGTAAGTGGAGTGTTTGCTAGAGATGAAACTTATCTTGGGCCAATGGGCATGTGAGGTAGAGTTGTCAGTCCATTTCCTTGCCGCCTTTATCTCCCCAGTGATGCCACCAGGTACCCATTCACTGCTGGGTGGACTGGGAGCGAGCATTCTGCCAAGGCCTCGAATGCGGCTCGAATCATCGACCTCCTGCGCAGTTGTCAAATCACTACATCATCATGAACATCACATTTGGAATCATAACAAAAATCATCACAATCAACACAAAAATTATAATAATTGTCACTGTAATCAATAAATTTTGCATCTTAGCCACCAACATCACCATAATCAAAATCACAAAATTATAACACTAGTCATTGTCGTCATCACTTCTTGCTAACGTCATCACCTCCATCACCTCTATAGTCATAATTACTCCCCATCTTATATTGCTTTAATAATCCAGCTGAAATCCTTTTAGTTCGAATAGAAATCATAAAACAAAATCCATTAGTAGTTGTTCAATGATCTATATCTATTTAATTATAATTTAATTTATCAACATAATGAAATCAAATCGTAATAGTCAACCATCAGTGCATGAACAACAAGCCTGCAACTACGCAACGCTTCACTACTTTTTTCTGAGTTTGAAACGAGTCGAAAACAAAAACAAGAACATTCTGTTGGAACGTTTAACTAGAAACCTTTAGTATCTAAAGATGATATAATAAATAGCACCACAGAATAGAAATCATGTCAAATGATGTAGCAAACTCTTTGAAGGATTTTTGCCCAATTTATTTCCTTATTTAATTCCCGGTCACATTCAGATAAGACTATAACTGAAATAGAAATAAAAAAGATTTTGTTTGTGAATTATAAATCAGGCTATAAAAACAGCATACAAGAGTAATAGAGGAAATTACAAGCTAGCCAAAGGGAGGGCATGAGGTGGGTGACAAAACTGAAGAAATGGGTATGAAGATACAGACGAGCTATGGACAGCTTTGCTGAAAGAAGGATGTTGTTAATAATCTGCTAACAACACAGAATAACGACAAAATACATATCACATGGTGACAAAGCTAAATTCAGAGGTATGAGAGCGTGGAAAAACTCCACTGGCGCCTTGTCTTCAAAGTCCTATCTTAGAACTGCAACAATAGACTATTTTTCCTAAACTGGAGATTTAAGATGTGCAGAAGCCCTGGCTTGTTTCACTTTTCAACTGACTTTTTTGCTACAATGCATGAGGTATTTTACATTGAGCAATTTGAAGGTTCAAGGCGAAAAAATCCATCTCCAATTCCTTTAATGAAGGGTCCACATCTTTAATAACTGTAGGCTGGCCCATAGTTTTGCAGGTAATCAAATGTAATGTTATTAGGTTTGTAACAGCAGAGTTGCTGTATGGAATTTTTAAATCAAACTTTGAGAAATTTGCATTTCTGAAGAAAGGCTTAACTTGAAAATTTTTGTTTGGATTTGATTCAGAATTTGGAATTACGTAAGTTATCAAAAAAATCGGCTTAGCTTCTCTTTCATTTCCTTGAATCATAGATTGGATTCAATGATTAATCTGGATTTTTGCAATGCATGATTCGAACTCTACCATTTTTTGACCTGACAAACAAGTTCTATGAAAAAAAGTGAAAACCTTTTGTACAGAACGGCCTATGAGGTACTGAATGAATCCTTGATTGAATTCAAATCGACGATTTGAAGATTTAAAATTACGCTTCACCCACTGTCAGTCAAGTCAGAGCCTATGATGTTGTCGTCAATTACTCCAGCCCAAGGGTTCCACCAGAAGTTATAACATGCTATGATCAACTATTATTCGGAATTCTCCAGTACAGATATGTGAATAGGGGATCCTCGAGCCTCTGGCATGCTTCCTTGGAAGGGCATTTTTTTAAAAAATTAGAATTAAATGATGGTTGCTGGTGGGATTGAAATGTCTGCTTTTGCCGAAAAGGGGTGGATATATGTAACAAGCTATAACACATGGCCGTCGCGAGGGGGCGTGGGGGGTCACACCTCCCTTGAAAAAGCTCTGTCGGTAAATCTTGCCTCTTTTCGGTAAATCATAGGTTTTTTGGGAAGTTTTGCAACTTGTAGACACAAAATTCAGCATTCTTAGCTCATATCATGTGCTGAAATAGGTGTGTGGCATTTTCTGCAATACCATTGGCTTCAGACAGTTTCATCACAATACATTGGACAGTTTCATCAGCATTCATTCGACAGTTACATCTACATATATTCGGCAGTTACGTCCGGATCTATTCGACAGTTTCATCGGATTTTTCGAAACGCTTCGTAACGTGTCGGCAATTTACTTTCAGTTGCCACCATACCTTATGCTGATTGCATCGATGCCTATTTTGTGCAGCAATAGAACGGTTTTTTGCAATAGAACGGTGTTGGAACAGTTAAAGTATGCAATGGATTAAGTTGTTGAATGGGGGCCTCATTTTTTGAGGCATGAGCATTCAGATCCAAGTTATTGCTTCCTTTCGATACAATATGTACTGCTTGTAAGCACAAACATCTTGTTTTCAAGAATTGCTACTTTTTCATGCTTTTCCATTACAATTCTGGTGTATAAAGTGGGCGTTGGTCACATTCATAGCCAAAGTAACGGCGTGGCTTTCAAAAAATTTTCCTCATTATTCCAATACCCCTTTCCTTTCAAGCAACTCCAGCTGCCGCGCCCATACTGTCCGTTCACATCTCCCCCAGCGGGTATCTCTTCGCGACAGCCCTGCTCTAGAAATTCCATTTCTGGTTGCGTTTCTCCTATCAGTTCATACCCAAATCCACCCTTTTACTGCTATTTACTTTCTTACTGCTAATTACTTACACCCTTGGGGCCACTAAATAACCTTGTGAATTGCACATGTTATTCGTTTGAACTGCACAAATTTTCTAGAACTTCTGTGTGGAACTACACGTATAAAAAAACATCAGTTCCTTGGGGCTTCACTCCAGCAAGATTGGGGTAAGTGGCCAAGTGGCCCAGCCAATTCCATTAGCATAACTGAAGTTAAGCATGGCTGTGTACGGTCAGACACTGGATTGGCGACCTTCCAGATGAACGACCAAGACAGCTCACTCCGCCATCCTTCGGAAGGGACGTTAAATTAGTGGTCCCATGCCTGGTGCGGCATGCATAGTACATCTAAATTGGCTGAAAAAGCTAGGAATAACAGCCTACTCAAAATAAAGTAAGCAGCAACAACACCAACAGTAAAAGTTAACACTGCCATAAGCTAACACGAAGGCTGCTAGGTGTACACACATACATGTAAAGATTTTCCTATGTATTTTAGTATAAATTTAACCATAATTTTGTGGTATTTTGGCATGACAAATCTGTGTGCCTTTTTCATTGCAATGTGTGGTAAATTTGTTGCCTCAAAACAAAAGACTTGCTATAATGACAATGGGAATGGTTTGGAAATGAGGAGCACATGATGCAGGAAAAAACTAGTTGTAGACAAGGCCTAAATAAACGTGACATTGTACAATGAAATTAGTGTCTAATTGAATCCAAGATATCAAAAATACAAGGCCAAGCTCAAGTCTGGAGATTTTTGTTGTTATCATCTAAAAATAATACATAATAACCTAGGACAGACACTTCGACTTAGCTGTTATCAATGTTATCAATCTTTGTTAGGGCATGGAAACTCACTCGAATATACACACTCACTCGCACGTGATGTGAGAAATATGGCTTAAATTTGTTTTTCTTTGTTCCAAATCAAAGGTAGTTATGTTGATATGCTATAAAAGTTTTCGTAATTCTAGCATTAAGTAATACTGAATGGTTGTCGATGCATATATACAATTTTAAACTATTTCATCTAGATTTGCCACCATGTGCCTTTAGGAAGTTTAATCACTGTCAACTTTCTCTCTCTCTATTCTCTAGTAGATGAAAGGGGGTGGAAAACTCATAGCAAAAATGACGACAAAAGAAAAAATGTTCACATATCCAAAAAATTGATTCATTCGTGCAAGAGAACTCCATATGAATTCCGGAATGTTTACAAATGAGCAATATCTATTAGCAAAACACTTAGGTCCAATACGCAATAATAGATATCGTATTAGTGGGACCATGCAGCGAAAATCGGTTTTAACTAGCAAAAATCCATGAGCATTCAAACGTATCTTGAGGGACGATGAAATTTCTCTACCAAGTATGCGGTATATTTTGGTGATTCACGTAAAAGGTCTTTATATGACATTGATCTGAAGCAGGTCAAATGTCAGAAGTCAAAATGGATGAGATTTTGTAGAGCTTTGTCTTTTAACACCTTTCACTTATCGAAGAAAGAGGAAAGAAGCGTGTTGTAGAACATGAACATGACTATGATGATGACATATGACGACAAATGATAGTGCTAATATTGATGAAATAGATTCTAGTAAGGGTAATAACAGCGATTAAGGCAGTTATGATATGATTTTGATGATTAACGATGATGATAATGATGATTATTATAATACTGAGGTGGTCGCCTAGAAGGTGCTATGAAAATGAGGATGACAGTCACTCTAGTAGATGCACTGCTAGCGAAACCACCCATCACCAGGCACGTAACTGCAGGGGGCACAGGGGCAATGCCCCCAAATGGAAAATTTTGAGTGGCATTGCCCCAACGGAATTATTATCCTGGTGATTTACGTAAGAAAATAAGGCTTTTGTCCCCCCTAAAGTCATTGCACAGATCGGTTTTACCCACCACCGAGGACATATCCTCCGGTGCTTGACGTGCTTGCCCATCCCTAACAGGCACCTGCATCAATGGGGTACAACATACGCGTTCATTAAGGTGCTCGCAGGGTAAAGAATAGTGATTTTCTCGAAAACATTCCTAATTCTATTTTCTGTCTTGCAAAGTGCTTCAAACATCGGAGAATTTGATGCTGACACTAGTTTTCAGATGTGTTTTGAAAAAGTAGAAGATATTGCAGTTTAATATCCTGCCTACAGTTTTCATTCTGCACGTAAAAAACTTACGAGTAGACGGCCAAAATACTTGAGGAACTTCTATTGCTAACGGAAAAAACCTGGGAACTTTGCAATTCGAAACATTTTTATAACTGCAAATCATCAAGAAACAGGAAGCCGGTTCCATTCATTTACAGTCAAAACTCTCGTAGATACATTTATAGAACTTCTTTCCTACCCTATTTGTGTCTTTAGTTTTATGTTCTAGCCAAAATTAAAGATAAATTCAGAGTATTGATGTTTCCATGTGTCTGTACCACTTTTATGGCACTATATGTGCAGTGAAAATTAAGGAACTATTAAGGAACGTTCAGTACTAGAATTTGATAAGCAGAGGCCCAAAATAAGGAACTTTTAGAACTAGGCCTTGAGTTAGGTGCCTTATAAAAAAGTGTGTACCAATAGTTTGTTTAAAATGAGTAAAAAGCAATTCATAGGCCAAGCCTCCAAACTATCCCACGTTTTTGAAGTAAGAGAGAACCTACTACTTAATTATCCATCACCAGCCTTCATAGAACAGGGGGTGTACAAGTGGACTTTACAATGAGAAAATATCACAAAACCACAACAGCAGATCTTTCAGGATCACTGTTAATATACTAGACAAATAGATGTGTCAAAGTTAAACCACACTGAGAGTAATATCAGAGAAGCAACCAAGCCCTTAAAGCAAATATCTTGGAAAATGTTGTTAGCATCGATAAGACGAAAATTGAATTTTATGTACAAAGCCGAAGCTAGCCAGCGTGCGCTTAGAAATTTCATACACAGCGTTTAGAAAAACAACTTTGACAAGTAGAGGATAGAACAGAAAAACAATTATGTCTTTAAAAATTTCCGAAAGTTTGTCTTGGTAATTTTATTTACTACCCAACCTTGTGCACTATAAAAATAATAATTACCCAACCAATATAGAGCTATTAAAAATATGCTACCCAACCTCCGAGAGACATGAAAATGATATACCAAACCTTAAGGCTGCCAGAGAAATCATTTACTAAACCTATTTTTCTTAGGCCTTAATTTGAGGCATAAATAATGAGCGGTCCCTAAAAGCTTTCAATGTTCAAATGAAACAAATTGCTAATGACAGAGTGCTCTAAATTCGGGGGGGGGGTAGATGACTCGGAAATCTCGTGCACTCTATGAAAAAAACACATAGTATCCCAAAAGAAAATCACCACAAACGAACAATTACAAATATTGTAGACATCACAAAAGTTCATAAAAATTAAATAAGCAATCCAAATAATACCAAAACTCCTAACATATTTGATAAACTTTACTAAGTGTCGTTTATTTTTCCTCCAAATCCGCAGGAAAAGCTAGCCAATCACGGACAGTATAGACTCGTCAGTTTTCCTGTAATAAGGTGCTACCATTGGGTGAACAAGAGCCATAAATGGACAGTACCCCACCCAAAATAGATACTGCTACTGTTCTAATGGGTAGTCCAAGCATACAAAAAGTACATACGCTCTGAAAGGAGAGGGGTACCCAAAAAAGGCACAAAAGCGGAAAGGGGGGCTCTTCAGAGAACGTACGCACGCTCATGTAATACTTAAACGCCAACTATCTGCGACGCATACCGAACAAAAGTATCTATTTTCTAAAGATTATACACGCAAGTTCCCATTGATTTATATTTAGAAAATTGCGATAATTTTCGATTTCTCGACTATGATTTGAAATTTGCGAACTTTGAAAATAGTGAAAAAGCAATACATTCAAATATCTACGCGAGGGGGGCTATGACTTAGAAGTACGTACGCTCGGGGGATGGGGGTAACTTCAAACGTGTACAAAAGCATACAAGGAGAAAGGGGTCCAATAACCCATTGAGTATTGAGCAAACGTACTTTTTGAGTGCCCCAAAAGCTAATTCCAGCAATGCATATTTTTCACGCTTCAACTCATCCGCAAATGACCATCCGCTAATCATGTTTTAATTGAGTCCAGTAAATATTATGTGGCAAATGATGCGCATATGATGAGCGTAGGCAGCAAGCTTGTTCAATGGACTACCGTGAAGTATCATTATGAGATAATGTCTATGCACGAAAACGCTTACTCAATATAGTACATGCACATTCTATGCAAGAAATCTGTGCTATATAGCTGAGCCATATGCAGATTCACTGTACGATACTTGACCATACAAGCTATGTGTCGGCATTTATATGGTTCTGAGAAATTTTGTATTTAGTATGGGAGAATGATAAGAGGTGTTTGGTATAACTGTCAATATACTGCCATTACTCCGTGGTTCAGATATTCGTATTGGCGGGGCAATTTTCTTTCATAGGTAGCTCAGACGAAATATCAAAGAATGCTATTCACCATTGTCTACCATGCAATATAGTAATTTAAGCTGAAGTCTCTCTGGGTCGATCGATTGGCTACAACAGAGTCGGCATCCTTCAGGCGTCTGAAAACCTTGTCTTGTCTGATTAAAGTCTTCAAACATTAAAATTCATACCGAGGTAATGGGGACTTGAACAGTGAGCTTAGAAACGGAATCGGGGTCAATGCATATGTACAAAAACAGCTAGTATCTGAATGAAAGCACGTGGGAAAGAAAGCCTTCATCTGACATATATCATGCAAGGAGTTTAGACCTATAGAGGAATGGGGAAGCAAAAAACAGATATGGTGGCCCAAAGTGAAATCCGTCTAAAACTCACGCCAGAGTTACGGCAGTAGCTCCTCACGTGTACGACATGGTTGAAGGTTGGCGTACAACTCAGGCGCAAAGATCAAAAGAACCGTGCGTCGAGACTTGCATTTTATTACGCCAGTAACCCAAGGGGTATAGTTTGGGCTATATCCACGCCGCCAGGCCGACAAGAACGCGAACTCCACGTAGGAGATCTTCGGGCCTAAGTGCATGGAATGCACCTTGGATGGTAGCAAAATAAAATGGAAATCGATTGAAAGCAATGGATCGAAGCTGCTACAAAAGGCAAACAGAATTCTCCTGGTTTGGTTGAGATGCAGATAAAAAACATTTTCCGGCAGATATTGAAGAAGGGTTGTAACCAGTATGCATTCTGGGGCTTTTGCTCGCCACAGATTCTAGCCAAAATTTTTCTAGAAAAGGATGGCTCGCCATTTGAACTGGAAAAGCTTATGCAACATTGGCCTGAATGTTGATAAAATTCGCCAAAATTTGCCAAATTATAGAATTGGCGAGCTTCCATCAAGGTTCGTGCTCGCCATAGATCTGGTGCAAAAAGGGCCTAGCCTGGGTCTGTGCGTCCGCAAAATACAGCAACAGAATACGAGCTAAGCAGCACAAATACATGAGTTTCTCCTGATTTCAAATGCTATAACACGTGACTTAGCTACAGATAACAAACTACTAAAAATAAGAATTGCAATACTGGTCCACTCACCAATGAATAGCTGTCACCTTTTTCTCCCTTTTCGCCTTTGATTCCAGCTGCCCCTGGGGAGCCTCTTTCACCCTGCCCAACAAACAATAAAGGTAAAGTTAGCGCCACGTATATTTTGGTACATTAGTAGGGGAATGCCCCTCAAGGCTAAAATACATGATCAGCTTTTTCATCAGTTTTTGCTCATCAGTCAAACACTTGTGACACTTTTCGACTGAAAAGCCACAGAATATAAGTTCTTCTCAAACACTAGTATAAAAAGACTGATTAAGAAAAACTGATCGTGTATTTAGCCCTTAGAGATAGCACTTATCTTGGGCCATCGGAGCGTGGGTTGGGGTGGACAGTTCCTTTACTCACCGCCTGTTGGAGGGGACATTTATCTTGGGCCAACAGCACGTGAGTAGGGTCCGCCACTAAGAAACTGACGTATAAGAAACTGCAGACTGCCATATGGCACCACATCCAACCTGACATTTTAAGTCAGGCTTCTTTGAACTAATTTTAATTGAAAAAATTGCATTTTTGAGCACTTCATAATACAATTAATTGGAATAGTTATCATCTAACATTTGCTGTAACGTAACCTAAATAAAAGCCAATTTCATGGTTTCTTTTAAAACATATGCATGTTTAGCGAATTTCTTGCTGTAGTTATAAGAAACTATTCAGCCTGCTTTCTTCTTTTGTCAATTTATAAGAAACCAAGCAGTCTGGTTTTACAAAACGAGTTTTTTAGTGGCGGGGTAGTACTGTACCCAATTGCTACTGGGTTGACAGAGCACGAGCATTCATGCAAAGGTTGAGTGTGGTTCGAATCATCGACCTCCTGCGCAGTAGACAAGCACCCTAACAACTATTCTAACCCCCTCGTTAAGACCCTACCAAATCTTCCATTTTCTTGTAGATCTAGTTCCACCAAATAAGAAAATATTGAACATTCTATGGGTCAGCATCATATGTTCCAGTGTTGGTATGTTAGCATTATACGAGGGGTCGGGAACCTATGGCTCGCGAGCCAGATATAGCTCTTTTGATGACTGCACCTGGCTGTCTGGCTCACAGAAAAGTCCTACCAGACATTTCTTCAAAGTCGACGGCTCGCTTCGCAACATGCTTTATCAAAAGTAATACATGTATTCAATACAGGTATTGAAATAGATGTATTATACGATGAAGTTCGTCGTAAAATACATCTATTTCTATTAAAATTAATAGTGTATTACTATTGAAAAAAATTGCATGGCGCTCATGGTAATAAATTTTGAAATATGAGGCGGCTTTAATGGTTTATTCAGCCGAAAAGATTTCCGACCCTTGCATTATACTTTCCTTCCTTTAGATGACTTATTATTAGGCTCCACTACTAACTATCACAAAAACTTACACATAAAAGCAATATATCATTGAAGAGCCAACCAATTTCATCCTAAATTGCACTTACCTTCAGCCCAGGCTCTCCATCTGTTCCATCGTGGCCTTTGGGGCCTCTTGGACCAACCGGCCCTTCTGGTCCCTGCTGTCCTCTGGGTCCTTCAGGTCCAGGCGCACCCCTCTCACCTTTTGCACCTATTTTACCAGGCTCTCCCTACATGACAAGTAAAAGCCTCACTTATTGCAACACTCACTTATTGCAACTTTGCAGCAATCCCTCCCTGTGAGCAATGCGCAGCTGAATCACCTAGACATAAAACCATTCCGACGGAGCCGGTCAATCAGGAGGACGATTGCAATAAAAATTTGGATAATTCATTTTTAAGGAAGTTTAGGAAGCATCAGATATAGTCGAAGGTGTATACCCTTATTTATACAAGGCTGTTGATAGACAATAACAGAAGAAATAACAGTTAAAAGACGTAATTCAAGAATCTCAATCCATGCGTTACGAACTCAAAAATTTTAAAATATTCTAGGCGATAGAGGGAAGCGTAGCTTTTGTAGAAATTTGAAGATAAGTTCTACAATGTCGTAACTAATGATGTGTTGTTTTAAGGTTTCGCCACTTCAATGTTTTCTCCCTAGTGCTTTCTAACCTCAAGCCTCTAGGCTGAGAAATTGGCAATTGAAATGATGTGCCGGAGAAAATCTTGAAATTTTAACTTGTTAGTCATCGTTTACAATTTCATATATTATAGACGTTGCATAGTATAGGTTTTCCATGTTACTGGTTTAGCAAACAACCAATCAGCAAAGTTTTACATCCAGAAACAACCAATCAGCAAAGCTTTGTATCAAGAAACAACAAATCAGCAAAGTTCTACATCAAGAAACAACCAATTAGCAAAGTTTTGCATTAAAGAACTTAGGCCTAACCTTTTCTCCTCTCAATTCTGCCAGCTGTTGCTTCTTCAAACATGCAAAGGGAACATGAGAAAAACAACTAAGTCTATTGTCTTTCAAGGGGAATAATCATGCCAATTTATATACAGCAAACATCTTTTGCTCTTGTAGTTGCGGTACAGCAGAAAGCCACATATAGCAACCTCCACATGATAAGAACTTTATTCTAGCTAGGTTACTAATGTTTCATTATTTTTACTGGTAAATAGACTTTACTTATCGACCAACCGATCCCTTTCATGGACGCTCCAAAAATAGCACATACATTTGGTGATAGGCAGGCTCAAACCTATGTTTTTAATCACTAAGCTTTGGGTGGCTATATTACCAGTCCTTCAATGCTGAATTGTCAACTATCATTTTGCATAGTGCATTTATGGGCCTGTATTAATAACCAGCACTCTGATGACTGGAGTTACCTCATCGCATAAGAACATGAACAGGTTCAATTCAAAACTTTCGGTTCTTCATGTGGGTTTTTACTGTATCAAATGCCTCTCAGATTCAATGCAATGCATACGAAATAAACATAGACTAGCTCACATTTCATAGAAAAACATAGGATGTTGCATGCATCTGCAAATAAATTTCAAAAAATATAAAAGCAAGATAATACCATATATATATATATATATATATATATATATATATATATATATATATATATATATATAACTGATTGTCTGCTACGTGCTACATTTGCAATTCCAAGCTTGGTTCTCAATGTTCCATACTTTTATGCCTCTTTATGACCACATTGCAGAACCAAAAGTTAATTAACAGCTCCATATTTCTGGCTGCATAATTTGTGCCAGGAAGTAGTACTTAAGCACGAGTCGAAACATTAACATCCGGAATTTTGCTATAAATTGTTGCTAAAACGTAAGATCAAACTACGCAATGAAAGCAAGAAAGACGCCTTGTATAATGTGGATGCACAGTGCCAATGATTTCATTCATACTGTTACTAAAATATTGTAAATTTTGGACAATTCTGTTTCCTCATAAAAAAATAGGCATTTCCTCAGTGACAGTCTAATTTTAACAACAGTGAATAGCAAACTTTCGAGCTTTTCTCTTTTGTATTATATTCAGAGCACCAAATATGCAGTTGGATTGAAAATATTTCAAAGAGCTTTCAGAACTACCGTGTGGTTAAGAGGCCTTAAAGTAAGTAACTTTTGAAACTAGGCTTTGAGGTCGGTCTCTTATAATAAATCAATGTCTTGTTGTCTCGACTCCGTTGTCACAAGCAGAATGAAAGAAAATGGGGTGTCTGCTTCATCCATCAAATGCAGTGTGTCTTCAATTTAGAAACGAGCAAAGCACACTACATGAACCAGAAAATTATTGGCTTACATGGCTTTTTATTAGTGCTAAAATAGTTATTAAAATCCTACAATGCACATCCTAGTCATCTGCTGTGGGATACTTGCCACAAATCAGATCGAAAAAATGGACAAGAATTCTTTGGGTGATATTTAATGCTCAATAGGTATATTAACACGGCTTAACTAAATTTAGATGGATGTACTGGCCTACCTCCATTGTCACCTCTGGTTCATCTCGTAAAGCGCCCTTCAGCGACAGACTTGGGAAAGCAAACTAATGAACACAAAAGAAAAAGCTGGTGATATTAATCAAGAACTCAGAAACACAAACAGATGGGCCACCCAAAAAGAACTTCGATAGATGTTCCAAGCATTAACTAAATAATCTGCTGGAGGACTTAGTCATGAGAGGGGCGGTCAGATATTTTGAATTTATTTCTGAAAGCGTTTGGCCTAATTTTGACTTTTACATATACCCGAGTCAAACCCTTCCTGATTTCAATGTAGAAGTATGCAACACACTTTAGGAAACTTTATCCTCCTAACGTTTCTTTTTGAAAGATTTGCTGAGAAGCAAAATATCTTCATTCGACCATTCTTTCGTAGCCTTTCAGAAATATAAGCTTACATAGTAAATATACGTACATGCGTTCCACTTTGCTTTTGACTTTTTTGACCGTACTTAATATTTTTTACGTTACTCCAGGAAGTTTAAAGTTTTGACTTTATTTTGACCAAATTTGACTTTTAGACTTTAAGACCTCCCTAGTCATGNGGAGAAGAGAGTACCAAAGGATATAAAGACAAAGCAATTGAATTTCCACAAAATATGTCATTATTCAAGTTTTTCGTGCCACTATTTTTCAAATTGCATGCTTTTAACTGCTGAAGTGAATTATTTCTTGCCATCTACTTTATCTGCTATATTTGCTTGCGATTGAGGTGAGCAAAGCCTAAGACGTTTAAGTCTAACCAAACTGACATAACAGGTAGGAGCAAATAGAAACAGAACAGCAACATACCGATTCTGATTGGTTTTTAGAATTTTGGTGAATTACTGACGATAGGCCTGCTACTACCTGGAAGAAAAAATTGCCAAGTAGTCATCAAATATTGAATAACTGATCTTCTCCAAAGATCTGTAAGTCATACAAAGATATAAAGCAACACTAAATCATTGCAACCTACCTTTAAATTACTAAGGCTGCAAATGCTATGGCCTAAGCACTACAATGACAGTAAACTTAACTACCCGTAAACCATGGCATGCTAATAAACTACAATCCTCTCTAGCTTAACATCAGTATCTACCGCACTGCTCTAGACCAATTACAAGAGTATAGCGAGGTCTTATGCAAAAACTATAGTGCGAGTGGCAGCTCAGCACAAGGCATACTCAGAACCTTTCTGCAAAGCCTAGATAAAGAAACAAACAAAGTGAAGTATCATCAGGCTTACTTTTTCCATTGCTTCAATCTTCAACGACAAGTATTTCCAAGAAGCGCTGCACTCCAAACAAGCTACAATAAACAGATTCCTAAAATAAATAAATTTTAGCTATTCCTGATGCTTTTTGATTCTGCATGCACTGCCTGGAATACCACAACATTTTTTTTAGTAAGTAATGTCGGGGAAAGGCCGTAGGGCCTAAAACAAAGCTCCGACAAACGAAAAACTGAGAAAATGAGGGCAAGTTTAAGTAGAAAGGGAGACAAGATCAAGTTTGTTGATGTTAGATTTAAAAGAGAAGTTCTAGGAATGAAAGATGCATACACTCGTGTGATTTTGTAAGTGTGCATGTCATTGTATGTGTGTCTCTCTGCGTGTCTATGCGTGCTGCAATGTGTTCTGTGTTTGAAGATAACAAAATCTTCTAAACATATTATACATTTCGTGCAAAATTAACCACATTCTATAAAAATTCTATTCACTTTTCAAGAGTCTTGTATAGTTTATTCTGCAAAAAGATCTTCTTGAAACAAGGATGCATGAAAAATTGCATAACGATTTCTCAGATAAACTCATCAGATCAGATACTAATTATTATCTGTAGCTCAAGAAATCAAACACCATCCCATCATCAAAACAAAAAGGGACTACAGAGCGATAATCATACCTCAAATGCTAGCTTGCAGAGGTGACGTCTTTAGTTAATGATGAAAATTACAATCCAGCAGGTTAAAATATATAAATACTCACGTATGCATTTTTTCTTATCTTCAGAAAGCTTAAAACCATCACTGCACTCGCATCGAAACGAGCCATAAGTATTGACACAGTTTTGAGAACACCCGCCATTCTCAACCTCGCATTCATTGCGGTCTAAAAAGCAAAACCTGTCACAGTAAACACGAATTTACAAAGACGTGGACCAATAGAGACTTGGAGCAGTTGTGGAGAAACAAATAAACAAAAAGTTCTAAGGTCTTTGGCTTATGGGAAATATGGGGATGTAAAGATGATATGTCAATAGACGTAGAGCATGGAGACAGCAATTTTTCACAAGATGTTGGGCGCATGTGCAAGTATGCAGTTCATTTGTGAACGCACTGAATCGTCCTAAATAAGGCATGAGTAAAACCTCAAAAAAGCGATTCATCCACATCTTTACTCATATACTTGAATATAAGCCTATATATTGCATCCAAATAGACTGTACTTCAAACAAATGCTGTGCTTCTGTGTGGGGATTGTCACACCCTAACCTAACACGCCCTAACTTTCCAAGCATGTCTTTACAACTTTCAGTTGCAAGCAAACCGAAACTCAATTAGAGATATTGAACGTGTATTCACAATTCTAAACTATCATGTACAGTCATGATAAGTCAATAGATAAATTCAGATATGGTTTTAGTGCGGCAATTGATAGATATAACAAATAGTTGAATCACATTATGGTTGAATAGAAACACGTGCATTGAGGTAATGAAAATAAGGGTGATTTTCAACAGCTTCCAAGGCACTGCATTGATTGAAATGGCAAGTATTTACTAATTTCTGAGCTTAAAATCATGTGTTGTGTAGCATATATGATACAAAACAGCGCATGAGAATAAGTCAAGAGAATCCAAGAGATACAGTTGATGACAGTGGACACTAAAATTCTGCTGTCGTCAAGATGCGCAATGCTCTAGTGGAGACAGCAGAGTCCTTTCAGCGAAAGTGAGATAAGCAACTGCTTACCTTTATCACAAGTATCTCCTGAGAAGCCTTGCTCGCATTTGCATCGATCCGGTGCAATACATTTACCACCATTTTGGCATTCTTTTTTGCAAACAGCTGAAAGTAAATGCAAATTTGGCGGCAAATTACTCGAATATGGACAACAAAATCTTGAAAGTTAAAAAAATGTGAGGCAACTAAAAGAAAAAATTGTTATTTTGGCCCCCTCCACCCCCTAAGTAGCAGCTTGTCACACTCAAAGTGATAACCCCCTCTCTGTTACGTAAATTCTGGCGTGAGACCCCTCTGATACCACGCTACGTACTTTTTGAATAGCTCCATACATTTAGCTATTTAAAAAGAGTGGCTCATTCAGTCTTGTTGTTTTCCAAGGCGCCGCCTAATTTAACGACGGTGGCCCCTAAAATGTAGCTGTGAATTTTTAGCTGATGGGAACATTGGGGAAGTAAAGTCTTTGATAAAGTGCGGTGCCCATCCTTCCACAAAAACCCTACAATCTATGATACAATGTCTGCCAAAAGTATTGGAACACTTCCTGTGATTAATGCTGTAGACGAACTACAAAATCCACTCCCCCGTACAACAACGTTGTTGAAGGTGGATACGAATAACACTGGAGAGAGAAATTATGTCTTTCCAAATAGCTAATGGCTTCGGCTATAGATTTAACATGGTATGAAGGGGGAAGGGAGCTCACAATTGTCATTTCTGCAGCAAAAATAGGACGGGGGTGGAAAATTCCTAACACTGTATGGGTGTTCCAAGGACTTTGTACCTCTTCACCGTAACAAGCGCATCCTCCCATTCTCCCTCCTACCAGTTTATGTATACAAACTGGGAAATCGTTTTCTAGTAGAATGTTAAAGGTAGATTGATCATGATTGTGTGCGATTCTCAAGGCTTTTTCATGTATTCTATTAATATTATTATTCAAACGTCTACTGTGGAACATCCATACATCAGGGGGCAAGGTCAGTCGCGAAAAAATTCACTCCGCTGCCCCTAATTCAACATGCTGATATAAATCAAACCAAACGTTGCTCTTTTCATACTCCATTGAATCGGTGAGCGAAAGCCTAAAAAATACATTGCTGTTTGCTTATCTTCTAAGCGTGCCTCAAACGTTGTGCCAGCAATGCTATACCAGGACATTTTCCTCTGGCATGGCACTTCAGGAGTATTGAAACTGGGGGGGCGGGAGGCTCCATTACCCCCACTTTTTCACTATTTTTACCTGAGCTTATCTCCAACTTTAGTGACCAGGTCCCTTCACTTTCAAAGTCGTTTCCACGCCCCTACACTTGCGCGGAATTTGCACGGTATAGGTACTTGTGAAGTAAACATAGATTTTTCTTTTCCACTATAATCCTTGGATAGCAGGGCTGCCGAGCTAGGGTCTGGCTAACATGACATCGGCACTAGGCGCTGCATGTGAACGAATGCAGTGATTCTGTAGTGCTGCATTCTACTGAGCATGCACGATGACAACAAGAACAGTAGAATACAATAACAAATCTATTCGAAGAGAATAGTACATGGCTAAATGTTGTAAAAATCACTCTTATAAAAGGTAAACAAGCATGCCCCGAATACCTTCGCTACTTTTCTGGTTTAGCTGGCAATGATTCTGAGCACAACTCTTGTCGTGTACACAGCATATAAAAATGATTTAGTATATTGCCAAACATAAAATATTTATTTTTCTAGCTACAACCCTGATCCAAACTGGCACGATCTCAACTGGCAGTCATGCCTATGCCGTGCTGACGCCGTGCCAAAGCAGGCTAGCACAGTACGGAGCAGGCAAAATGTTTGAAGTAAGAATTTCGGTCAAGGACCCCGTTACACTAGACGGGATAGCCATCGTCGCGACGCGAGTTTATATCGGATAGCGGGTACCATTTACAGCATGTCAAAGCTGTTGTGACGCTTTCGGTACAGTATAAACGATCACCCTATCCTACAGAGATCATTTCCATGACGCAACGCGACGATAGCAACTGGTATAGTATAAATGGGGCCTAGATCAACAGCTTGTATATTGTGCATCATTTCATGAGATTATTTCAACTGGTACCAAAGGCCACCCAGACCATATGTCAATAAACATAAACATAATGCATTGGCCCGTGTTGTAAGCACAAGATGCAAAGCGTAACTATGTATTGCTTTCTAGCAAATACATGACATCCTTAAATAAATTGGGGGCGCTTACAATTTGGGTGCATTTGATCAAAGAATCATAATAACAAAGCACTCCCCTTCATCAACGAACGACATCATTTCTCCTGGCGTATATGCGTGCTAATTATGGCTGCTGGTCGTTAGCATACCATAAATTCTATAGCGTCTGTATTGTTTGATATTGGAACGAGAAGAAATAATTTTCATAGAAATAGGAGGATAAATACTTAGAGCACTCTCCTACCGCATGGCTTTATACATCAAATAATGAGCATTGACGTAGGCCAATACCTCGCAGAGGAAACCACAACCAAACAAATTGTAATTGTGTCGCTATAAAATTCAGTCATTTCAAATATAAACGTTCATTTATTGCAACAGGGCGGCAGTGTGTCTCCAACAAAGATCTTTTGTGGTATCTAATGATGTAAAATCCGTGCAAACTAGTGCAGGATGGGCTATTGTAATATCGTTGTAGCCGCAAACGATGTAGTAATTCATTTCAGTTTGATTGCATACAGTTGTGAGTGTGAAAGACGCTTCAGGGCTGGGAGCAGTCATGAATAACGAAAGCTTCATTTCGGCTATAACTTTTACAATTCAAGTCACCTTAGGCAAAATGCCACCTAGTAAAATACTTAACAAATGTATTACATCCAATCGGATGCAGGATCATGACAAAGTACAGGAAAAGCTGTTTTCGAATTCTATTTATATCCGAAAACGACTCTAACAAGGGCGTTGCAAACTTGCATTCTCATATCATGCAACGTAGTACAGTTTCGTCATCAAATGCACAGGCAAGACATTTTACAAGTATCACTTACTTTCGACTGAGGCATTTTCATCTGTTTTTTGCTCATATTTAATTTCACCTTTAAGGTTTAAAGGTGAAAGCGTCGCACACGTTGAGAGATGCTAAATCCATAATTGACATACTTCGAATAACTAATAGGCCTATATGCAATGCAAGCCAAGCTATGCAAACGTTGTAATAAGTTTTCAACATGATAAAAACTGTGTATTATGAACAAGAAATGATCAAAGACAAGCCTTACTTTATTTTTCCGCCTACCAGTAGGTATTATTCGGGGTTTCTGCTACCTAAAGTCATTGTGGCAGCAGGTGGATATTATATTAAAGTCGGCTACAAACATTCTTCCTCCCTAGCTGCTGCCCTAGCACATCTTCCCAAAGTGTGTTTAAATTAACCGATCTATATAATTCGATGTTGAGTTCAAGAAAATACAGTGCTTCGATTTGCCGATGTTGATGTAGTAGTGGTTTACCACAGCTTAATTTAATGCTGGAATCTAGCGGATAAATACCTACTAAAAGTAGAGAATCTTTAGCCCATTATACTGAAAATTAAATCAATTAAAGAAATCCGTAGATATACATTTTACAAAAACAAAGTAGACAAAAGGTGATAAATGATTGCGTACCAAGGCTGTTTCGAGCTTAAAAGGCCTCTAAACTCCCCATCCTAAACCCTAAGCTGAACCTCATAATCAGACTCCTACAAAGTCCTTACTCTCCCTACTCTCTCCACTCTCTCTCCACAACAAACCCCCATCTGATTTGCGATCTGGTCTGGATGTTTCTAGGACAAATTTTTAGTACAAAACTACGAGGTAGTATTTCGATCTAGGAGTTAAGATGGAATTTCTACGACGTGGCTTTACAACCGAAAAAGACGACTGAAAGAGAAAATAGAAAATGAGATAGCAAAATTACAATCGAATTAAAGATACGGTAATGCCAGCATTCTGTGCAAAATGTAGAAAATCTCAGGCTACACATTTTTTCTTATAAGAAAGTAGTACTCAGCTGTCCAAAAGTGAAGAAAGCTCATCACTGGATATTTGAGACTTAAGAAAGCCTTCTAGTGTTTATGTATTCAAAATTCGAATTATCTGTTTGCAAAATGTCATGTATATGATGCTGGTTACCGTCTAACAGTTTAACTTCTGTTATTTACTAGGATTTATGATCATTTCAAGTGTACATGGAGCCTTTTCACTTTCCATCAATGTGCATGCATAAAACATTTCAACTCGGGAATCCTTGTAAGAACGTCTTAAGAAAGTTTCGATACTGGAATAGTGAAAAAGTTAAGCAAGTTTCAGAACTGGACCAAAAACCTCTCTTATAAAAAGACTGTATGGACGGCAGACAGGCAAGGGATGTTAAAACGTTGGTTTGCAATGCTAAGAGAGTGGTCTAGGGTTAAATAATTTCAACTGCTTTTCTGATAGCTTACTGTTAACTAAGCCTGTAGTCCTGTACTCCAACTCCCTTTAAAACCTAATTCGTATACTTCAAGTATCAAAGGAGATATCGCCGCGTAACAGGAAACTTTGTAAGAGGAGAAGTCCGAACAATCGCAATGATATCAATGTTTTTATTGTTGGTCATGAATTCATACCACATCAATCACCAACTAAACTAAACCGAAGTGTGCTGGAAGGCTTTGCAG
>OLMO02000238.1:1904978-1917935 GCA_900291935.2 Cassiopea xamachana
TACACAGCAAGAAAAGCCATATTGACCTTGGCTAACCAATTCTCAGTCAAGGCAAGAAACTAAAAGTCACCCGTATGCAGGTCTTGCCTTGCTTATTAACATAAAAACTGCCTACGGTGATCCCAGAAAGTGGTGAAAATTAATTTCAAGAAAAATATAAAAGCTTCCATTCATTAAAAATCTTCGCTAAAAAATCAGTTTTTAGAGGAGGACAGTCGAAAATCTTTCAATAACCACAGAGCAAAGGTATTCCAACAAAAATTGCCCACTTTCATTGAGCTTGAATTCTTTCTGTCTCCTTATAACATTTCCTGGATATTTCAATTCAAAAGAGATTTTCCTATTGCCTTANAGAATCCATAGGATCTTGATAAATCCTCTCTGGTGTGATACCTCTTGCAAAAGTGTATTAATGTAAGCAGAAAGGAATGAACCCAGATGTTGTATGAAAGAAAGTATGCGATCCAGGGAAACTAAATTTCCACATATTGGCCATGGATGTTTAGTTATGCTTGCAGATCTCTACCTGTTCGGTTTTCCATGTATATCATAGTCAGAAGATAGTGAACAGTGGGGTAAAAGTCCTGATTTGAGGAGTAATCTTCCGGCAAAAGCACATGTATGGTAGTCACTAACCAGAAGTAAACCTTCGCAAGAAAACTTCTTTCCAATGCATCAGGTCTTCCCTATACACACGTTTACTTTATACGGAAGTAGTTCTCAGCTGCTCAAAAAGTTATGAAAGTCCAGTAATGGGTTTTTGAGACTTAAAAAGCTTTTTAATGTTTATGTATTTGAAATTCGATTTATGCGTGAAAAAAATGTTATGGATGCTGTATTGGCTATCCTCTAACAATTCAGCTTCTGTTATTTTCTAAGATCTGCCATCATTTAAAGGGTCCATTGAGCCTTTTCACTTTCAACTAATGTGCATGCGGAAAATTATTGCTAAGAAAGTCCTAAGAAAGTCTTGATACTGGAATCATGAAAAAGTTAAGGAAGTTTCAGTACTAGGCCAAAAAAACTTATAAAAAAGCATGTCATCTGAAAGCATAGCGCTCAAATCTTGATTGGTTAACAGAACTAATTCTCTTGACTGTTTCCACCAATAGGAGATAACGATTTGTAAACAAATAACTCTCGCAGCAAATTTTAGACTAATTTTACGCGTTTTGGAGTGTTTTTACCACCCATACGAAAAAAGCTCTGCACGCTCTGCTTTCTCTAATATGGTGCAAATTTTGCCTGAATCATCATGCTTACACATTGGATTGTACGTGCTCATTGAATCAGCATCGGATCTCATGGTTTTGATGCTTTCTTGTGCAATACCAAATTACGTACGCATACAAAAATAAAGTCAAAATTCACTGCAAATTTGAGTTTTCTTTACAAAAGCATTGCTTGGACTGGGAAACCTTGAAGCAGACCGTAGCTTCCAAACGCATGTCATCTACTCACGTTCAAAATTAACATACGGTTGCCTCTGGCCCAACTTCAATCAAGACAATATGTACCACACCATTAATACTCGAAGTTGTACCGTAAGGCATTCACAATTAAGTACCAAGAACAATCGAAAAACCGCTTGTGGTAAGACATAACAGGATTTTCTCTCTAATCACAAGGCATTGAATTTGATCAGTCAATGGTGCAGTGTCCTATTATACCAACCTGACAAAATTGCACACAGTGACATCAGTTTTCTCAAATGACGAATCTTTAGATTCTAATCAGCCCCAGGCTAATACAAGGTGCAATGAATAAAACAATATTCCATTACGATTATCCAGTGCTTTAAGTCCCGCCTGCTCCTTTCTGACCTTTTTATTAACTAGTACAATGTAATCAACGGCAACATTGACTTCATAATCAAGCTGAAGCGAATGTGAAATTGCTCACACAAATCCCTAGTATGCGTGGGTTTCGCTAGATGAAGGTTGCAACTAAACTTTAAATGAAAAACTGTTTATGATAAGTATCCAATAGAGTGAGGTCAGAAAGATAGATATTTCACATCATATATTTCCTTATCTCTAATGCTAAACAAAGTTGGCGCTAAAAGTTTCTTAAATTCTAGTCTAGTACTATTTTACTTATAAAGTGGTTTCTTATAAAAAACCGTTTAAGATACAAGTAAAATACTCTTGTGATAATCGTGGCAGATATTCAGCCTACAACCACGTTTACACAATATCGGGTTTAAATGAACCCAATATATATCCTGCCGTACTAGCCTTCCGTCTACACGATGGCGATGTTGAATACGACACGGAATGAAGACGTTATTGTATAGGTACCAAAATCCGATATGATTTCATGCTGCATTGATAATGAGGCTATGTTGCTCTTGAACAATATTCAAAATAGCCCTATTGTGAATCCGGCATGAATGTATATCGGATTCGGGTGTCTAAACGATGCTGTATTGAAAGGCGTACTATTTTATATCGCATTTATCATAGTCATCATGTAGACAGAAGGCCAATACGGCAAGAAACGCATTGTATTCATTTGAATCCGATATAAAGTACTGGATCTAAGAGTGAGAAAGATCCATGTTTGATAGACCTGTCAAAATGATAAATTTGCACAATGTTATGCTCCTAGAATAATGTCGACATATGGAAGCCACAGATTTCCAAGGTTAAGTGAAAGGTTTTAAATACCTGGTGAACACAATACAAAACGGGAACCAGGAGATAAATTATTTCACTTTATGACAGTAGTCATTAAGAACTATGCTAGGCATTTCTTGTGGGTTGAGTCTGAGCAAATCTGAGAACGCAATGTAAAACAACTACGAGGACCAAAGTTTGTAGCTTGACAGAAAGTATGGAAATCCAGTTGAAAGCAATGAGTGTCATTTCTACTACAAAACAGGCTCTGCATCCGACCCAATCATCTCAATTTGTCCAAGAGCTAAAATATTGGTCAATATACTCCTTGAAAGTGGCGAGATTGCTCAAATTGCCTGGCTTTTAATTCAGTGGGACAGAAAACAAACACTCCACGAAACAGCTTGACATACACATGAGGGAAATAACTCGGTTCAGTATCAAAAATCTTGAGTAATGTACCAGGTCCTGACTACATAAAGCAGCAAATGAAATCCTTTACTTTTGCTTAAAGGGCACTAACTATTGGTCTTGCTATAACTTTTACAGAGCCATGAAACATAATATTTGGTGTTGCTGTTGTTCGTTTACAACAGAGGATTGACAGTCTGGACGCAACAGAGACGGTACTGAGTCCTTGTTTTCTAACCGGAAGAATTGGCATTTGTATCAAAAGGGATGAGCTGATCAAAGAAGCCAAGTGAAATATACAATAATCAACTGGAGATACCAAAACCTGCTATGGTGGTCATTCATAAGTTAGTGAGGAATGCTGTTTATACAGAAGGTATTTCATGGAAAGCTCTGAATGCACTGGAATTCTTAATAAATCGTCATTTCTAAGGCCTTCAACTAACCGTTCAACAATAATTTATTTCGTAAGTGCATTAAAGAGTGAGCATAAGACAAAGCCTCTCACAGATTACGGCTGCATTTTCATGTAAAAAGCAAGAAGGGATTTACTTCAGTCGATAGCTCCATGCAGGGATGCATACACAAGCCTAGGGTAGGGGGCAAAGTTAATACTGAAACCACATTAAAGAACTTTTCCACTAAAACAAATAAAACCTGAGGTAGCTCTAATATTGCTTCTGCAGGTATGTGATCCAACATGGATAGATTTTAGCCTTCATTCTCTTAATTTACAGTGCACTGCTTGCTCTCAGCCCCTCCTAGAAGAGGGCAGGAGGAGCAACACCTTCTTGCCTCCCTCAGCTTAGACGCCCCTGTTTGCATACAACAAATATCTAAGGGTCAATAATGAGGAGACTTGGCTTCTTCTTGCCGATGATTACAAGCATCATCATGATGGCTCATGTGGAGGAATCATGCACGAGGGATCTCATACTCAATACTAGGGGCGCCATGGAGGGGGCTCAAGGGGGCTCAGCCCCATTGCTAAAATAGAGGGAGTTTTGGGGCTCAGCTTTCTTCAGTGAGTATACAGTAGGTTGGATTAATCCTTACCTTGGTCTGAGTTTGGTAGTAGATGTTTATGATGGTGATTAAAACGTGTGTTAATTGAGCATTCTACAAACATGTGCAAGTACTATTGGATTACTCTTTAACATTGCGTATGTACAAATGGAATGCACACATAACTGCTACAAATACGAAATGGGAACAGTCAACTGGATAGTACACATTTTCTATAGCACCGCCGCACTACTTTATCTTTCTAAAACTGATTAAGTCAAAAGACTTGCTAGTTGACGATAGGCGTAGGTCAGGGCCCCTGACGTGGAGGCTCTGATCTACCCATATCATCAACTAACAGGTCTTTTGACTTAATCAGTTCTAGAAAGATTTTTAATATGTACATACTTCTAGAAAATTATTTGAGGTCATCTAGTGAGCTACAAACCGGGTTAGGCCCAGATTTTTAGCTCATTAGCTGTCCTCAAATTCCTTAAAATACGGTCAGTTAGTGCGAAGTTACCTTAAAATAGTGTAGCGAAATGTAGTTGCATGCTGCACGTCAGCCTAACTGTCCGTTGCATGTCTCTCACAAATATATGATCTTCGATCTCGTCTAACTCATGCAGCACGGCGTGAATTTCATATCTCTAGCCAATTTCTATTTTTCGAAAACGAGGGCTAAGTTCAAGGAATCGAGACTGGTATAGCACAAGGGTATCAATAACCGGGGAATCGGATAACTCTTCGATATTTTAAGGAAAATTTTCATAGGGAAGGAAGATTCGTAGTAGAGAGGACAATGGACTTCAATCTATGCATGCGTGTGATGTACTTATCAACTATGAAGCCAGGCGGGGACATAGCCGGCATTGCCCACCCAACTGACAGATTTTGCCCAACCTTTCCCATCCATAACTTTGAATATAAATCATTTGGCATCTTGGTATTGTCTTCTTCAGATGCCTTTCAACGATCACTTTTTTGCCCGAGTCTTGAGTTTCTTATAAACTATTTTCTTACAAAGTGTACTCAGTAAATACTCGACTCCTTCATAAATGCTTGACAAACTCAGGATCATTACTCTCCTGATTTTTTGGAAAAACCGCTACTGCTTCAAACTATTGCGCATCAGAAAGAATGGCCTGTAGCTGTTAGCTACCTTTCTAAGACGTAGCAAGTCACATTGGCTATGCACAGTTAAAATAGTAATTTGTGGTGAGAAAAAACGGGATTTTGAACACTTAAATCAGCCCTACTTAATTCTGATTAGAAGGACAATGAATCCACTTCATACCAGATTAATTCTCACCCAAAAAGTTGGGCAACCAGCAGCTCCAAATATGCACTTTTGGAAAATTGAAATGTCTGATAATTGATTTCCATTGCCGTAATGAGAACGACATTTACCAAAGAGAATCAATTGTGATGATTCTCATGCCTGAGTTCTATCCAAGATGATGTTCATAAGTCTAGAACTCTCAACTCAATACAGATTTTCCAACTGGAAGTCTCAGCTGTTAAAGTTCTTGCATGCTCTGAGTTAGGGCTCGTTTTTCTTTTATTTTCGAGTGCTTAGGACCAAGAAACTATGTTATTTTGGAACTTGATTATTCTCACAAAAAGTAGACAGCACCTACAAGCAGCATAAGCAACAAGCGTCAACTGTTGATTTGACGTTGCACTGAATTGGACACTCAAATAGGCAGCCATCTGCTTCATGCCTCGTTTGCAATATTGCCTTACGATGTCACCTCTGAGTATCCTTGCTGTTTTATGAAATCCAAAATTTAATCTATAGCAGTGTAAAAACTGAAATGCGCAAAATTCCAAGGTTTACTTAGGTTTGTCACGTGAGCTCCATGTTTACTTGACCGAGAAAGTGGACTGCTCACGCTCGACTAACCCGGGCGGTTACGGGTAAATAGTAAAGTAGCCCACCTTTTGAGGTATGTTGGTTTACATCAGGGCTAGCCAAGGTTAATTGAATTTACTCTACGATAAACTAACACTAGTTAACCTAACCCGGGTCAAACCTAGATTAATGTGTATAGTGTGCATAGGACTGAACACTTTTAATCTTTAGATGATCCTCTATACCCTAAAACCTGCGCAATTCAAGAATATGTAGGGAGAATCTTGCCATAGGCATTCGATATTGAGAACCTATTCGCAGTTACCAGTTCAAAGAGGTGAAGTCAAACAAGGACAAAGTATTGGGCTGCCCCCGTGAAGGAAGTGCTATTGGAACTGACTGGACTCACAGTTAAAGAAACTTCATTTTTAAGTTTGAATGACGAATTAATTTGATTGTTTTGGCTTAGCCAACATCCAATATAAAAACCGTACTCTTAATTGATATTAAATGAAATTGAAAAAAACCCTTTTGTTCGACCAAATCTTAGAAGCCATTGGAGAAAACCGAAAGTTTGTCAACCTGGAATAGATACCAAGGATGGATTGCAATTCTCAAATCGTTTCTGCAAATTAGGTACCGTAAGACTGACTAAGAAGCAGAGATAGAGATAGAAGAAACTAAGCTCCCGTGCTGCTATTCTTCCAGCGGTAAAAATCATATCGTCAAATTAAAACAAATCGTAATTGAGATTAAGTGATGTGCTAGGGGGCTATGAAAGGAACAGAAAAAACACACACTGTTGATTTTCATCGTCTTTATTGATTAGCGGAAAAGAAATGGGATCTTATTAAAGATGATGGTAAATAGCACGGTATGGGGCTGAGGCTGATCAGTACTCATATGCCTAGGCCCAGCCCCAAAAACATTCATAACAGGCAATGAAAGCTATATGAGACCCTGGTGAAACAGATAAAACGTTGGTGTGCGGCGAGGGCGATAGGGAGGGGGAGAACATGGCTCCCAAATAATTCAATACGGTTGCATTTGCAGGTGTTTTGTATGTTATTTTCATTCACAACACAGTTGTCTTCTACATCCAAATCCCCTAAACCTAGTTCATCTGTGTGTTACCTTTCATAACTATTGTAACTAAGGTTACTAAGGAAAATTTCTTCCTCTAGAAAGGAGAATTGAAATGGGCATATATACATAAAAATTTGCAGGAACTATCTCTATTCAGTTCATCGTCATAAGCATATATAAAGAAGGATGGATATAAGTGTAATCAAAAGACGAGCAAAAAGACTTGCATGTTTCTCAATATGAAGAGAAAAATTCCAAAGCCTCTACCATTGTTATTGAATCCCCAACAGCAAAATTTTTTTATGAACACTTATTAGCTCTAGAATGATCAAAATATGGTAGGCTTCGTGATTCAGAATAATCGACTTTTGCGCTACATAGATTCTTGAATGGTGGCAGCAAGCAGGAAATTTAATAAACTTCTTTCTTTTCAAGAAAACAATATCGGTAACTTTGTGTGCTGTCTTCAAACACATGGATAATTGAGTGCTATACAGCGTTTCTTTGGTGGAAAGACGTGACTAACCACAGGCTTGTCTCACATTGTTGATTTTCTCTCGATGGCTTATTCTATAGCAAAAGCACATCTGTAGCCCTAGATTACGAAAACTTTAGAGAGGATGTTTATGGTTGAGACAAAGTGATCCTCTGAGAACACATAAAGGTAGGGACAAAGTTTGAGCAACTGTTCCAGAAATGTACACAGGAGTGTTTTTTATACACCAATAGACCTCTTTTACCTTAGACGAAAATATTTATTTATCTGAAAAGAAACAAAAGTTACAGAGAGGATGTAGCAAAGTGGTGGCTTTGGTTGAAGTTCCTCTCTGTTTCCGCTGTTGCAAACCGCTAGACGTGTCCACTGCTTCAAATCCCGTCACCTCAACAAGTTTTTGAACAAATGAAAAATATATGGTATTGCCAGTACTAATTAGTTGAGGGTCTGTTCAAGGTAAATAACAAAGCGTCTTCGTTAATTTTTGAGAAATGTAAGAAAAAGGGCCCTACAGCGAAGCAACATTGCCGAATCTGGGTTCCAAGGTGTAAAGCCCAAATGCTTCATACGCATTAATATGGACGGCAAATCTGCATTACGTCTCAAAACAATGGTCAAAATGCTCTGAATACTCACCCTGGAAGATACACGAACGGTTGACTGTCTATGCAAATGGCATGTTCAATAGCAGCAAATGCAAAAACGAGAAGGAATGGAATTGAGATCCGCAAACATCCGTGTCCATCCATGGCTTGCCCTCTGCCACTCTTGTGCCTTAACCAAATGTGCGAAGTGTGGTACCCAAGATAACCACTGCTATAACTCCAAAGCCATGTCGAGGCCGTTATGTGCAGAAAGGTAAACCCCCGAAGTGGAACAACCAATCAACTGACTGCTATAGAATTTTGGCCAATAGAGTGACATGCAATCAATAACAGGGTGCTTCCTTCAACAATAAACGCCGCACGCTTCGTTTGCCGTATTGTGTGCATATTAGACTAGTGTCTAATTACTGCAAAGCAAGCGGTTCCGCGAATCGAATCCGTTCTATACAACTGTGGAAGTCAGAGATATGAAGTGAAGATCATCAAAAATTCCAAACAAAACCAAAACAAAATTAAACCGGTGTTTGGTCTGCCTCATGACTGCAAGCTTCCGAAGTCTTTGTCTTCAACGAAATGTCTACAAAAATGAGACATGGTTGGGCTGGGATGAGGGAAGCACTGTAAACAGGGTACCCAGATACGGCCATTTTCAGGAAACTGGATTAGAATGAGCAGTGTTTGCCATACGAGGGGGGAGTGGAGGACGTGTCTTCGTCACCAACATTCAAGGAGACGTTGCTAGGGGTGGGGTGATGGACTTCTTGCAATATTTCTTACGTCACTCTATGGATCTCTTGCATACCCTTGCAAAGTTTTGTGCAGAAACCTGTTGTATTGAAATAGTAAGATGGTCAATTCTCTAGAATAAAGTTGGTGTGCCCGTTGAGAGGTGGGACACTTACAGGGCGTAGTCTACTTAAGTTCCCTAGTCGTTTGTACCTGGCGTCGCCGGTAGAGATGGGGATCGAAAGTCCCGGAACTTGAGGTATGGTAGCTAAAAGGGTCACCGAGTGGGGGCAAGGGGCAAATTGCCCCCAGGGCTTCAATGTCAAAAGGGCTTCATAACACCAAATGCTTCAAGGTCTGGAGGGCCTAATAAAGTAAACAAACAGTAATTTTCCATCATTAACTTCTAGACCATGAATATTTCTGCTTGCATCGCTCGCAGGTGACCTCATTTCTCTCTTTCGCCCCGGGGCCTTTGAAGTCTCTCGGCAGCCCTGTTAGCTAATAGACCACTCAGAATATAAGCTTTCTTACTAATTTTTTACTTTCAATGATATCATCTTCACTATGTTGTTATTACTCTCCAGTATGAGTGAGGGAAGCGGTAACTCTAACCTCTGCAGTAGAGAAGAGCAGATGGGAACCCAGCAACCCTCTCTGGAACTGGAACGAGAAGCGAGTAAACTAACTCAGAGTTTCAGTTGATGATATGAAAATCCTGAAGAAAGCAGTTATGAGGTAAATTAGACGAAACTTAACTATGCTGAACATCAAAAGCGCAGTTACCCCATGAACGTAGTAAACGAGGACCATAGGAGGCACTTTTCCCCCACTTTTCACAAATCTACGTGCCAAACTCCCTTTTGCAGCTTACAGAGTTGCCCTGTTTTGCTCGTAAGGGTATCCTTGAAGTCGTGTGACCCCCACTTTTAAAATTCTTTCTACGTCCCTGAGCTACCTCATGACACAATAAACGAAAATTTCAGACTAACTATCAATTTTCAGCTAGAGACTTTCCTTTTTCTGAACGTGGCGTTGCCTTAAATACTGAACATGATAATTAACCCTTTAGCCTTTAACCGGTAATCAATTAACAAAAAACATTGATTATAAGAAAGAAGCTACAGAAAATTGAATATGGAGGCATTGATGGTACATCTAATTGATCGAAAGTTGAGGGTCCTTTATATATTCAAGTTTTGGACAACCATCCTTCAATCTTGGCTTGATATATTCCGATGGAGTATGGGTTTGTAAATCTCTTTTGATAATGGGAGCATGAACAAAATATAGCGTTATTTCGTAATATTTCTTCTAACTTAAGTTGATACTAATATGTTTGTTTTGTGGTAGTTTGAAGTGGAGTGATTTTGTCCCATGTTACGTCGTACACCAGAAGTGAGCTCTCAAGGCACTTAGGCAACTAAATTTTTCTTTTTCTAGTTACAATATTCTCTCCACATGCGTAACGACCCAACTGAACTTACAAGTAGTACCAGGGGCTTTCCAACAGATAGATGAACTTTCTAACATAACATCTTATCAAACTATCACTTGTACCTGGATGGGCCTAATGAAATATCTACCACCCATCAGGGTTTTTTTAAAGTGCAGTTCCACACAAAATATGCAGTTCTAAATAAATTTTTGCAGATCTAATGAAAGAACTTTGCAATTTAAATTATTGTTTTGCGGCCCAAGGGTGCAAGAAAGTAAATAGAAGTAGGTAGATTTAGGTATGAAATGATGAGTGAGGCATAACCAGAAATGGAATTGTTATAGGTAGTAGCATTTATCTGCCCTTTCTCACTAAAAACAGTCAGTTCAATATCATCTGTAACCATTGCTGGATTTGATGTGCAGTTGTGAGTTTCTCTTTTAAAAAAAACCCTGTAATACACACCCCATCACCCCATCCCTCCAAAGGGACTATTGTTAGTGAATTTCATTGCTCCTATGGATGGTTCATGGATCTCCGTTATGCTCACTGATCAACATAGGATGAAGTGTAATCTAAGATCAACAATCGAAGAACAGATCTAGGAATGAAATAAGTAAACAATGAATGTAACAGAATCTGGTCGCCTGCCAAAGTTTATTCCTTGCTAATCTTTCTGCTCATCCAGAGTAAAAGGCTAAACAAACTCTTCGAATTCAAAAATTAAGGTAGATTAAGGTTCAACGAACTTGGAGCAATTCATGCTTAATACAATTTTTCAGCAGCAGGAAACATAAGGAAATGAATGGATAGCAATTGAGAAATGTATATTAACCATCTTCTACACTGACCCAAGACACATTGAATGGTGATTATCTGAATGAAAGGCTTGTCTTCTTTAGGAAAGTAAGCACTAAACTTTTAACACTTGATTTTTGTCCAAAGTAGAAATGGTAGACCAACCTAATTTTTTCTAGTAAAGAGAAAAATACTTGAGGATGTTTTCTTGAAAATTGCGATGAACCCAATATCCAGCTTCCTACGTAAGCTCTTTCTATCTTTATTGTATTACTGTTAGCTTCGCCACTACAAGCTTTCCTCTATAAATATAGATTTTCTATACTTAGGCCTGCCTCTTAATTTGCTTTCATATTTGACCAACTTTCAGCTCCAGTGTTCGCATACAATGGATTGTTAGATAAAAGAGGGTTATAGAATCTATTTGATTGATAGGGGCGATAGCAGATCTTTGAAGCATGGAAATATTGATTATGGGGAGATAATCCCCTTAGCTAAGGCAAGAAAGTAATTGTTGGTATCTTTACTGAAGCACACCATTGAAGCTGTAGAAATCAAACAATTGTGCAAATCAAAAGACATGGAAATGTATTGTAGCTAGAATTCCTTGCGATTTCGTCAATATTTGCATCCACAAATAACTGATATTTGCCACCAAGCCAAGAATGCCTGAGCATATGGAACAAGCCTGTTCCCAGGGGGTGTGGGAAGCACCACATCCCCAAACAAATATCCTATTGGCAAATCGCCAAACTTGCAATTTCAATAAGCAAATCCGTGCCATTTTTATATAATAAAAAGCCATGAACAAGAATTTGTTGGTGTAACCGAACGAAAAACCGGAGGTCATGCCCATTTATGTCGGAAATTTATAGCTCTACAACCCCAAGAAAAGCCTCTAGGATCTGCCCTGTTACAGAATGTATGAAGAGGCAAGTGTTAAACATGAAAGGGCCCTTTCGGTTTATTTGTTATGTCTAAATTGATAGATTTTCTTTCATGCATAGGCCTATATTAAAAGCCATTATAAAGGCACTAATTAACCTGTCTTTTTATGTAAATGGAATGTAAAGCGGTTCACTGTATTCATTAGAGACTTGGAATATCCAATTCAAGGTATACTCATGGCAGCCTTTTATTTGCAGCTGCGGTATAATTGAGGAGTGGCGTAGTCACTGTTTATCTTATAAAATTGATTGGTTGAGCACTTACGGTACTGGGTAACGGGAAAATACGATTAAAGAACAAAGAGGTTTCGGCAATGTATGTAGTTCGTCTCCCTGCTGTCTCGCCTTTGGCACTATTTCAATCATGAAAGCGATATGATTCAAATGAATTGATTTGAATAGATGTGTACTTTGAGAGACACCATCATGCATGCTTTATCAATGGGAAAATTGATAAGAAGAGATGTTGCTCTGAGGGACTTCATTGAANAACTATTTTAAGAGGCCAGACAAAAGGTACAAATCTTGCTCAAGTGAAGACATTGTTCATTGTCAATTATTTAGACGAAATAGAGGAGGTTTCTTATAAATGTTTCATGATTTTGTTTGCAGGCCAGTATTAGGACAACCGTTTGCTCAAGCTAAATCTGCATATCAATTAATTTGGGGATCATGCTATCTTTAAACTGCTTTTGCAGTGATTTCTGTTTTACATCTTTTTGAAGAAGCAACTATTGTCATCCAAACCGCTGTCATCAGAGCCACCATCTCTATCATAAATGATCAGCATTGCCTAAACATCATCAATCATAGACAATCGTAGAATCACTTTCTTATTGGCCTACAATCTACTGCTGTATGAAGGCATACCTAGATGTACGGTTCAGACAAAATGTAGTTGCAGGCACTCATCGATTTATCTAAAGGCATTTTCATTCGCATAGCATCACTCAACAAGTAGTCATTCACATT
>OLMO02000238.1:1948472-1965611 GCA_900291935.2 Cassiopea xamachana
TGACGTCAATTTCAAAATGTTGGGCAAGCATTCTGTTGCGAGTTTGATGTTTGGTCGTTAACAGGAAATAGCTACCAATAACTGAAAATTGGAGACGAACTAATGAAATTAATGAAAATAGGCAAGTAGACAAAAAGAACGAAAACTAAAAGGTTGGATTCTAAATTGATAATAAAAGGAACATGTGCAGCAAATAATAAAAGTAATAGAAATAGCATTAAAAGAATAAAGAATGCAAGAGAACGTAATAAAGAAGCTGACTATAAACAAAAGTAAGTATCCACGTTGCACTGCGCTTCAAACGTACACAAAGAAGAATATCCATATGACCTTTGGAAACCGTTACGTCATAGATGAACAAGATGCATTGTGCAAGAAGCGACGGAAATCAAGGCCTACAGGAAATGTGTACTTGTCACTCTTTCTGGGGGTGTAAATCAAAACTGTGCATTTGTAACTATGAAAGTGTGTAATTGTAAATAGGCTGTAAATACGGCATATTCATTTCGTTAAATTAGGGAAAATCGACTTGTCGAGATGCATCCTATGCTAAAGTGAAGGGCGTAAATTCAATAATTTTTCTAGAGGGATAGCATCCAGACACCTAGACCCTTTATTTTCTCATTATGGCAGTCTTTCCTACAGAGTTATAGCTTTCTTCATTTACCAGCATTCATGAGGGTTTCCTTTTGATAACTGTAAGATGCACATTGTGGCTTAATGCTTTGAGATAATACTAGGATGTATTCATAGATAAAATTTTGACTTATAGATAAAGTTTTTACTTTAAAAATGGGCGTGGTCCTTCTCCTATCATGCAAGTTGAAATATGGAATACGTCCATTTTATAAACAAAAATGTGAATTTGGAAATAATTCTTGCTTAGGCTCTGAAGGAAACATAGTCAATGAAGAGTCAAGGCAGTTGAAGATTCATTTAGATGATTTCATTGCGTAGAGAGAGGAAAGAAATTGAAGCTTTTATTTTGCATTTTCTGCCATGTCTCATCTCTTCTCTAAAGTGTCCAAAACTTCAATAACAAATTAAAATTGCTCTTCATCTTGCTCACAAATTCTTAATAGTCTAGTATTTCACTGAATCAAGGATGAATCATTATGGTTACACAGCTTCTACAGATGCTGACACGATGTAATTAATTTGAGGTTTTTTTGCGCAAGAAAAACTTTCCACATATTGTAAATCCTCAAACTTTGCTGAACGAAAGCACCGTTTTGATATGTAAACAATCCTAGAGTGTTGAAGGAATCCAGGCCTCACCTTTCCTTAAAACTAGAGTAAAGGATTATCTCTGAAGATCTAAGAGCATCAAATAAATGATAACTATTTATCGTTTCTTATCAAGCCATTTTAAATTTGTAGGGCAAGGAATAACGGCAAAGCTGTAACTACTGCTTGAACTTACATCGGTTATAAACTGAACATTCAAGCAAAGCTGAACGAAATTTTAAAATTAATTTTTAACTCAATACTCAAATAAAGTATGTAGTACAACGAAAGAAAGGACATTTTGCATTTCTAACGTGCTGATTTTCTTACATCAGCAGAGTCGTAGTATCGAACAGCTGCACTGTGCATCCATGGAGATGAAGACCAGTTCATATGAAGTAAACTTACAATAGCTTGTGATAACACGCATCTACCGGCCGTGATTTAAGAAACATTTTGAAATTCAATGATCCCTGTGACCAACAGGAAGACAAGGGCTATAAATTGAGATTACGAGTGCCGGTGTTGGCAATTTGCATCCGAACATTATAGAAGGTTAGTCAACCAAAAGAACAGAAGTGAACGAAATAAAAGTACAAGACTCTCATTCTTAGTAAGTATTGCACTCTTTATCAATGAAGCTTCTACATGTCTTTACAGTCAGTTTCTAATACAAAGCGGGTGACATGCTGCAACGATAGGTGGAAATTTTAACTTGTACTGTTACATGCAGTTTAGAAACTAGGCTTATCTTGCTGTACTAGCCCCACTACGGCAGAATTTTATCAAGTCACTTCCTCAGTTGAGAATTTTCTAAAGCTGCCTTAATTTTCACTTCAAAATCATCGAGCACTTTCAATGACTTCTGTCTTTTTGCTAAAGTTTAGAATTGAAGTTACCAAGATATTAATTTATATGAAAAGGACAACTAGCAAGTATTTAGCCTTAACTTAAATCCTAGTGGGATTGGATAAAGTTCAATGGATTGATATAATTCTGATGATTCTGATAAATAATACAGATATAATATAAGTGCAAGTTATAACCACTTTCAATTTTCAAAGTATTGATAAATGCCGGACCTATATGAACACTCAAACATAGAGTGGCATAATTCTGTTTTACGTGGATGACTATATCGGAGGTTAACAGCAGGTCGTCGAAGTACTACAAGAGCAAAAACTATTTTCAAGTTGTACTTGAGTCTCTTTATAAATATTTCCTGGCAAGCCAAGGAGCTTTAATCAGACTCGAAAATTGAAGAAGGTCACTTGTTTTAGCAAAAAACTGAATATGTAGTTTTCCATGATTTTATTTACATTTAGTATCAAAACCATCCAGGTGATACCATATTTGATAAGGTGAGAAGTTCTATTCGTCCAACGCAAAAAGTGTCTGAACAGTTGTATAAATAGGAGTAAGTATCTTCACTTATCAAAGCGGAATTCACATGCGTTACATAGCGAATCACGACATCAAGCAGCTGCTGCTAGAGAAATGGGACACAAAAGGGGGAATTATGGGAGGTAGTTTTGGGATACAAAAGGCACAAATTTTCAAGAATTTTCCCTGATTGCAGCCTCTTATAATAGTAATCAGAGTTGATTTTACAGTCTATTAAACATTAGTTGTTTAATACTTATTCAACGCAAACTTCTGACAGACTTCGATCATGCACATTCCGACAAACTTTCCACTGGTTCCAGTCATTTCGCCACTGGACACAAATGGTGTATTCATACACTTTCTGACAAATAGTCTTTCCCTGACTTTTCCTAGTTTTTTTATTTAAATGAACGTGTTCTTCACGACCACATATCAGAAATATATGATATTTTTCCTAACCAACCAAGCCCGTAGCCATGGGGTGGTAATTTCCATCCCTAGGTAACAGGATGCCAGCTTTTTGCCACCCCTGGAAATTTTTTGCAATCGACTATTGTTGCTTTATCTATATAGCTAAGGAGAGATCTCCTGATATTTTGATTGAGCTGAACCTTGTTCTTTGTGAAATACTATAAACTTCAATTTTTCTTGTACCCACATTATCCATTTGATTAACATGAAGTATGAAAAAACTCTTAGATTTCATACCATGCGATTGCTGCAGGACAATCTTGCCACACCTGAAACACGGGAATATATAATATTTTACCGTATCAGAAATATATAATATTGTTCCTGACCAACCGGTGTTAGAAATGATGCGACTGATCCATCTTTCAAAACTATGATATCAATACTGCACTTAATAGCAACACATAAGCTAAATAAAAACTGGGTATGTGATGTATAGAGTTGTCTATCGGTCACCAAAGAATTCAGATGCATGGATGATAAAACTTCCAGACTTTTTAATATCTTTCTTCAACTTTCAATGAATTTTCCTGGCATTTCCTGACTGTCCATAAAACATAGTTTTTTTCGTGAATTTTCTTGACCGTTTGAGCCCTGAAATGAGATCAGGTACGATTTTATGAAAAGTTCTGAATACCCCCATTTTATAAAACATCCTGGCAAGTCTTAAACAGAAATTTCAAGATTGAAGACACTCGTCTTTCTTATGAAGCACAGCTGCTTTTTGAAGGCCAGACTTTGATAATTCTAATTTGGAACCTCATTCATTGAATATCATCATTACGCCCCTGTTCAACAACAGAGATATAAAATAATCATATCAAAAGTACACGATGGCCAAGCATGAGATTTCCAGTACAATGGGTTAAGGAACACATTTTGCAATTTATCATCTAATTCAATTACGAATTCATAGATCTTGGCCCACAGCAAGCACGAATCAAGTTAGGGATCAATTATACAGATATATAGCTTTCCCAGCCACTATGTCGATGATGTAATTGTCTGTAATCATCATATCGTATGCTTACACTCTTGTGTTAAAAAATATTTGTCCAGTATGACTTTCAGCAACAAACTAGAGCCAGAAATCACTAAATTCTGTAACTTGTTTTATAGAGTTTGGAAAATGGAAAGATAATGCTATTTCATGTATGGTTGGTTAAGGAAATATGGTATCAGTAGGATTGCATCTGGTTTAACTTCGTAAATAACGTCATTCTTCAAAAGATGGGGCAGAAATGCTAATTAGCTAATTGCTAGCACGGATTCCGCAACAAAAGAAGAACGTGGTTTCAGATTTAAGTAGATATTAAAGCCAACCACCTGAGGCCTACATCCATTCCAGGGCGTTGTCTTTTGTTCTTGATATTGGCCCATTTTCAACGATGAATCGGTTCCTTTCGCAACCCAGATGAATCATTACCACATCAGATTACATCAATTATCGCCTTCCATTTAATCTGGGAATTCCGCTTGCATTCAAGCACGATATAGTAGTTATGGCACTGTGATCGTTTTAAAAAAGTTGTAACTTGTATCACAATACTGATACATTGGTGAAAAAAACCGATAAAAAAGATCGTCAAATGTTGGCATTACACTACAAGGCAACCGCGAAATCTTCAAAACCCAACCACATATATTCGCCAGTGGTTACCAGACTGTCCAATTTCTATCCTAGCCAGTTCGTATTGCAATCATTAAAAAAGCCTGTTGTCCACTATTTAAGGAACTGCAGAACCACAACCGATTCGGATATTCTGAATTTGTAAGAATACTCTAGCAAAACGATAAAAATCACTTATCACATACGCAATCGTTTCGCACGAATTCTTGTCTTGGCTGCTCTTTCCTTCTTTTCTTAATCTAGAATGTTGAATCACTAACGGTTGATGACTAGTGCTCATGCAATTAATTTGCAACGTGGAGAAAAACTTGTAGAGATGCAGGAACGGCGCCAAGGGGGTGGGTGGGGTCCTGCTAACCCCCATTCCACCTCTGATGGTGTATAACTTCTAACGCCATTTAATCAACAGTAAGAGAGATTCTGCTTTGTAATGCCACACTAACAGGGTACTTGAAAGTATAACAATCATCAATAGGTGCAGCTTTTTTAAGTTGTATATCTTGCCTCTTTCAGGTAACAATGTATCATAGATCAGCGAAATCATTAATCATGATCATTCTCCTAATCAACATCACTTTGTACCAAGCAAGGCCATTGTCACAAGAACAACTCCAAGATTCATTTAACAACGAAGAAATTGTGAGCGATGAAAGATTTGACAGTACCTACAATGACAGGACCGAAGAACCTGAAGATATTGAACGCAACATTGTTTCTCGGACGGCGGGAAAATACATGTGCGCTAAAAAGTCCGGAGATAAATGCTTAAAATGGGTACGAGTTGGATTCTGGTTTGGGCACTAGCGGTGTGCAAGCATGCCAAATAATCAATGACAGAAACTTGCTTATTGTACATAATATGAATTGAAACTAATATAAAGTCATAGGTACAAAAAGAAGATAATTATTCTTTCAATGTTTTAATCTGCCTTACATGGTAAAAAAACCAGAAACTACTATAATATTCATATGGCTACTTCATGTTTATTTTGCTAAAACGAATACAACTTAATACGACCTTGGTTAAATTGAAATGTACCTCTTCACTGTGGATATAACACAATCTTGAAAATATTCTTGTATGCATGTGCCCCTAAAAACATCCCCCCTAAGTACACTTTTGTAGATTAAGGAAATTGTTTCTACCTAGAGTGGGGAATTGTATGAAATTTCGAAGGTGGGACTGAAATAAATTCTAACCATGTTGGAAAAAACCACTATTTTGTGACCGCTATTGTGTGACCGAGGGGTAATAAAAGGACATTGATATAGTTGAGTGGACAAATGCCATCAAGGCATAGTTCCATGCGAAAAAGGCAGCTATAGGAACGCAAAAGAGGATCACGAGAGCTGAAGAAGGATCAATAGTTGAGAACAGTGTTTAATACTGTAGAATTCATTGAAAAATAACTTGGGATAGGGCAATATGAGCAAATCAAGAAGATATAGACCCTCGATTTATAAAAACAATTTCGTAAGAACACGAGACTGAAATTTGGTGGAAAACTAAGAACAAATTGAGAACAAGGCTTAGCCTGGGCTTTGTCGTAAAATTTATTTTTGGAAAACGATGCAGCAGTTTTCCACTAACAACATGAAATGTACTTTTCTTGTCAGCCTGAGGAGAATTGGCGGCCTTGTCACTTCTCCTCATTCATTGTCGCAAATTAGGTGCTCCTAGCCAAACTAGATACTGTCTTAGCATTGTCTATTCATAAATGTTAATTAAATTTTCTCAATAAAATACATTAATATGAGAGAGAGATCATCTTGGTTGTGACATTTGGCTCTCAATCAATCAAAACAGCCGATGTTGTCTTGAATATTGTCTTTCTATGTATTTCTAAATGGCCCACACGCGACTAATTTAAGAGCAAATTACGAACGATTCAGTCTCAAAATTTGGGAAAAATTAAGAACAGCAAGCGTGAATCTTAATTTCACTGGTTCTTACAAGGAAATGTAGTTGGATTTGAGGGATGCACCAGAATACTTAGAGCATTGACAATGGTTCTTCAGGGTTCTGCTGTGATAGGGGAATATTTTGGATTACACATTTTTCCATAAGAAAAAAGTTTATAAGAAAATGAGGCTCAAATCGTCAAAATCTTAAGAAAATTTTAAGAAAATCACGAGGCTCAATTTCATAAATTTAGTGTTGTATAGGCCAAAAATCGATATTTCGTCCTTATTGCATTAAAAATGTTAAAGATGGAATTCAAAGTCAAGTATACAATATTAATAACGAAAGTGTAAGCCAGTCTAGCTAGTTTATTTCAGTAAAAGTTAAGAAAAATTGAAGAAAATCTCAGGATTAATTTCGGGAAAAGTCAAGAAAATTGAAGCTCAGGCAAAATGACGGTTTTCTTATAAAAAAACGTGTACTCAGCTTCGAGAATTATCTGTCCAGCTTGTAAATGACTTATCTACTGCTTAAACTGACTGATAATTGTAACACGACAATCAAAACTTGTGAAAAATTTAAAAAGAACAATCAAGGTATTGGCTTTGGGAAGAAGAAAAAATATACAGTTCTCTTAATTAGGCCAAACCCCAAAACTATGATGAGGGCAAGCTTCTGGCCTGCCAGAAATAACATCCAGAAATACCTAGCCATACACATTGCTTTAACAAGCAAAAATGAATTAATGCATGAGTTATAGCTACTATATTACAGTCAAACTAAATACTTCAGTTCAAATACGTGTGTTTGTTTGCGTGAATGTCAAATGCAACTCGTTACGAACAGCTACTGAATCCCATCATCTAAAATCTAGCCTCCAGGAAATCCTGAAAAAGTTGAAATAGCTCATTAACTCTAATCAATTTGAGATAAATCACAGCAGCCTGTATCAACAGTAGCATAATTTCCAGAGCAATGGCTGAGTCAAAGTCAGGCTAATGTAAAATAACTTTATAGTGTTGATAGAAGGCAAATCTGATACATTTTGGGAAGTGGAGGTGATGTTTCTGACGTAATCAAGGCAAGCTACCTTCTTCAAACAAGACATGAAAAAACAGAGCCTTCATATATGGCCATCCAGATCCAGATGGGAGTTTGATTCAACCATTACATTGATGAACTCAACAGTTTCGATAAGGCTGGGTCACAATTCTGCAGGGTACTTACTACCTGAAGAAGGCCACTAGCGTTTGGCGGGCATGCACTGCGTTAAAGTCCGACAATCTTGCGTTTATTGTCACGACGAACTTCATGACACGACAGGTGTATTTTAGACTGTTTGCTGTTAATGCACGAAGTAATAAAAACGATCTAGTCTGGTGATTCTACATAGTGCAGTAGAGCTACTTATCCGTGAAGAATAGGACAGGACTTAAGAGGGGCTCTGCGCAGGCACATTGGGAAATAATGATTTGAAGTGTCTTTTTAAACGATAACAACTAACCTTTGTGTGCGTACCCATCCCATCGACATCCAAAAGAAAGGTGTCATGACCATATTTACCCTCGATAATTTGCAAAGAGACATTGCTGTTTCCTAAAGAAAAAATATTGAAAGATCAAAACTACTCCACAATAGCTCAGACACCTATTCTCAACAATTCTAAACCTGTAAATTATTTATATGACTTTAGTATCAAAGAAAATACTTTGAGAAATCAGCGCATAGTAATTTAGTTAAGACTGCTCATTGTACGTACCTAAAACTAGGTAGCTTTTCAAGGTTTTCAAACAAATCTAAAAACTGCACACGGCTACTTTCCTAAAGCAAATGCCACTTCAATAGTGAAAAGCTAATTGAAACTTCAATTAGATAGTTCTTTAAACTATTTTTCTAACCAGCAATAGAAATATAATATGTGATTTCAATTTGCGAATTAGAGGCAAGGAAGCATAAACAATGCGAATGATTGATACCAACTACTCCTCAGTCCAGAATAGACGCTCCCCCGACTAATTATTTTTGAAAAAATGCCCACCATGATGTTCTTGTTGTAACCCCTCCCCCGCCCATTGATTTTGATCCACGACGGCATTGTCCAACGCAGACTTCGAATTTGCGTTGCTAGATGAGCACACAAAGAGAGAAATTGCAATCAAAAGTTTTGAAAAAGTAGTTGAAAGTTGTACCAATGATGGTGGTATTGAGAGAGGATGACGGAAACAATTTTAGTATGTTGGCAAGTATTTAAGGAGCTGTGTTTCTTAAGGCATTTTACCAGCCCCTCTTTTATTGCGACCCCCGGCTACTTAGCCCTATACTTTATTCCAGCCCACCCTCCGAATATTACCACCTCCCTTCTATTCTGGACTGATGGGTAGCTGCATTACAGCGATTGCTTTATTCCAACTACTAAACACCGATAGCTCCGTCGAAAGACTAGAACCTAGAGCATTTGTTATCGTCAAGGCTATCATCATATCATCATCAATATCAATAATCATCCATAATCTAATAACAACTTTGGTGCTGCATGGATGAATCAACATAAATGTGGTTGCCACAGAAAATAAAAAAACCCTGACTTTTCCGTAACCAATAGGGAAGTGGAGACTGTGGCAGGTCACGCCTTTAACTACCCCACCCATTCAATGTCATGCCCATGCTAATGCAAGGAAGCGACTATCAAATTATTTCATTAAAAACGACATTTAGTAAAAGGCTTGACCAAAAGTGACGAACTGCAGTGGTATGAAGCAAAGGAAATTACAGCTTCTTTGAGGTCTCTCTCTCCTGGTAGTCATTCATTATCCACACCATTACACTAACATCACATTATTCCCTGAAGTTTCCCTGGCCTGGATGCTTTTTTAACACTTCCCCCTTTCACTTTTCCAGGTTTTCCCTTGTTTATCAAAAAAATGACACTTTTCTAGATTTTCCAGGATCTTTGGTAAACGTGCTACGTGTATACAGTCACTGATGACATGTATGCAGTGCTTATGATAGCTCACATTTCTTGAATAAATTGTCTATTCGATGGGGAAGTTAAAACATGGGAACCATGACCACAGTTAATCTTGCTAACTAAACCGGCATTTCAGAAATCATGCTGCAGTTAGAAAAGCTAACCATGGCCATGATTGATCCATTTCTACACGCCAATCTAAATAATTACTGCAACTACCAAAATTAAAATACAATTCCTTGGGGGAAATGAAGATACACCTACCCTACTGTTGGCATTTCAGAGGACAGGGACACCATACACAACTTTAAATGATACTTAGTTGGAAGGCAGCTAAATCAGTGGTTGCTTTAAGCTTTCTTCCCATCAAGAAAAGGATACTGAGAACGCTGATCATTAGCAAACACAAAAAAAGCTTTAGTTAAAGACTTATGCGGAATCTGTCATCTCAGAATGTAAACTGTAAAGGACATGGGGGCCAAGAATTTTCCGACGGTGGGCTGACTTTTTGCACGGGGACTTTAGATATGGTAAACTGGGTGCTACAATTGCTAGTATAACTCAAAGCTCTTTGAAAATTTCTTCTACAGTAGAAACCCGCATAAAAGAGCCTGCACTTATGAGAACCTTGAGGCTGAAATTTCACCTTTTGAGCGCCCCCAGTAAGAACCCCAGAGGCTGAATCTGGTATTGGTTCTTGTATAATGGGTTTCATATTGTGTAATTCAAAAATTCAAGAGTAGAATTTTTCATAGGCAGTTTGTGTACTGATCAATTTTCAACAAGAAACAAAGACACGCAGTTACTATTTGAATACTACAAGAATCCTTAACACTTTTTCAGAATTTTTCAGTCGCACAACAGATCACAAAATTATTGACCAAGAATTGTGGCTAAAAGACATTCTCAAGAAGTGTCAAAAATTCTTGTGCAGGAAACGTACAGTATAAAACAGTGGTTCTCAATTAGTTTTTGCAATGCCCAATATTTAAGAAAGACTGATATGCTAGAACCTTGTTAAGACCCTTACAGGCTGGATTTGAAAATCCCAACCCATTACTTAAGAACCTATCCAGGGTGCCCAAGAACAACCTAGGCTCTTTTATGTGGGTTTCTATCCTACTCTCCAAACAGGGAGCTGCCCCTCCCTTAGAGTCGCCCTTGTAAAGCACAAATGTACAAAAGTGCATTGAAAGTTACACATGTTCTCAACAGTACACATTTTCAAAATGCAAATATTTTTCTCGGTAAAGCGCTGTCGCAGCTTGAGACATTTCACCTCTGGTTTAATTAAAATCTAAACATTGACCTTCTCTCCCAATTCAAAGTGAAGCCTCCAACAGCTGCATGACGCAAATGGGGAAATTTTCGGGTGGTGTTGCTTATCGACAGACAACAACGGTTCTCTCTGTTTCATTACAGTGTGTAAATTATTGCTTCTAGATTTCAACTGTTGCGTTAGGATCATGACATTGCAAAGCTGTACAAAAGATCATCTGATGTATGTCTAAATAATTAAATTAAACTGATGACACTGGGCAAACAGTTTTAAATATTTTCATACAGAAAATTTGCCCAAAACCATGGTGTTATTTTTGAATGAGAAATCCAATAAGTCAATACAGCTTTAAAGGCACTGAAAGCCTCACCCTGAGGGAAATATAAGTTTACACAAGCACTAAACAATCATACAAGGAACAAATTAACTAGCAGGGGAATTGAGATTAAAAACACGAGCAAAAAACTGCTAACGAAGGCAAAACTATTCATTTTCTCTTCCCTTTTCACAGAAACTTAATTTGCAGAGAGGAGAGTAAAATTAAAACGTTAAATCAAAAATCAACATCAGCAGAACCATTCATTTCCCAATATCCCAATAATCACATCAAAGTTGGAGTAAACTAATCTTGAAAAATTCTCGTTTTTTATAAATTATAACAGAACTTCTAAACTTCCATACAGAAAATGCAACAAAAGTTGTGACAAAAACTGTCTCAATGAAATTCTTTCTAAGAAAGAAAGATGTCATCGATAGGTCTATACTCTTCGGTGCCTAATAGACGCCCCCGCCTGTTAATTTTTTAAAGTAAGATCTCGCCCAAGGCTATTTTGGAGATACTTTGGTCTGGAAGTAAAACATATAATAAGAAAAGTACGCCGTTAGCATGTGTTCCATATTTCAGCGTTGTTTCATTAATGTTACTTCGATATAAATTTTGTGACAAAAAACCATTGCCTTTACTATAACATTTTTGGTCATTTTCAAACCCCCCTCGCTAATTATGTTTTGAAGATCTTTCCAGCCCCCTGACTATTCCAACCCCACTTCTGTTAGGCGCCAAAGAGTAAACTGATTACAGCATATTTGAGACAAATGGCACACCGGATAACTGGGACTCCCGCTAATTGGAACTACTTTTTCGTTCTCCTTGAAAACACCTATACTAGTCAGTCACAGAGTGGGCCAACTGGGAAATTTATTGGTTCACTTTATTTAGATACTTGGTTCTACATCAAAATTTGATGCGGAAAACAATGGTGCTGACTGATTTTTGAAAAATGATGCCCAACAATACACAATGGCTGCCAGAAAAATTCAATATGACTGCCATGCCATTTTGAAGACAGTATAAGCTGTATTGGTGTTGTCTAAAAATTTGTATTGCTGTCGTTTCTGTTCAAATTTTCAGTTCATAATGACTTGAATTGACAAGCTTTTCCCATAGTAATAGTAGGGTCTAGGCAGTTTTGTGTGCTTAAAATATGGATAAAGATCATATTTTGAATTTACTGAGCTGAAATTCAAAATGGCGCTATCAAAATCCAATATAGGGCATGTAATGAAGATGTTTTCAAGTTACATGTGACCATGGTCCTTCGCTCAAGTGAGATTATAACCGCATTTTATCCATATATCCCAGTAACAGAGAGTTCTGCTCTACTAGGGCTCCTGCTAACTGGGACTGAATTCGAATTCTATAAGAGAATATTGCAGTACAGGAAATTCAAAATACGATCTTTATCAACATTTATAGCACACAAAACTACTTAAGCCCCACTGTTGCTGTAAGAAAAGCTCAGTATATGAGGGATCAATGATTAAAATATGGAAATCAAATTTAAATTAGTTGACTTGATCGGTAATGCGAGCAAAGGGCATATCTCCTCACGATATCTATGACCTCGAAATTATTCCCACAAAATTATCGTGCTAGAGCAAGTCTTTGCAAAAAGATAACGATTTATACGAAGTGTAAAAAAGCAGTATTCTCCGCTATCACATCACGTAGGAGGTGGCTAGAATAATTATGATGATCGTGATAAGTTACATGCAACCTCGCTGTAAATCATACTTTCTATCTACCTGATGCATACATTTTCAGCCTGACAGGTAATTACTTGATTGACTATAAGTCCGATTTTTAAAAGAAATATTGTCTCTTACCAGAATTCACAAGCGCCTCCGCAAGCTCAATTTGCTGAGCAGCTGGAAACAGTATGTCTGATGAAGCTCCCATTACCTTTTGGCAAACAAGGACAATTTCAATTTATGAATAAATACGTAGATATATATATATATATATATATATATATATATATATATATATAAATATATATATATATATATATATATATATATATATATATATATATATATATATATATATATATATATATATATATATATATATATATATATATATTCATTAGGCATAGGCTGACAAGGAGAATATTTCTTACCATAACTGGACTACCATAATTGTTATAAACTGCCTCTACCGTGCTTCGAATTCAAGAAGTCAGACTCCAGCGCCTCTTGATTATTCCTAAAGCCTATGCCTAATGAATAAATGTCTATATAGCTTGGCTCTGAAGAAGGCAAAAGCCGAAAAAGAATAAACAAACAGCTGCCCTGCCGTTGTGGAGGAGTAATGGGAAGAAAGACTTCAACGTTTCGCAACTATTTCATTGCACGTGTCTATAGTGCAATGGAATAGTCAAGAGACTCTGGAGTCTGACTTCCTGAGTTCGAAGCACGGTAGAGGCAGTTTATAACAATTATATATATATATATATATATATGCTTTACTACTTTAAGGAATCGTATAGCAACAAACAGATATCAAGGAAGCTTGCTTTGCAATCTTCAGTTAATTCATTTGATCATTCAATTGTCGATTGGGAGAAGTAAGCATGGAATATGAATACGTTGGGTTGCGAAACGCACTTCGAATTGCATATATGAAAGCAAAAATTAAGAAAAAGGTAGTTAACAATCGTACTTACGAGACATGGTACTTTTATTCGAGCCAAGCTATCTTCTAGAGTTTGGAATCCATCCTTCATGTCAAATAAATCCATCGCCTGGGAAAGTGATGATAATCATTTACAAAATGAATGACTACCGTGGTTAACTAAATGATAGTGATAACACAGATCTGATAAAAGATACCATCAAAAAATTTCATACACTTATGCTGAGAGGAAAAGAGGAAGTTGAGAGATGATAAGAATAATTGATTATCTAAACAGTGGGTGCACTTTTTTGAAAAAGAACCTTTCGAAATAATGCGAAAGCAAGAATAAAGACATCCTGCTGACAAGTCAAACACTAGAACAAGACATTGCTTACTTTTGACAAGTATAGCAGCGAATTTGGATCATACTGGCTTTTTTGAAAGAAGGTTTCACCCTGAAATTCAAAATCCAGATTAATATTACTTTAAAAAATATGGCTTAATTCTGCCTAGGGTAAAGAGACGAAATTGTCACGATGGTAATTCAATTTGTTTTTATATTATCGATAGCTACAATGCCTTCCCAAATCAAATACTTAAATTTAAAGTTATACCAAACTCAAAAACATTCGAATTTAAAGGAAAATAGATGAACATTAAAGAAGAACAAATGAACTCTCACCTGGTGACGTATATAATCTTCTATTTCGAATTCAGCGCCATCAATACGAGGTAAACGAATATCGGAGTTCTGTATCCTATTGCGGCCAAATCGATCGCTCCATTCAGGACCACTTCTGTACGTTAATGTAGCAATTTTCCTATATAAAAAAATTTCGTCACCATTAAAATTTCATTGGGAATATAATCATAATCACTATTTAGAAAGAGAGTTGATAACAAACTACAAAAATAAAGTTAACNCAAAAGAATGGAAAAAGAAATAAGGAAACCTTTCAACGTTCCAGATGCTTCTTAGAATTTATAAAGATCAGAAATCATAAACCATTACCTGAATAAGTCCTTAAATGGATACAGCCTTTACTAAAAGTACTAAGCTAGGGGGCATTCTGTGTCAAAAAAAGAAGAAGGAAATACCCCTGGTATATACTTAGAGAAGAAAAAGCAAAGAATATATGAGGAATGGTACTATTATATAAAAGTCAAAATGCCTTAACAACGATGATTCAATATAAATTTGATTGATAATTATGATGAAAGATGTTGATTAAGACAGATAATAATAAGTACCTAGCAAGCTGCATTCCATACATTGGTAAACCCGTTTGATAATAATGACCTTTGCGCCACTGAGGGTCACCCATCAGTGCCAATCGCTGTATGTATCGAAATGCTATTGCAGTTGGATGGGCAGATGCTCCAGCCGAAATGCTAATCATCCTGATAAGAAAAGAAATCCGTTAAAATCTGTTACCTCAGGTCCAACAGGAAATTATTTAAAGTAATTGTAAACAAAGCGTAGTATTGTGACAGTCAGAAACCTAATATGGAGTTTAGCTGTCCTAAGTGCTTTGGATAAAGCGCATTGGTCTGCATTAAAGGCTGATAAATTGAAGCATGAATGGATAAGGAAATACTTGCTCAATTTTCAAAATTATTGAATGTATCTTATCAGAAATTCAACCAGGGACAACACATAGCATGTTCAGTTTAACTCCTCGAAATAGGCCGGAGTTTTTTCGCTAGGCCAATACGGTTCTCGATGCAGTTGAAAAGTTTCATAGTAAATCTTCTCCAAGGTCAAAGTGCCTACTCTAAGGTCAAAGTACAAAAAATTCCAACCTTCCTATTCGTTTCGGGTATAGGGCAGCTGCCATTACTGCAACCATGCCACCAAGTGAAGAGCCAACAACTGCATGAACCTGCAATGAAGCCAAAGCCTAACATCATAAAAAGATTTTGATTCTTCAGGGTTCATACCCAATACATGAATCAAATATCCCCTGACCACTCCCAGACTTTCCCCTGACTAATAGTCAAATATACCCCCATTTCACATAGTTAAAAGAATAGGTAAACAGAATGGAGTTTAAAAGATAGTTAATGTATATATACATGCTACAGCACTATGTTAACTGATAAAGTTCACTTGTACTGATGACAAATAGATCAACCACTTTGCAAACAACCACGCAAAGAATTAACGAAAATGATATGTGGACTAAATAATTTGTTTTCCCTGAGTTGGATAGCAATTATTGAACACTATCCCAAGTTTTCCCTGAATTTAAATAAAAATGCCCTATTTTCCAGGTTTTCCAAGCTTTGGAGGTTCAGTACGAACCCTGATCTTATTTATGCGCAAAAAAGCATAAAAATACTTAAAGGATTTCAATATGTACTCGAGTTGAAAATTATATACAAAGTCAGCACAGCCAAAGTCAAAAAGGAAACCGTAATGGCGTAAAGGAAATCAAACAATCCTCAGAATTTTCATTCAATTTCATGTGTAACATTTCTACTCCAAGATGGAAAAAACTTTTTCTACTTTCAATGCATTCTCGCTGACATTAGAAAATTTAACTAACGAGTATACAAAAAGGGATAAACCACACTTTGTAACTGGCAAAAATATCCTCTGCTTCTAGATAAACATACTCCTCTATCGTTTACTACAGTTTTTTTCAAACTTCATATATAATATCGCGTTCAATACTATAAGTGCAAATCTCACTAAAAAGGCAATCTGTACTCGGTTGGCTTACAAAAAATAATAATAAAAATAATAATAATAAAAATTAAGAGCTATAGTTTATACAATGTTGTGTCAGTAAGAGAGGAGTTCATTCCAAATTGAAGTAAGGAGTAAGTTAGCGAGCCAAGTAATAGCCCTTGAAACTACAGAGTGTATAATGTACGTGTATACGCTATTACTCAACACCAATCCATTTATAATTAAGGTAAAGGTTATAATCAAACCTTTTCTATTTTTAAATGATCCATTAAAATAAAATGTGTTTTCACCAAATCTTGAATTGAAACGATAGGAAAATCGCCACCATATGGCTGCAATAAAGAATCGAAAATGAGACAGAAACACCTACTCGATTTTACCTCCGTTTCCCCCAATTCCTTGGGGCTTGGAGGGTGCCTCTAACAGGACTTTAGTTCTGGCACGAGCATTTAGGACCGGATGCCCATCATGACGTCACCAATGGCCTGCAATGTGCCTTGAGCCCAGGACCATGTTGGTCTTAGTCGAGTGCACTACCGCTAGGCCACGGCTGCTCTACAGTCAAACACCTACTCAGTGAACTAAATTAACTTGCCCTTAATTCAAAAGATGGTAGCTTAC
>OLMO02000238.1:1968191-1980649 GCA_900291935.2 Cassiopea xamachana
ATCACAACTTGCATATGTGGACTCAACAGCTAGCAAAAGCTTCAAATTACAGAATGACACATATAACTACCCTTTGTTCAATACAGCCTTACATCAAAATACCAGCAGCATGGAAGTTAATATCACAAATGAGTTCCCATTTCTGTTACATATGGTGAATTTGTGGTACACTAAGCTTTTTTAGCTACTCTTGAGTCCTGAATAGATAGGGGTTCGACTTGTATAGGGTTGGAAATTTCCTGAAAGCACAGTAAACAGGGAGCTGGAATAAATGTCTCTATAATTCTTTATTTTCATATTTTCTCCAATATAGTATTCTATTTTGGGGTTTGACTCATGAAAATCATATCAATCCAGTGTTTTTGTTACAGAAAAGGGATATAAGGGTAATTTCATTCAAACATTTTACTTCTTCATCTACACCTATTTTCTTCAACTTAAAAATTCCGAAATTGCATGATCTGCTTAACTTGAAACTGCTCAGTTTTACTTATGACTATGTTAGCAAGACATCTCCTTTAAATTTTCGCTCTCTCTCTCCATTGGCTGGATCTATTCATCAATATGGTACCCAAGAAGTTGGCAAGTATGGCATTTAAGTGATTTATAGAAATACTCTCCAATATGGTCTCAGGTCTGTGTGTTACTTTCATGCCAACTGTTGGAATACAATCCCCATGTACGTAAAAATTTCACCATCTGTCTATAGCTTTTGCCAACAACTTAAAACATTTCTCTTTAACAACTACCAAACATAAGGTTAATCAAAATAAACTATTGCAAGTCCTATGTAAAATTTGCCCCTATCTTTTTTCAAATGATCATTGACTATCTCTGAAAAGCAGGGGGGCTCTCTCCACACTTAGCTTTGCTACTGGGAGAGCTCCTCCTTAAGAAATTCCTCTACATCTATCTACTTCTTGTTATCTTTGTATGTTTTGAATTAGATTTTTCTTACTATGTATTGCTTGTTTGCTTATGTGCTTGTATGTATTGGCAGTTTAAAATATATGAACGGAACTGAACAGAATGCGATGGGTGGAAAATTTTCTATTCATTGCATGGATTGTAAAACTTGTTTCAACTTTAAGCAAAATGAAACACTTGATTTCTCATGTTAAATGAAACTAATAAGCAGGAGAGGATGTCTATTCAGGACTCAAGAGCAGTTGATTTCATCATTGCCTTTAAAACTTCTTCAATGTTGTGTCAAATCAAATGACACTGCCTCATGATCTAATTCTGCAGTCTGACATTTTTGACCAAGTAACTTTTTCTTTAAAGAAAAGCAGTGGCAGCTTCCTTGCAAAGTAATTATACACTACCTATTAAGATCTTCCTTTAGTCCTCTTACTCTACTGAAAGCACGAGCATCAACAACTGTATTTTTGCTTTGAGCTGACTTCTTTACATCATGATGCCTGAACTTCATTTGAATGGCATTGACAGCTGCTACAAAACTATCATTCCATAGAAGACCATTTCTTGCCAGGTGCCTTATCAGCTTAGTTCCTTTTCTGCTTGAAAGCATATTTTTAAGAACTTGGGTCATCTCCGAATGAATCTTCACTATAGTAATATCTCTCCATGCAACAAAACCTAAAACAGTAGATTTCATGAATTAGCTTACATATATCAACTAAAGACCTGATCAATGAATATAGTAAGATATAATAAATAAGAATCAAGGACTTGAACAATTATTTACTTTCATGTCAGTGAAATAACCCGCTACAGAAGGAGAGAAGGACAATAGAAGGAACCTGCTAGTTTGTAATGATAGTTTTGGGAGGACTCATTTTAAATGTGCTAACTTGGTGAACCTGTTCACTTGTTCAAAATCAACATTGTATTCTTGGTGCCCTTGGGTAAATCTATCAGAAACATGATAATTATCATTATTATTGAAACATTTCTTGGGAACCGCAGCTGAAGTATAAACGTCAAGAGAACAGCCACGACAAAAAACATCTTTCCTTCTTTATTTATTTCACCATTTCAACATTCCAATAATTACTAAATTTAGGCAGCCTTAGCCAGTAGGCATATATGGTTTAGTGACATAAACGATATTGACATAAACGATATGATGTCTCAAAATGTATTATATTGTTTATGTCAATATCGTTTATGTCACTAAACCGTATATGTCTACTGGCGAAATTATTACTGGAAGTCATATCACATGCTATGTTGCTGAAACCTAATTGGATAATGGACAACCTTCTAGAAACTTCTATTCATGTGTTTTTTCTTTTGTTATGTTTGATACATCATTGATATCGCATTGTTTTGTTACGTTGCTTTACATGAGTGTTTTTGATGGCCTACATTTCTAACAATTTAGTTTGATAGAATCACAAATAACTTCAAATTCAAATTCAACACTTCTTTACAATTGGTTTTGAATACTAGTTAAAAACTAATTAATACCAACTATTTATTTACAATACAATATTATTTTTACATTAGATTTAGATTTAAAATAAAGAATTAAGAAAAAGATAGAGAACCAATAAAAAGAAACTTGGTATGTGCAGATGTGGCACGTACAATTTTTGCCATCCCAGTGTCGTATTTCTTTTTTAAAAGTTAACAAAATTTTAATTTTAACAAAATCTTGCCCTCCTGCCCTTTTCTTGTGAAGGCATCCCTGGTTGCAGATAGATATTATTTTCTATTGTTACAATTTAGGTACACACCACTTACAGTTTACATCTCTACATATTATCTCATCAAATAAACATGATACTTTGTGAAGAGAAGAAAGCACATGCAACGAGGCATACCAACAATAAACAAGGCCACAAATGGCGGCTAGCCTTCTTGGTTTTAGCTTGATGCTCAAAGCAAGCAGGCTCAGATCTGCTCAGCATTATGTCTGGAACTGAGACATACCCATTAAATTAATATATAGCATTTGTTGTTGTGCCATGTCAATTGACATTGATGACTACACATTTGAATCTCTCTCTGTCCTGAGCCTGATGAAAGGGCTCCCTTTTCCTTAAGCACCCCACAGCAGCCACCAGGTCATCTAAGTACTTCTTTCTGTCTCCCTATAGATTTTGAACCATCTATTTTTCCTTTCAAAACCAGTTTTTCCAAGCCACACAATGATGAAATCTTTTGTTCTTTGTGTTCAGAACTGACACATATTGGATTAAATGCATTGTTTAGAACTGACACATATATGTCTCAGCTCTAAACAAATATCTCATCTGATAGGTATCAGTTCTAAACACAGAGAATGAAAGATTTCATCATTGTGTGGCCTATGTGTGTCAGTTCCAAACATGAATACAACTGATATGTCTCAGCTCCAGACATAGTGCTGAGCAGATATGAACCTGATAAAGGACAGCAATCAATGACCATGGAAGTTGGCATGTCAGATCTATAATGGGAAGCCTCTCCATTACTTGGTGAAAATTAAATACTTGAATAAGATAAGGGCTGAGGACAATTTTGTAAAATCACCATGAGAGGACAACCAAATTTGTGCAGTTCTCTCTGGTCTTCACATAAAAAATATTTAGTGCCTTTAGTTAATTTGACCAAGTTCTAGAACTTATGGACCTTACTATGGATCTGCCCCTGAGGAGGCCTGGTCTAAGGTCATCCCCATAGCTATACTTGGTGACAGAGAGTGTGGAAGGTCAGCAAAGAGAGAAGCACCATTTATAGCACTAAGAGCGGAGGCAAGGAAATTCAGAACAGAATTGTAGTGCCAGCTGTTTCTACCTTTTTCAAGGTATTTTCTACATTCAGCTAACACATGAAGTGTGAAGCATAATTCAGGATGATGACAAAAAGAACTATCTGCTGTGTTTGACTCAGCTTCCATAGAAGGAGATTTTTTGAGTAGCAAGGGTGTTATTTAGATGCCTAACAGTGAAATTAAAAACATTTTAGGCATACTTATATATAGCATAATGAACATAAATGTCTCAAATAGTTAGAAATGGAAAAAAGAAAAAGAAAGGACTTGTAAAATGCTTCCACAACTAACCAGGCCTGTAACATGAATATATACTTTATTACTGATGGGGAGGGGGAAAATCTCATTATGTTGTTTTTTAAAAGGATGATATATACCAGTCAGACCCTGATGTTCAAGATACTAAATAAGTTAGGCAGGGGCACCTAGGTTGCAAACAGTTTGGTTCTTAAACATTTTTCTGAGGGCAAGATCCCACGCTTACACCCATTACATGGGGGGGGGGCTCTCCGGGACTAGGTTAACTACTGAGAGAGCTCCTCCTTTAAGTAATTCCCTCCTCACAATTTATCATGTTCATTGTTTTGTATTTTACTATTGTATTAATCTTAATTGCTGATGTATTAATTTTGTTTGTGTAATATCATGTTATAGGTATGTATTAGTTGCTTATATTGTAAGTATGTATTGTTTTGCAAGTATGTATTGTGTGTAGAGGAATTTAAAATATGAAAACTGAACTGAGAGTAAGAGAAGGGTTGGCAGGGGGGCTGCAGCCCCCTCTGTTGGGCAGAAACCAGTTTCACTGAGACAACCTTTCTAAAAAACAACAATAGAAAATTTGGGCAACTTTTCTGACTGCTGTCCAGATCTCTGTGATATTTTGGGAAGAGTTTACAGCACACTAAATTTAACGCCCCCTATGCTTGCACCTTACTTGTATGAACAATTTTGTCAAAAGTTTTTCATCCATGAATGGAATCTGAAGTGTAAAATTTACCCCATGGAGACACATACATGTAAATAGGTGTGCCCGCAGTGGAATCTTTGCCTCCAGCCCTTGGTACACACAGGCACTTCTGGAGGGCAGCAAGCCTAGGGATTGAAGACAGGGATGCCTGAAGGATAGTTGGGCAAGGAACTATCATACGTAGGTAGGTGGACAAAGCTAAGCAAGAAACTGAGGGCTTCCAAGGCACCTCTTTTGAACATATTTGTTCCACCCCTTAGCAGGGGCTATATTTCCTACAATCAAACAAACATAGTAGCATCCACAAATAGTTCTCTTTTCCAATCAAATACTGATTTTTAAATGGCTTATTTGATCTCCGTCACATCAAGCCTGCGTTTATAAATGATGCAACTGTATGTCAAATGGGCACTCATACTCCCCTGCTCCACCAAATGAAGGACAGGCGAGGTAATTGCTCCCACCCCGTCGTCCCTAGTTGGAGATGCCCTATACCACCTATGTGAAAACCCGTACATCATATGGCAGAAAGCCTGTATGCATTCTGGGGAATTTGCTCGCCACAGATTCTAGTCAAAAGCTTTCTAGAAAACATTAGCTCGCCATTTGAGCTGGTAAAAGTTAGGCAAACTTGGCATCAATGGTTAAAAACTCACAAAAGTTACTATAAAGGTTCGTGCTCGCCACAAATCTGGCGCAAAAAGGTCTAGAATGCAGTCCGTTCGGAAGGAAGCTGGCATCCCACAGAAAGGGGGCACAGTGCTGTCTGGAGGAAGGACTGCCCCTGCAAGTGGTATGATCCATGCTGATGACTAAAGTAAAGATATCCTTCTAAACTCATGCTGTTAAAAATATTGCACTTTTACGATAAGACAGCATAAGAGTATCACGTCTTGATTTGCATAGGAGAAACTAACGAAGTGGTTTCAGCTGTTCATCGCCAGATAACCAATGGGGGAATCATGCATGAAGGACCGTGTCAAATTCAACGCTACCTGCCATCCATTTTACGCAAAAGCGACCTAAATAGGCCAGTAGAGCAACAAATCTCTTACCTCAGTCTGTGAGATATTGAAGAGGCTATTTACTGCATCTACAGTAGAACGGAAAATTGTGCACTCCACTCTAACCGTTCTGTTTATAATCACTTCACCCATCAAGAATTGAACGTTGACCTTTTATATATTTCCAGCACCAATAACATGTGATCTAATGTGGATTCACCATAAAACAACAAAGGAATCAAGCAAATTCATGTGATCTATACAACGGACGTGATTATTATTACAGCCAAAAGTACCAGTTTGTCAATGCAAAATAGACTGCTAACTTCTTTCAAGAGTTCAATTAATTATTAAGATAAATTGAAAGTTGATATGAGAAGTTAAAGGAATCATGCATTGGTAAAGGTCTAGACTATTGCGCAACACGAGGGAATCCTCAAGGCGCTGTGTGTGCATGACACAGCACTACAAGTGATTTCATTTTAAGACATAAAGAATTTGTCTTTTGTGCTTTTATTCGTCTAGAAAATCCTATTCAGTGTCATTTGCAGAGTCATGCCCAATCAACACAGATGGATTTAGCGGGGGGGAGAGGTGCAGGGAGTGTGGCACTTCCCAATGTTGTAATATCAATCGGTAAGGGAGCTGTCATTTTTAATGGTGGGTAAAGGGGTGGTAGAATTTTTGGAGGGGTGTGAAATTTATTTGCCTTGCTTTATGGGTTGTTAAATATTCTTACCAATTCATGATGGGATAGCAAAATTTTGAAAAATTCCTACTATAAATATTGCTTACATGTTAAGGAAAGAATGCTTACTTTTCTAAATTAGAAATTTGTGAGTAAAAAGCTATTTGAAATAGTCATTGAGTGATCTTTATTTCTTTGATTCCATTTTTCTTTTCCATTTTCCTTTCCTTCATATCCAGATTAAGCTTTTAGCTCTGTCAAGCTTAGATCCAAATTCAGTGACATAAATAGCAATATTGTTGTGGTATGAAATTTTCCCAGCTTCTCAAGATGGGGCTTCGAATATTATTGACTATATTGAATGGGGTACGTAAATTTCCAGTTATCCAAAAAATTCTTCCACCCCTGTACACACCATCAAAAATGAAACCCCCTAAATTCTATAATATTTTCGTTTCATTCGGTGAACTCTGCAATATTGTCCTACCATTCGGTGAACTTGAAAATGTTACTGGGTGAAGTCTTTAACGTTTTGTAGTGTATATCTGTATGTGCTTTTTGTTTAGGAAACCTCAAGCTTATAGGGTTGCTTTTACATAGTCAAAGTTTGAGGTTTCCAAAACAAAAAGCACATACAGACATACACTACAAAACTTTTAAGACTCCACCGAACCGATAAAGACCAACGCATTGTTGGTCGGCAGAACCATTGTTTTGGTTAAATTCTCTTTTGAACGTACATTTTCTGTGGATTATAAATCTAGCATAAAGGGAGATGTTAAAGCAAGCCTAATCTAAATGAAGAGGTAATAAAATACCAAATTAGAAATATGAGAGATCTACTGATTTGGAAGCGATTTTTAGATCCACCTATTTCTAAGCTATACTCTTATGAGAACCAGTAAAATTGAGGGTCAGGCTGGCTGTTCTTAATTCTTCCCCAATTTTGAGACTGAATTGGTCTGAAGTTGTTCTTAAATTGGTAGCGGGTAGGCCGTTTAAAAATACATAGAAAGACAATATACGAGACAACATTTTTTTAATGTTTTGTTTGTTTGAGAGCCAAATGTTACAACCAAGATGATCTTTCTTGCATATTAATGATTTTTTCGTTGAAAAAAGTTTATAAACAATTATGAATATACAATGTTAGCACAGTATCTAGTTTCAATGGAGCAACTAATTTGTAAAAATCAAAGAAAACAGTGTCAACGCTGTCAATTCTCAGTTGAAAAGGGAAGGATGTTGTCATATCTATTTGTTAGTACTAAGCTTCTGCATCGTTTTTCATTTTACGACAAGGCTTCAGCGTAGGCTCAGCCTTGTTCTCAATTTGTTCTTAATTTTGTAACAAATTTTAGGCTCATGTTCTCATAAAACTGTTCTCATAAAAAAGAGTGTCATTGATAATATTGGTTCCTATACTAGAACTAATTCAATCTAAATGAGAAGTGGATAAAATAACAAATTTAGAAATATATTATCTACAGATTTGGAAGTGATTTGCATTTTGTGAACCTCAGGTTTCAGGTTGCTCCATAATGACGGTCTCCTAGAACTACTAACTGATGTCCTGCCTTTCCCTTTACGAGCAAATCACACTTTTCCGTATCCATTTGAGCTTTTGATCATATATGACCTAACCTATCCATTGTCTCCATGATACGATTTGTGTACAAAGTTAAGAGTTAACCTTTAATTCTGTTTTTAAACTGTCTGTCATTTTTGGCAGATTTAATAATGTCAGGGAGTGTGTTCCATGGCATATTTCCTCTAAATCTAATCCGTACCTCACTGTTTTGGTACTTGGTAGTTGGACGAGATCCTTTTTTCTAAGATTGTAATTTGTGGGCCTACGTTCCAAGAGATCCCACAGAAAGGAGGGATTTTTTGAGGTTAAGGATTTGTAGACCTCCAAAAGTACTGTTTGTAAATTTTTTGAATGTATTGTATGCTCTTCTCTATTCTGCAGAAGCTCCTCAAAAGTAGGCCCATAGTGGTCCAATAGCACTCTCAGAGCACGCACATGGATTCTATTAATTTCGCTTTCGATGATTTTCCACTGAACATCCAAATTAGTGGACAATAATTAAAATTAGATAGCAAAAAAGAAGTATATAGCATAACATTTTTTTGTATTCAAGGTTTGGGCAATTCTACAAAAAGCTCTGACTTTATTTTAAGCTTTTTTGCAGAGTAATTGTATATGCTAGTTGAAGCTTAGCATAGAGTCATTTGTCACACCCAATAACTTTACGCTATTAGTCATCTGGACCACAATACCATTTATATGAATACATAATTTATGTCATCTTTTAGACCTATGAGCATTAGTTGAAATTTTTCAGGGTTTGCAACAATTTCATTGTTTCTATACCAGCACATTGTAGTTTTCATGTCACATTCGATATTCAAGGTGACAGAATCTAGGTTTTGTCCACATGCATATATAGTATTATCGTCTGCAAAATTGCATACCTGAGAGTGCTGTATCTCATAGAAGAAGTCATTTATGAATAGTCTCAATAGGAAGGCTCCTAGAACAGACCCCTGTGGAATACCTGATTTAATTTCCTGCCACGTACTAAAGGAAGTAACTATTTTCACTCTTTGTCTTCTTCCAACAAGGTAACTATGCGTAAGTTATAGACTGTTTATGCTGAATCCATATGCATCCATCTTAGCTAAAGGCAGATCATGGGGTAGACAGTCGTGCATTTGATAGATCCATAAACACCATGCCACATACACCTGATTACCGACTTGGAATTTTTTTTGTATTATAATGTAAAATAAAAAAGCTGAAGGGTAGAATCGTGTATAAATAATACATTATCATATCATATCATATCATATCATATCATATCATATCATATCATATCATATCATATCATATATCATTCGTCAATATGCATACGGATTGTCTCAATGGCTCTAAGTAGAGCATGTTGAGTACTATGTCTGTCTCTAAATCCACATATAATATTTGCTAGTTTAGGTTCCATAAACGATGACATTTGCCTTTTTAGGAGGCAAATGGCACCTTTTAAATGTCTCATTTACAAGTAGCCTAGCTACATTGCATTGTAATGACAGTGCAAACGAGAAAGCTCCCTCAAAAATACATTTAAAAAATTGGTTGCTTACATAAATCACATACAGCATTGGCTTATGCTTGACTGCTGTAAAAAATACTTGATCTTGAGACCTAGGAAGGTCGATAGGCTCAAATTATTTGTGTATGAAATTCTGCATACGTATATGATAATTGCTTTTCTTCAACAGGTGCATATGCGACTTCTACAACTGCATGAGAAAAAATTCACATGCCAAAGACATCGGAACTCACCACAATTTTGTGAGATCGTGAAATGGCTAAAAATGTTTCCATACGGAGCCTAAACAACATTTTATAAAAATCCCCATTTCATATATTCTGATATATTCTAACTTGCGAGAATAGCGATTACCCAATCCCTCATGACTCTGAAATTTTTCTATTTTTGCTTCCCGAACTAGGCTCTGGCTGGGTACTTCACTTAAAAAGAGCTAGATTACTTATAAGCCAATGACGTCACATTAAGAGAATTCATCTTGCGCCATCAAATGTGATACGAAAAACATCAAGGTTCGCTAAGGAACGCAGCGAGGGAAAGAGCGTGATTTTGTTCCAAACCTAACGGGAATCATAGTCAATGCTTCATGCCACAGAAACCAATCATTTTTAACAATGAATAACGGTTTCAACGATGCGTTTATTCCTGGCTATACTGGTAAGTTTGAATTTGTCATATTTAGAGCATCTGATAAAAAATGTCATGAACAAAAGGATATACTACACTAAGCAATGGATGAGTACGTGAAAAATATAGGCTTCCAGTCTGACTATGAATCCTATTTAACATTATTTCAGTAGAAAAACAAACAAGAAAAGAAGATCATAGCCAGAAAGCTTGAAACTAAATCTTTTGAAGTTCATTTCTGCATCTACATCACAACTAATTGCAAAGACATCCAGCATACAAAAATATAAGCTATATAGGTTATAGGTACTGGCAATATAAACTTATTAACATGGCAGATCATCAAAGATGGTTTTGGAGGTGAGCACAACAAAAACATTAATTGCCTCAATAAAGAGATGTGCAGAGAAACTATCTGTTAGTGGGGGGGGGGGGGGGGGCATTTTGACTATTTAATCAACTACTGTCATGAAAAAACAAGGTTATAGAAAACACTATGACTAACAAGATGCTAAATCTCTTGCAGTGCAGCATTTCCCACTCTTGACCAACTTTCTTGTGATTTAAGAAGTAACAGGGGTGTCATACTCCTTATGCCCCCCTAGTAAACATATTGCTGTCTCAATACCTACTTTTGAACTGGTGAACAAACAGCCTGTTATGCCTTCTAACCATAAGTAAGAATTCTTAAGCTTATAATTTTAAAGCTGTCCACAGTAACACCACATGATATTTCTGAATAAAAACTTGCATTACTGGTGATGAAGAATGGCATCTATTTGCACAGAATTCTAATTCTAACAACATTTCAGTTGAGAAATAGAACAAAGCTTTGCTTTAAACTACATTGATGCAAAAACATCATCACCAANACTTTAATACTGCCACAAACTTCAATCCCTAAGTTTCTCCCCAAAACTGGTGAGTTTCCATATGAGGGGTCATCATCCTTTGATACAAGTCTAAATGACCTTAAAGTCTTTAGTGGCTCTTGTTTGTCTCTAATCCCAGTCTCAGGGTCAACATTTGGTAACATGCACCGTCCACACCTATGTAGACACCGAAACTCTGCACTCCCAATCTTCAAACACTTCCATGCATCCTCTGAAAAAGCTTCACATCCACTGACAACAATATTTGGCCTGAAACGTTGCATTGTGCATTCAAATTTGGTACATTGTTTGTTTACTTCAGTGAGAGAATTCTCAGAAATCAATAAATATGGGCAGCCATCAGCAAATGCTACCTTATCTTTATTGCTAACAGACGGCTTTTTTCCATGCTTTTTATGATCAAGAAGATATCTTGGCTTGCACAATGATTTGTTAAATGTTACCAAAGTATGTGGTTTACCCATGTATTTGCTAAACCAGTCATCAGCATCTTTTCCAACACGGACTGCAGAGCCTGATAGGCCAAAAAGATCAATATCTACTATTTGGCTTTTGGCTTCATCAAGTTTTAGAGGTACAAAGAGTGGCTGCATTTCTGGTGCTTCGACTTTCAGCTGGTTGCCTTCGATAGCTGGAACAATGAAGGCTAGACATTCTTTGCTTCTTTGCGTAACAACTCGACCTTCCCAATCTAGTATCGCCCATTGCCTATCAAAATCAATACCATATTCACTACAATTTGCCTCTGCTATCGATATTCCTTTGCATGATTTAATTGGGTAGAAAGTAATACTACTTACTTCTCCAATTTTTTCAAATTTTCCTTCCATGCCTGGTTCTTTATAAAAAACCAAAACAGCCGCATGCTTCCTCTACATCAAAAGGAGGCTGTTGGCACTTTCTTTCANACCAACCCTTCTCGAAATACCGTAAAATCTTAAAAATCCTCCATTTCCCTTGATTTTTAGTTGAATATACATTTCAGATCTATTCTTAATATAACTAAAATAAATGCTTGCTTCCACAAACACATAAATTGTAGCTGATACCAACCTTTTTCAATCGTCTCAAAGGTTATAAGGTTTCACCATAGCTTTTTTGTTGGTTATGATTTCTATTTTGTTGATTAGACTACTGCAAACAGGGAGCGTCTATCAAAGTGGAGGGGCCTGGTAACTAATGTCGAAGATTATCTCAGGCAAATAGTGAAACATGCTACTTTATGAAAACAGTGGGAGGGGACAGTGCCCCCGGTCCCCCGTTTCGACGCCCCTGGCAAGTCTAGATTGTTTTAATAAGCCAATAAATATCAACTGTTCAGACTCTAATTAATATCAACCTAAATCTAAAAAACTAAAATCAAAGGCCCCGTTTACACTAAACCGGATAGTTATCGTCGCGCCGCAATTTGTTTATCAGATAGGGGGACCATTTAAACC
>OLMO02000238.1:1998785-2024152 GCA_900291935.2 Cassiopea xamachana
TTACTCGAAGGGACTCTTTCGTGGGGGGGGGCGATCCGCTAATTTACGTTAGTGAATCACAGTTGTACTAGACTTTCCTCGTAATCAACCCTGTCCCCAGAGCTTCCTTTGATTCTCTATTTGTAGGTTCCACTATTCTAGACAACTCACAATTTAACCTTTTTACTTCTCAAACGAATGCGATTCTCCATTTATGGAAAGAAATACACGAAGAGTTAACTTATTACGTTCTAGATAACGAAATACAAACATCACAATGTCTTTGCATGGAATATCTACGTAAAGCATATTTTAAAGCACCACCGGCTAATTACAATAATCAAATTACATCAATAGAAAAACCTCACAAATAATTGAAGTTCTTCATTAAGCATGACTAAAATGAGGGGGGTAGGAGNGAAACCCTCAAATAACAACCCTTTTAGCATTGCCACCCACAAATGGGCCATTGGCTCTCACTTTAGGCCAGTAGAGAAAGTGAAATGTAAGTCTTTTTGGCCAAATAGTTAGAAGACATTTTAGGATTTTTACAGATAATTGGGAAAATAGCTTTCTTCATATTAATTTTAGATACATAGGGAATCAAGGAGCCTACATATCAAACTTGGCTACAAATGCAATGGGGCCTTTGTGTGGCCTTTGCCCAGTAGAGAAATTACTTTAAAAGATGCCCTGCTCTTTGCAGCCTAAAGCTGCCGAAGGTAAGCTACACAATGACAAAGGGATTTCACAACCAAAAGTTAAGGGAATTGCTCTCTCCCCTACCAATGTGAAGAGATAGACAAAGATAGCAGACAGATAGATAGATGGGATAGATAGATGGGGTAGATAGATAAATAGGATACACAGAGTCGTAGTTCTCTGTATTGTAGCAAATGATTCAAGTCAAATGAATTTATTGAAAGCATTTTACCGGGGAAATACTGCTTTCTAATTGGAAAGACGTGTATTTTAAATTGTCCGAAGGTGATAGCAAAGGAAATAACAGATAGGTATGAGATCTCTCGAGTTCTTGATACCAAGTGTCTGTAAAGGGTTCGCGCAATTCAGGGGTCCAAACTATGACCCGCGGGACAAATGCGGCCCACCATCCCGGCCCATTGCTTACTGTTCTGTATTTGGTCCTTCCCGCAAAAACTTTGGACACCCCTGGCCTAGTTCAAAGTGGTGCACTAATGTTTTGTATCATGCAAAATGCAGCAAGAAATATATAGTTACCTTTTGGAAAAGAAATGATTGGAATGGAGAAAAGGTTGCAACCTATAGTACAGTAAAAATTAACTAAAAATTACAAATCGATTAATCAATTAATAAACTACACCTTAATACAACATACAGTGCAAAAATTGCCGCAATTGTGAAAATATATCCTTTGAATAATACAGTGACTGTGAACCAGCATTAAAAACAACCAAGATAAGCTACCTTACCACACATGTTTATTCCAATCACCAATAACCATTAAGAAATCGACTAGTAAAACCTAAACGAGAATAAAATCACACGTACAGCTACGCAGAACGATCTGACCCAGAAAATGTGCACATAACCGGGGGTGATTTCTAGAGAGGCTCAGGGGGGTGACGCCCCCTTTGTAAAACTCTTGTTTATTTTGGGGTGGCTCAGCTCCCCCTAAATTTTTGCATTGATCTCGTTTTCAAAGTGCATTGACCTTGCTTCCAATGTTTTGTATTGCATTGCTATTATGAATTTTCTCAATGTTGAGATCTTTCTAGATGTTGGCTATATTACATCACAATTGGTTTAAATTATTATGTCTCCATCTTTAAAAGATTAGGGAGTGGCTTCAAATAGGCCATACCCACTTTTTGACATCGCACCTAGAGCCCCCCTCGTTAAAACTTTTAGAAATCACCCCTGCACATAACATATTAATCATCATCATCATCATCAGGTTTCTTGTTCTTCTTGCCTAGGATCTTCTTCAGCTTCTTTGACATGTAATATGGTTTCTCGGGCGAACCATCGTGCCTCTCACAATCCTCAACTGTGGAATGGAGAAAAGAATCTAGTAATCAGCTTTAAGATCAGGCAATACTAAGCTATATATCAATTGTAAGGTGCCCTCCCTCCTCAATTGTAGGGCCACGTGGTTACTATGTAATTCCATGCTCCTTATGACATCATTTTTGTTGCTGTATATTTTCCAAACATTTATAAGAATAAATAAAAAGTGCAAAGCTTCATAAACCCAATATAAAAGGGATGATTGTCTCAAGTAAGAGAGTAGTTTTGTACTGAGTAAAGCAGAACATAATAACTGAAAGCCATGAACTTCCCTAGCTAATCTATGCTCATAGCAGTTGCAAATACTTCAATTCAAAAATCAGTTCCAATTTAATTTGCAAATTGAATCTATGAAATCTTCTAAGTCAGTGGTTATCAACCTTTTTGGTGGAGCGGAACCCTCAAGGAAACATTTCAGTGGCTCGAGGAACCCCTGCTCACATATCTGCATAGAAGTGTTAAAATAAACTGTTGATCGTAGCATTTTTATAACTTCTGGCGGAACCCCTGGACTGTGCTGGCAGAACCCTAGAGTTTCAGGGAACCCTGATTGAAAACCATTGATATCTAAGTAGTATATTCAGAGGGGCAGAATAGTTGAGAATGAACAATGATGACACTATTGGCAAGTAAAGTTAAAAGCGTAGGAATAAGTAGCAAAATACATTAAAAAAGTATAAAAAAAATGAGTAATTATATACTGTGAAATGGCAGGCCAGATGATATTGCTAATTTTTGGAAACAGCTTGTGATATACAAACAACAATAATGAATATACAACAATAACAACAACAACAACAAAGGCTTACGAAAGCACAAGAAAAGGGTGTCAATCGCCATCTCGTAGACACTGAAGAATCCTGATACTATCATATAAGCACCAACAGTTATGATCTGCGCCAGAAATACAGAGCATCAATAGATATATATTAGTGGAATATAATTATCATAATATAGTATAATATAATGCAATTTAATAATATAATAACATACTGAAATTGATGAAATAAAATAAAGTTAAGAATACAATGAATAGAGTAAAGAAAAAACAATAATAACTAAACTAAATTAATTAATCTAGCAGCTACTAATAGAACACTCTTTTAGCAGTATTGAATAAAACAATACTACTAAATTTTCCTTCCTTAAATTTTCTCCTTTCATAACGTTACAACCTAATATAGCAAAAATTCGATATTCTGTTAAATAAATACAACTTACTGGTATCTTAGAAATCTACAAAAGAGCATTACACGTTTTTTTTTATAAAAGAAACCATCATTTTGCATAACCTTCAATTTTCTCAACTTTCCCGAAATTGAGCCTGAGATTTTCATAAAATTTTCTTAACTTTTACTGAAATAAACTGGCTGAAATGGGATACACTCCCTTTGTTTAACGTGTATGCTCGAATTTAAGTTCCATCTTTAACATTTTGAATGTAATAATGGTGTAATATGGATTTTTGGCCAAAAAGGACACTGAATTTTGGAATTTGAGCCTTATAATTTTCTCTAAATTTTCTACAGATTTTGGCCATTTGAGCCTCATTTCCTTTTAAACTACATGTGTACTTATTCTAGCTAGCCTAAACTAGTTATATCTTTTTCGTAAAATTCCAAATTAAAGCCTACTTGGAGAAACCTTAAGCAATGAATATCGGATGGACTTTGCTTAAGTTTAATTTCTGCAAAATATTTCCACAACCAACGGCAAGATAGTGAATTGATTGACTGCTCGTCACCCAAACAGAATTTAAGAAGGAGAAAGCAAACAGTTCAAGCAAAGCATACCATAACAGGTGCTAGATAGTAATTCAAGTCTTTGCGGTCTTTGAACCAGTAGAAACTGCCAACAGCTGCAAGGATAATAAAGAAGCTAGCGGTGGAGAACTTTAGAGAAAATAATATGAACAACATTGACTGCATGGGGAGACTTACTTCTGGTGGAACTTGGCAAGTGATTACAAACTGCGCTACGTCAAGAATTATAGGCTGTAGTAGCTTCCAGAATATAACAATACAAAGCTAAGGGAAACTTTTAAATACGAATGTAAATTACAGTTAGGTCATACCATATAAGCATAGGCGTCAAATCTTGATTGGCTAACAAAGGAATCACCATCAAGACGTTAGCCAATCAAGATTTGACGCCTATGCTACCGTATATAGTTAAATGGGTGATACTAGGATTCTAAGACAGGGAACGTATTTTCATACTGGAAGGAGAAAACTTACCAATTCCCAAGACAACTGTCAACTTGCCGATAAATAAGAGAAAATCTGTAACTTTATCGAGAACAGCAACTCTGCAAGGAGAAAAACATGATAAATTAAAGAGCATTGCTGAAAAGATAGCATCTGCCAGATTGACAGCGTCTGTAAAACAATAATTCAATTTCAAATCAACATTTATGACAATGAGAGGGCAATCCATATAGTGCGCACGCAGAATTTTCAGGAAATTTGACCTCCTCTTCTCTTGTACGCAAATATACATTTTCTGGAGCAATCAGCGGGGTGAGTGGCCAAGCGGCCCAGCCAGTTCCTTTAGCTTAACTGAAGTTAAGCATGGCTGTGTACGGTCAGAAACTGGATGGGCGACCTTCCAGATGAACGACAAAAACAGCTCACTCGCCGTCCTTCGGAAGGGATGTTAAACTAGGGGTCCCATGCCTGGATGCGGCATGCATAGTAGGCCTAAATTAGCTGAAAAAGCTAGGTATAACAGCCTAATGAAAATAGAGTAAAGTAAACAACCTGTTTTTAGCGAAAGTTAAACAACAAATTAAGAAGAATCATGACTCTTGCGAGTTCTGTCGAATTCAGATGCATTCATGATGGCAGCTGTTGGGAAACGAAGACAGTGTACGAAAAATCTATTGTACTTTTGGTGTACGTACATATCAATAAAACCCCCACTCCCCCATTGTATACAAACGTACGCTTTTTGCTGAACCTCCCCTCTCCCTTCTGCGCGTACCTACGATGTGAATGGCCTCGAGTGGTGTAGAGATTTACCCAAATGTGGGACTCTCACAATCATGAAACTAAATTTTAAAAAATCAAACTCTATTTCTAAGGATTCTAACGACAATGTCTAAAAATAACCTTCAATAAATTTTTTCTACCTTAAAATATTTCGCATCAGCAGAAAAAAGGCATTCTTCGCAGAGGTACAAAAGTTCTTTCCGTACACTGCAATCTAAAAATTAGAAATGAACATTATAATAAAAATGAACTGTTAAACGTAATATCCATTATTTTATGTGAAAGGGAAAGATAAGCAGATAAGTTGACAGGCACATAGAGATGTATGATTCATAACGCTAATCAAGAGGAACTAAGACCTCTTTTAAGAAAGCGTGGCTAGTGGGGCAAAACATGAGAAGGGGCCCATGCTCATGAAGGTAGCAAATAAATATGCCGAAGCTGAACACCACACATGAAAGGAAGAAATTTAGAATTTCACTGTCATAAACATCGGAAAACAACCCTCTACAAGATAGGAACTTTGCCAAAACTTCATTGGGCTGTCATGAGAAAACCTCAAAACACTTCACAAGGCTGAACAGTACAGTTTTGTTTCTAGAATACTAAACTAATTAGAATCATGTATCCTCAGCAAAAACTTGTTTACAACTCTCGTTTCTAATATAATAATAGTCTGACTCTTTGCTATGATATTGGATGAGCAACATACAGTATACTCAGGTTACTCTGGCATCAGATAACCCGGATTTTTGGATAATTTGGATCTTTTCCATACTCCTAAATTTCTAAGTACTAAGCTAAACTACTTATTCCGCATTTTTGGAGAGGTAACTCCGCTTATCCGGATGTTTTGTCAAATATTGACTTCCAACATGCTCGAAATTGCTAAAGTATCAAAATAATATCACAGAAACAACCCTCTTCTGCGAGGTAGGAGACAGAAACCATCATCGCATCTAGAGGATTTTTCCAAACCTTTTTCGATAACTGGCATTCGTTTTGTGAGAAATGTTTGTTAATAAATCCAGACTTCCCTTTTTTCAACTCAGTGTAAAAAATAGCATACGTATCATAAAAATATTACCGGAAAGCATAGGAACTGTCTCGGTATGATTAGGTCAAGCTGTACATGCATTACTTCAGCCTCTATGCTTCAAGAAGTGATCGTCATGTTTATCCGGATTTTCGCTTAATCCAGATTTTCCCCTACTCCTGATCGATCCGGAATATCTAGACTATACTGTGTATCAATTTTCTGTCACTGGAGAAAACTGATCCAAGCCCCTTTCTAATTCTGCCAGCAATGTCTTCTGTATACTACCCACAAGAGGGGCTCCGACTAGTGGGGCAAATTATTTACATGTTTGCTTACTGGTGGGGCAGGAGAAGGGTCTACTAGGGTAAATATCCCACTAATGCTAATGTTAAAAGAGACCCTGAGAGGAACATATCAAAATAAAAAATTCAGATACAAGCAAAATGGCTCAAACAGAGTAGACTGTTTTTTTTATATACTAATTGTTAAAACTAAACAGAAAAACACAATAAGATATACAAGAAGATGTGCCACCCATAGCCAAGAAAGACACAGGGTCACCGAGTTCTGACTATGGATGACACTTACAAGATGCAATTACAATGTACAAAACTAGAATAATGATCTAGGGAGGCCTCAAGATTGATGCTGAAATCTCTCCCTTACGGGAGAGTGAAGGTTCGGCAATCAATAATAGTGATGGTAATCAAGACTACTTTTGGATGAAAAGCAAAAATAACTGACCTCGATGTAAGCATTTTTGTTCAGGAATTTAATGAATTTCTCCAAGCACCAAAAACAGCATTTGAGGCACCTAAGAAATAAGATAAAGGAACAATTACATAAAAGTTTAATGCCACAAAACAATAGCCTAAAAAGGAATGGTGTAAAAGATGTACAAGTAGGAAGATGCAAACAGCACTGAGTTAAAACTGGAAAGTGAATGCTTCTGTTAGTAGCTGCAGAAGTGAATTAAGTAAAGGTTTAGGTGAATACATGAATTAGTGAGTGAGTGGGTGAGTGAGTGAGTGAATGAGTGAGTGAGTGAGTGGGCAAGGAGGTGAGTGAATGAGTGAGGGAATGAGTGAAGGAATGAGTTAGTGAGTGAGTGGGTGAGTAAGGAGGTGAGTGAATGAGTGAGGGAATGAGTTAGCGATTGAGTGAGTAAATTGACTAGAAAACATGCATGAGCATGCCAAAATTCTCCAATCAAAAAATCGAGCAAATTCAAGTCCCAACTTTAGCTACAAAATTTATGAGCAAACAAAAAAAGTGATGCAAAAAGTACAAAATTAGCATACTTAATTAAGAACTTTGTTACGGGGCCGGGCTCTGTTCCAGGGCCTAAAATAAAAACCATCATTAATCTTTGGAAAATATAAAGAAAAGATTAAGAAACCAAAAGAATATAAGAAGCATGACGTATACTAATTAAAAGCACTTTCTTAGGAAATATAGTAATAAAATATCAGATACATAAAAAATTATAGCACAAAAGAAAAGTACCGTTTAACTTGTGATCCAAATACTCGAGGCAAACCCTAACCATCTGAATGATAGCGATAATGAGAGATCCAAACGCGATAGAGCCTGTATGGTACCTATGATGCAACAACACATTTACTATTTAGGGGTCAATCCGTACGGCAAGGCATATAGTTTAATTTGCAACACAATGGCACTTGAAATTATACAGCTATGCAGAGGTAGGGCTCAAAGCTTCACTGCTATGATCTAATCTGATAATAGTACTGGGCAAAAAAGCATTTTCCTTGTCAAAAAATATTAAAATTTGCCAAAATATGTTGAAGTATGCCAAAATAGGTAATTGAATCCTATAGTACTTAAGTATCCAAAAACATATTGCGACGCCAATATTTATGTTGCCGCCAAGATGTGTGGCGTACTCATTTTCCTACCTATTCCTTTCACGTAGAGACTTTTTGATGTTCAAATTTTTTATCTTCAGCACTAATAAAAAGCTAATTCCAATTGCATCATAGAAAAAAAATTAAATAAACAGAACTTGTTTGACGATAACCGTGAAGGAGTAACAAGGTTTAAGCAAAGCAACTTTACAAATGGCAATACCTCAGAGTGCGTCCCATGGAACTGAGAACTGGCAAAGCAGGAACATCCTAGAATGTTTGATTAAGTTTAGTAAATTTAAGAAATAAAAAGAATAGTAATTTGGACAAGCAAAGATCTGAGATAGGTTTGACCTGAATAGGAAAGAAATAATTTCAATTTTTCAAACAGAGAGGAAATCATGACCATTTTCTTTAACAATCTACAGCGTTGCTTTACCCTAGGCAAATATTAAAGCAGTTGAATACATGGAACAAATTTAAAAGACAGCAAAAAATAGCAAAAATGAGATTGATAAATAAAAGAGAGAAAATAGAAATTAAAAAATATGAGTCCATTAGATTGATTGTGAAACAATTAATATACCGTCTTTTTATCCCATGCCCAATACCAAGATGCAAATGCACCAGCTAGTACGCATTCTCCAAATGCAACGATAAAATTCATCAGCCAGAACCAACCAAATAGATGGTAAATTTGCATGCGGAAAAGGTTCCTTGAAGTAGAAGAGGCAATGGTATGAATTGAACTGGTGGATGTCAAATATGTAAATTGGAAATGACACAAAAGAGGATTGCTTTACTGGAAACTGTCGAATGGTGAAATTGCCAGAAGGAAATCTTCAAATAGCTCAAAACAGACTATAATCCTTCCTTAAGACAAATGATAAAATAGACTTAAAACAAATGACGTTAGACAGCGAAGATACAGAGAAACTTTAAATTTTATGCTAAATTCTGAAATTACATACGTTTCCGTTTTGTATTCCATGAAATTACAAGACACATTTGCACCAGCAGAATTCAAAGCTTCCTAGGAAAAAAGTAAAGATGCCCATTATAGAGGTCCAGATTTACCGTCCATAATGGGAAAATCAGCTCTAAATAGCCATGATGGAGCTCTGATACTCTCAATAATGATAATTTTCAAAGAATTAACAATAAAAGTATAGCAGCTAATTCCAAAAGTTGATTATGAAGACGACGAGAATAAGAGGCATGTCTCCAATTAACTCCAAAGGCAAAATTAAAGCCAACCTTATAACTAAGATTCCTTTGCCCATAACAAAAGTAATGAGAGCTAAAAGGAGACTAAACCTAGCGTCATAATAGAACGACTAGAATTTTACGCCTTATGAAAACGACGATTAGAATTTTGCGTCTTATAAAAGAAACACATGCATAAATATAAGGTTGCGAGTGTAAAATAATCAGTTTAACCTGAAGAATCTGCATGAACAGATAAAACTAGTCGCATAAAAAACGAGTGTTGTTTTTGTGAATGCCTTCTTAAGTTTCGACATTAATGAATAAATATACATTATATATATAAATATATATATATATATATATGTATATATACATATATATATAAATATACATAATATATATTTATAATACATATATATATATTATATATATATACATAATATATATTTATAATACATATATATATTATATATATATATATATATATATATATATATATTCCTAACAAGTGACAACTTCTGCAAGTAGGTATAACAGTCTATTGTCAAATCTCATAAACATTACTTTCCCGCTTATGCAATAGAATATGCCTAAATGATGATCGTAACTGAATATAATTCTACTGGAACTGAGAACTGTTCTGTGGAATGAGCTGTTGAAAATCCATGCAATTTTGATGTTTCTCTCTACGTGGTAGTAGTACTTACAGCAGCAGTGCAGGCAATGTTTGTAACAGTGCCATTTTCAACTTTCTTGAACTGTGCGCTTCCTGATGTAACCAGGAATCTTAGATATCGTAAAGGAGATTGAAACTCTATATACCAAATTAATGAATTTCTACATAGAGCACAGTAGTACAGTGGAAAAGTCACCTCAAAATAAAAGTAAAATGTAAATTTTTCTTGATCACATAAATAACTTGCAAGACATTTGCAAGCACTATATCTGTAATAGTGGCAGTTCTGTTAGTTTATCAAAGTCTTAAGTTTTATGTATTAAATTAAAATTTATAACTTTGAGCTATGAATCTAGTGGTTGATGAATCTTAAAGACTACAGCAAAAGTACGCTGGTTCTCAGGGCCTCTACAATGTCGAAAAATGAGACAACCAAAACGCTTAAAACAAATAGACACTTTACGAAGGTGAAGAGTCGGTTTGGCATATAAAATTCCCGAAAATTTTCCTTGATGTCCATGGCTAATGGCAAGCTATCCTCATGTATTGAAGGCAAAAAGAGTACCTTTCCGTTCATTTGAGTATAAGAAAACAGACCAAATAAAACAGGTTTAAACATTCCAATTTGAAAATATTATAATTTACAAAGCTTCGTGATTTTTTCTAAACTTGTATTCAATTCTCTGACTTATTTTTCAATTCCAAACAGGAGATGAATTTCCTGACAATTCACTGGTTTCCTGCTTTCCCTGAAAACTGGTCACCATATTTATAACTTAATTAAAACATAAACGACAGGAGAGAAGTGGTAAAATCAATTACGTCACTTGCAAAGTTGGCTCTGCAAAATTTTAAGGAAATTGAAAAGATACACAAGAACTCCGACAAACCACGCAAACAAAATCAGCTGCATAATCCAAGGAATAAGTGGGAAAAAGAGTGTTGACAGCATCCTTGTCAAAGCTCTGAAAACAGATAATAAAATGGTACAATCAAAAATGCTGAAAATGGTATAATCGAAAATGATTTAAAAACGCCAAATGTCATATAAAAAGCAATACATTTATAGAGTCCCTTGGCTTTGCTTATATATAGCTAGCATCTCTGATGCTTTTCACATTGCTCCTAGATATACCCATAACCTGCACTGAGGAATGTATTAAAATAAAGTACTATACTGGACTCTTTTGAAGAAAATGTTGTGGTATTAATAAATTTTTGATGGGTTGCATAATGGGGGCCTGTTGTTTCCTCCCATTCCGTCATGTTGAAGTTGAGCATTTGTGGTGAATTGCCACAGTTACTACATTTAATCGTGTGTAGCGGTAAAGCTCAATAATGCTATACACACCTGCTGGATTCTTTGATGAGTTGAATGGCAATAGCTATGCGTGATCTCAATGCCAATAGAAGAAGAAGAAGTACACCCAGGACTATGCCAAGGATGATTGCTAAAAGAAGAACACTTTACCATCACATGGTTAGCCATTTTGAATATATTACGATAGAAATGTAAGGGTGTTGTGAGTTGCATCCTCTTGCTTTGCATGAAAGGAAAGTAGCAAGTTTACTAGTAATCTGAAGTAATTTTGAAAGCTAAATACTAATCTAGTGAGTGAGCAAGCAATAATTGATCGTCCATATGACACAAGCTCACAACTCTTTGCACAGCTGAGCACCACTCTTACTACCAAACTACAACTTCCTTAAGCTCAAAGGAACAAACTAACTCTTTATATAGCATGAGAATAAATATGCAAAGTTGCTTGTAATAAAAAGATTTACGAGAGAATATTGTTTAATTTAAATTGTGACAGATGCTTGCATGGATACTTCACAAAATTAGAGCCAGAGGAGGATAAAGGCTAACTAAATCAACTTCACTCGCTGCCAGGATACCAATGAGAGTGAAATAAAATGTAAAACATGATACAATATGCACCATTTTACAATCATGAGGTTGGTTTCTTAATGAAGAACGCTGAGAAAAATACACATCTACTTACTGAAGGCAAGCCATGTTTCTTTCTTATCTTTATATGACGTAAGGTTTGTCGTGAACTCAAATTGGAGGCTTTGATTGGAGTCCTGGCTCTTTAAGCGATCATATTCAGTGTAGCAATAATATACACCTTTAAAATTAAAAATAGCTATGAAAGATTAAAGGAAATTACAAAAAACAGCAACTACTGCAAAATTAATTATTAATATCGCTGTTTGTGCTATACAATTCAATTTAGAATTCCAAGTCCTTTGAGCTACGTAAGAAATCATTGTCATTGCAACAAGAAATTTTATTATAACAAGACAATATGTAGCACAATTCAACACCATGCAACACTATGCAATGTCATGCAACATAATATCACTGCTGTGACATGATAAGCATAAGTACACTGAGGTGGGTGGTGACTGGCATAGACTACCAAAAGGCAGTCAAAAACCTTCCTAAACAATAAATTCAACTTGATTCAAAACATTACAGCACAAAGCAACGAGTAATTTTACTCAATTAACAACCAATGGATATCTAGGCCTAACGCTACACAAAATCCCCAAGACAATTAAATTAAATTGGAGGCTCTGTCATTAGGCGCTTATCAATTTAAATCAACTTTAGCTGAATCAGACTACACGTTTTTTCTATAAAAACAAACTCTCTCTGGCTTCAGCCTGGATGTATCTTGGTAATATCTCCTCAAATCCAGCCTTAAATGTTTCTCAAATGTAAAGACTTCCAATGACAATAACAACCCAAAGATGCTCAGATTTTGTGACGTTTGTAATCGATGTTCATTCTATTTTCTTGCTAGTTTGATAAAAAATCTACTAGTAAAAACAGTTCTTATAATTTATTATTTGAAACTCAGCCTGTCTATGTTTCTTAAATGTTTCTCAATTTTTGCTTAATTTCAGTCTCATGTTTCTTATAGACATGTTTCTTATAAAAAAAACATTTAACATAAAATACACGGGAACATTGACAAAATAGATAAAAATTAATAAAAAGATCAAATCAAAGATAACGATAAAATATTCTCTGTTTATAAGAACCAGTAAAATCGAGGTTCAGAGTGGCTTTTCATAATTTTTCCAGAAGTTTGATGTTGAATTGTTCTTAATTTGTTCTTAAATTGATAGGTTGTAGGCAGTCTAGAAATTAGATAATATACAAGAGTCTACTCGCCAAATGTTACATCTAAGATGGTTTCTCTTGCATATCAATGCTTTTTATTGAAAAAAGTTTATAAACGATTATACATAAGCAATATTAGCGCAGTATCTAGTTTTGCAGGGGACAACTAATTCGTAAACATCAAAGATGAGAAATGACAAGTCTGTGAATTCTCCTCTAGCTAACATGGAAAGGATATTTCATGTCCATATGTTAATGGAAAGCTGATGCATCTTGTGAAAAATACGTTTTGCAATAGTTTTTCCACCTCAGGCTTGTTATTAAATTGTTCTTAATTGTCCACCAAATTTCAGACTCGTATTCTTTTAACATTGCTTTTATAAAAAAAGAGAGAGTATTTTTCACAAAGAACTTGGTCATTCTATCAGAACGCAGACTGCTGTCATCATGCAGAACACACAGTGGACATCACATGCTAGACGAAACTTATCATTAAGAGTGTTGACCGACTATGGTATAACAACCACATGGTCATCAATATAAGCTCCCGTTTTCCCAATAACAATTGAAATTATTTCTAGTCTAGCTTGAAGAAATTCAAAATCAGGCAAAATTCCTGAATCCCAAAATGGGTGGGGGAGTATATTAGATTTGGATATGAACCATTCTTTCTTCACAGCTACGTAATGGAATTTTAGTGTTGAAAACTTCCGTCAACAAAAGCATCAGAATGACTCAATAAAGTTGAAGAATGACTCTGCAAGTTGCTATAGATACAAATGAGACAAAATATGGAATAAGAAGCTTACCATATCCTATAAGAGTAAGTACTGCATACGTGGTTAGCCACACTAGAATACCGGCGACCCATCTGAAAATGAAATAACTCAGTTATGAAAACAACATGGGTTAATCACTGTAGTCTTCAATAGAATCATCAGTAATGCTATGTGTAACTCATAATAACTGTCTCCAGCTAGTAATATCAAGGTCAAAAACTAGTGGATATTAAGTAAGAAGCAAATGCCTTTCCTAAAATAAGACTGATCCTTGAATTAGGATTGTACATAAACAATAAGAATTTCGGATCACGTCAAAGCTTTAATCTGTTAGAAAAATGCTTTAAGAAATTCCAAATTCAATCTACAATACTTGCCAAAAGTCCCTGGGACACTTGCAAAAAGTTATGAAAAACTATAGCTTTCTTAGCATTTCAACCATCACGCCTTGATGCACCCCCCTTCCCCCTAAAACAATGTTGGTCTGTTCCAGAGACACTTGGCGTTATTGTGCACGAAATATTTTTCCGTTACCGCATGTATTTCTCCCAAAAACCAACATTGTTTAGGGGGAGGAGGGGGACGAATGCTCCGTTCAGATTAAAAATATACAGTGTCCCAGGACTTTTGGCGAGTGTTGTAGGTCCCTCATATCTTCCACTGCACGTGTGAGCTATACAGTAAATATTCTAGTTGTAAGAAAGAACTTACTGCATGATCAGGATGTAGAAAAAGGCACCGCCCATAGCCATGCCAAGGCCTCTGAAAAATAACAAAATAAGTTGACATTGAATTGAATCTGTGAAATAAAATTGACGAATTTTGATGCTGCATGAGAGTAGTCCATGGCAATCACGAAATCCGTTTGTAGTTTTCAATTCTACTTTTTAATCAATATGCCGCGTATCGTAGATTCTAACTTCTTCTAGCTAACCATATCTATAACAAAGCGTGAAGGAATGCAATTTACTTGTACATATACTAAACATTTTTTATAAGAAAACAAACTTTACAGCATGTTTCCTAACATTCTCTCAAATCCAGCCTTAGGTGGTTCTCAGTGCTTTTTTAGAATTCTTGAAACGCCCAATACCAAAAAAGTCCAGCTTAGGCACCCGAGACAAGAAATAGAATCTCAGGTTTTGTGGAGCATTTATGTGTAAAACAATTTGATGGATGGATGTTGCTTGTATTATATTTTTAATTTAATCAAAAATTATCTTGCAAAAGCAGTTTTATGCAAATCTACTTTTGTAACTCAGACTGCTTGTTTTTCCCATATGTTTCTCAATTTTTGCCTGATTCCAGCTTCGTGTTTCTTATATGAAAACTATTCTAAGGAAAAAACTTAGTCCTGTCCTCACTAAAATAGTACTTTCCATTACTTAACTTCTACCATTCTGCTTAAAATTAACGAAATACTTAAAACGCAAGCACTTGTCGAAACTCTACATAAGGTCATTTGCTATGAATTTCAATTCGGGTTAAATCAAAGTGTGTGGGAGATTCCGCACTAATCACTGCGAAATAAATCCTTATCTAAACGAAAAACTTTTCCTTGAATATATAAATCACTGCTTTTTCATATCTTAAGTCGAACAAAAAAACAGACGATCAATAACATGGTGATCATTCTTTGAGACAGTATAGAATTTATACCAAATCCAAAATAGCTATAATCCCATGTAGTTGAACCGCTAGCATTGTCTTGAAAGTCAAAACCTTCGACAACTTAATATATTTTGTCTGATAGCAACATTTCATCCCTATTTAAACGCCTATATATCCAGTCTAACGTTGGTAAATTAGAAATTGATACACAGAAGAGTTCTGTCAATCTCAGATCCGTTATCAACAGTGGTCAAGAATAAACTGTTGTCTACGCTATGGGGTAAGTTAATGAAGAACAATGGATTTTTACAACACATCAAGGAAGGATTGACTTGGATTCTTAACACTACAACGTTACATGGATAAAAATGAAATTGTTGAAAACTACTCCACTAGAAATAGGGTTAGGCGAAGAGTTTCTGGAAACCTTGAAAAAACTGTCAACAAAAAGGAGAGGAGCATCTTATAATATGTGAAAAAAAAACAAATCTTAGTTTTGTCCCATAAATCTAGTATGCACAGAGCTGTGCTAGTACAAATGTATATAGAATTAACATATGTGTATGAATTAATGATAGAAAGGACAGCATTTGGAGTAGATGGGAAGGACCACCCTTTGCTCAAAGAGACCACCCTCTTCTTAAGTGTACATTATAACACTCAATGTGTAATCGGCCACGTGATAGATAAGGGAAGAGGTTGCGATTTATTAGGGGGAGATTGGGGTATATTTCAATAATACTCCAGTGACAGAAACCCAAAGTTTGCCAATCAGCATTCAACTTTTAATGCACCAACAAACAAGTATTTCATAAAGCTCTAGAGTGCCTTCTATTTGATTTCAAATTCACATGAAGTAAGCAAACTTTCTTGGATGAGATAGTAAATTCGAATGATAAATTTGAGAACTTACAACAGGAAGAGTATGAAAACGGTGAAATATGGATGAGTTACAGCTTTGAGCGCTGCTTAATAAACAGAGTATAATTATCAAATACTTACGCAAGAATCCAATACCATGATTTTTCTACATCTTGTATTACCTAGCAAAGATACATGACTTGAATAAAACAACACCTCGAAGGCGACATACCCTATTGTCTCTAATAGAAGGGGGAGGCAATAGAAGGGCGTGTTCACACCGGCCAGTTCTTAATAGAAGGGGGTATTCCTGTAGGCTAGTTTTCAATAAGACGAGGGTGCTAATAGAAGAGAGTATGCATGTTGGCAACTTTTCAATAGAAAAGGAGCTAAGAGAAGGTGGTTCATGCTGGTAAACTGTTTTATTAAAAGGTGATGTAATCTTCTGCGAGTTCTTGTCATGATCGATTTGTAAAATTTAATAGAAGGGGGATGTTAATGAGCAACGGGGGGGGGGGAGGAAAACTCTCCTGAAATTAATAGACGGGGGTCCGTCTATTGGAGACACCAGAGTAGGTACTTAATGTTCCAAAACTCAGGATCAAATTCACAGAAGTCGATTTTTCCATATATTTCTATTCAAGAATATAGAACTGTGAAAATTTCTACCTTCTTTCCAAGATTCTGCAAATTCAGAAGAGCGGCAGCAGCGCTGTAATATATTAAGAACACAGTATACACTATTACGTATTACAACATAAAGGCCCGCAAGAGCAAATAATATTACATATTATAAGCAAAATATAACATATAAATATATATATATATACATATATATATATATATATAATAACATACATATATATACATAATATATAATATATACATATATTTCTATATAATATTTATATATATAATATATATATATTATATATATAATATATTATATATATATATATATATATATATATATATATATATATATATATATATATATATATATATATATATATATATATATATATATATAACTCATTAGCTAGCGACTAACCAGGATTTCTCCTTTCTAGGCACAAACTGTGGCATGTTTAAATGATCAGAAAATCAGAAGAAATGAAAACATGCCACCGCCTGGAATCGAACCAGGGTCTCTCAATTTCTGGGCAAGCGTCGTAATCACTAGACCACAGTGACTTGCTTTCAACTCACCTGAGTTTGGCACCTGATGAAGCGTGAGCGATAAGCGGAATATATAATTATATACATTCATATATGCCAGAGTAATAACCCAAACAAAATTCTAGATATTTAATTATTTAGCTCAGCACATCCATATCAACATCTATGCTGGCTGACTTTAGTTAACCTGGTTTAACAATATATGTATGCATGTATGTATATATGTATGTTGAAAAGAGAACCTGACGAAAAAATGGTTTTGCCGACCAACAATGAATTGGTTATGGCTTTATAGGTGTATTATTAAAGTTTTATTGTCCATAATTTCTTCATTGGTAAAACAGTTTTCACAGTTTTGTGTCCCTCTAAGTACTGCAATCTTCATATGATGTCATTCTTGTCCAGTGCCAGTCCAATATTTTCCAAGTGCTTTTTAGGTGGACTTGAAATTTAAAACACTTCTCAGGATGGACGAGGTGGCATAGTGGTTAGAGCGCATGCCTCCTGTGCGGAAGGTCTACGGTTCGGGCCCTACTCGATGCCTTGACCAAATGCTCGCTCACTGTTCACCCAGCAGCAAATGGGCACCCAGTGGCAACACTGGAGAGATAAAGGCGGCGAGGAAAAGAACTGGCCACCCTACCTCATATCTCGATGGCTCAGAATAAGTGTCCACTCTAACAGGCACTCCCCTACGTACGAAAGTATACGGGACTACCTGCACCTTTACGTTAACACTTCTCAGAGCAGTCAGAAAAGTTTCCCGAATTTCCTAGTGTTCTTTTAAGAAAATTGTCCGAATGTAGCAGTCCTCGCTGCCAATTCCTCTCCTACGTTTTGGCTTAGGTATTGCTCCAAGCGTCTCTATCACAATTGGCATAATTTCATATGCATATCATCTCCTGTATAGCTGTTGCAGTTCACATATGAGTGGCACATAATTAATAACTTTTCCGTTTCTTTCATTGATGTATTCTGATCAATGGGTACACTAAAGTCGATGATTTTACATTCCTTTGTTTCATTGTTCCACATGACTAGGTCAGGTCTGTTGTGATTTACTTTATTTGGTAGAATGAATGCCATATCCCACAATAGTTCTTTATTTCCAACCTTCGTTACCTTTGGAACTTTACAAAAAATCCAAAATAGAGCTGCAAGGTTTGTAACAAATAGCCCATAAGATGGCACTGCTGCTCCGCTAATTCAGAAGCTTGGTTGATCAACTATCAGTACACTTATAAAAAGAGACCGCCATGCTAATTTACAAGTCTCTGAATTCACTTGTCCCTGACTATTCGGGAAAATTACTTGTAAAATGTTCAGATGACAGAGGATGGCTTCTGCCCTCATCAGATACTGATGCTAGGATGCCGTTACTGAAAAGGATGAATGACCAAAAGGTGTTTTCATTTCGTGGTGCAAAGCTCTGGATTAGTATAGATAGAGAATCAAATAAGCACCCTCCCTGAACACACTCAAAAAGCAACTATTGAAGGAGTTATAATCTTAATTTCGTGGTTATTTTCTTATTTCTAGATTTTTTATTATATTACATTGTAAATTAGGTATATGAATTTCTTTGCTCTTAGTATTAGCGTTTCCTTTTCAACAGGTCGGTTTGAAAAACATATTATAATATTATATGAAAATTATAAACTGCATAAATATTTTTGAATTCTCGTATGACAATTGCGAAGCACAGCAATTCCTTCTTGTTGTAAATAATATTCCAGCTTCTGTTTCAATGTTCCTCTTTATCAGAGGAATCAGTACTGGAATTAGAGATGCAATGCAAAAGAGAAGGAACGAGACTTATCTACAACACCCATAATATTTATCTACATCTGGGCAATAGTCAATGATGCAACCACCTAATACAGCCTGTAAAACCTAGTGTCCAACTTCTAGGGATCATTCGCTTGGGTTTCCAAGGGTAACATGACTTCCATCAGTAGTTCTATTTAGCTTAGAGCTCTGTACCTTTAGCAATATCTTGTGGTCTAAACAAGACGAGACATTCCCTGGAAGTTTTTTCTGTTCTTTTCTAAAGCTACCTAGAAATGCTATTGACAATGCATAGTTTTTGAAGAGGAGTGGAACTGTTAGAATTGCAAGTCATGTTATTCCTATAGGCATAAGATATAATATCGGAGATAAACATTCAAAATGTCCTGAAGATATAGTTCCTAGCATAGTCATGCAAAAATGTAATGAAAAATGCATTGAGAAGGGGGATGGGTGGAAGACAGCGCACTCTTGAACATGCAATGTGTCAAACAACGGAGAAAAAGACCTTACTTACTGTCTCCTTCCTATGAACATGCAAGGAGAATAAATCTATTTAAGTTAACTATGTGAAATTGAAACAAACAAAGATTTCTTAAATACTACTGGACGATAAAATATACAACGTGCTAAAAACGTTAACTTAATTTGAAACAATTAGGCATTAAATGCAAGCATATTGTTAACGATAAAAAAATGTAACTTATATATTTCCAGCTAAATGGCTATTTGCAATGCACACTACAGGGGCGTCGAATCTTGGAAGANACTAGGGACACTGCTCCCCCTCCCCCACTTTTTGTGTAAAATAGTACTTTGCACTTGTTACGCTTCCTTGCAGAATATTTTAATAAAAAGTGTCATTTTCCATTTGCTAATATTCCAAAAAGCTTTGAAGGTGATACTGTAGCAAAACACAGGTGAACTCGTGAAATGAGGCCCCTTCACTTCCTAACTCGGTTAGATAGCCCCGTGAGACCAACAACTTCAATAAACTACTTTGTATCGCGAAACTAGAAGTTTACGAAACCTAGAACTTTTGAGAAATATCGGAAATGGTGGANAATTGGAAGGCACAGACTAGATGTCTTCACTTTATTACTCAATTCTGAAATTTCTATGCTGTTTGTGACGTAATCAACTAAACGAAGCTCTTTAATAAGGACGGAAAAATCAAACAATTTCTACTGAGGAGGTTGCCCAAGGGCAATGAAAACTTTGAGGTTCAATTTTCAAATATTTATATGTGTTAATAATTGTGGTTTCATTAAACTCACCATAGGTATGAAGCTACCGCAACAAAATTTGAAAGTTTTTTTAACATGCAGAAACAACTTATCTCCAAATTGCCCTTAAAAGAACACCACGCGAAAACTAAAAATGAACATCATTAGAAAATCATGGCTCCATTAACTCTAAAATTAAAGGCACGCCATATTTGCTAAGAAAAGAGTTCAAACAGAACGTCGATTTTAGAAGAATTACTCGGAAGTATTGTGAACGGAGAGCTTGGCAGCTGACTCAATTCAGGTACGATACAACAAACGGCTGCCTCTCAGGGTCACCGGAGCGTATTTTGGAGTGAGGGGTCTGGGGACGAGTGGCAAGCTCCTACTGGGCGTGACAGTGAGGGTCAGGGGGAGTCCCTTAAAATGTTTACAAGTACACCTTTAGATTGCAAGCAAATCCCGTTTGAGTATCAAAGTACATCTAATCCCCCGGCTCCAGCGCGCCAGTCTATTGCAGCTTTCTAATACAGACTTATTCTACCAAATAGCAAGTCACACAACGTGTTTATTATTACGAAACCAATACTATCGTAGTATCAGATGGTGTGCAATAACTTCCTAGCAATTCAAGAGCAGTATAGATATCCATACCTTGAAACATTTAAAAAGCAGGTGCCAATAGACTCAATCGACCAACCCAAAATGCATTCAGTTCCACCCAATACATTCTAAGATTCGATTCAGTGCATTTTTGGATTGGCTTGAGTTTAATCTAGGATTGGATTGAATATATAACACCTGTAAGAATAATTATTTGAAGATTTGAATATTACTACGTATGAACAGCTTTTGCGCAGTCCATCTGTTCAGATTTTCAAACCAATTGAAGTCCTCTGCTTGCAATGGGCTCAACTGCAATTGTCCTAATCTAAAAACAGCTGTATAAATTAAGGGCGAAATTTCCAACATATAGAAATTATAAGTGTTAAAATCATTATTTGACACTCTAAAATGAAGTCCTGTTTCTATTTGCAGAAATATTCTGCCGATTACTTACCTTCATAAAATTGCATAGCTAATGCTAATTTAAATAAAGAAGCAGTAAAATGCCTTAATTCAGTGATAAACACAATTTTCAAGAGCCGTAAGCCATGAAACACTAAAGAAGCAAATCTTTCTTGCACCATCAGGTATCTATGTCGTTTTTAGTATCCTTCGCATCGTTGTTGTTGCTGTTTTCATTGTTGTTGCTGCTGCCATTGTTGTTGCTGCTGTCATTGTTGTTGCTGCTGTCATTGTTGTTGTAGTTAAGTGATTCTATGCTGACATCCTTGATCGACTCCGTACCTGAAGCGACGGGAATAACTTTGGACCCAATCTTTCCCACATGTGACTGATGAATCGTTGCTGGGTGGTGTGAATCTAATGATAATTTAGCAGGAGATAAGCAGACCTCGTTGGCACTCTTCTCTTTCTCAAAAGTAATCTTTGTTCGACAAAATACTACAAGGAAAAAAATTTTGGTTCCTAAAAGGGTCTATGGCAGTCAAATAAAGGGTACCCAAAGATGAACATTCAATACAGCTGCTACCATATGAATATCTAGAATTTTACTTTAGACACACAACTAGAATACTTCATAAGATTTATTTTGCATTGACCTAACAAGGACCGTAATCAAATAAATTTTGAAGTACTCTTCAAGCTCTCCATTTCAAAGTCTGTCACTATCTGGATTCAATTCGATTAAATATGAAGTATAGAAAAATTTTGTTACTAAAATTAAGCTAGCGCTCTTAATCGAAATGAGCAAAGAAGAAGGATGAAGATAGCTAACCAAACGTGACAAAAAAGTCCAGATATTAAAAAAATTCTTTGTTAAGAAAATACAGTATTAATGAAAGTTACTGAATGGCGGTGGGTTGTGATATATTTACTCACAGCTAAGGTAGACAGGAAGGAACAATAGGCCATGTAACAAGCCAAGCACCACTATGGAAAAAATCATCTTGAAGAAGATACGAAATACTTCTGATGATGCAAATGCTGTTGCTAGCATTCCCAAAAATGTACTGAAACCTGCCGAAATAGAGAAATACATAGCATGACATGAAGATAGCAATATTCATATTCTTAGCTCAAATGATGGTATGGGATGTGATTCTATTTTTGGTAGCAATTCTCCATGGCGAAAATCATGTTGATCTTAAAGCAAATTCTGTATAAGTAAGATCTACATTGTGTCTCAGACAGGATGGGGTTTTGGGGTGTGCCACCTCCAAGGATTGCTTGCAGATTTGAGAGCTTCAGCTGCCTATTCAGCAGGCTCAGTAAAGATAAGTTTCAATATTTATGTCGGTATAAAAACTAACATTTTATACTTGGCAACTTGAGACCTAACCCACTCTCCGAAACATTTCCATAGCACCAATGCTGGATGCAAAGAAAACAGTTTTGTGTATTAAAAAGAATAAAAGATACAAAATTCTCGTACCTCCCATAGCCACACTTGCACCCATCGTTTTCAAGGCTTCAATCACCCTCTCTTCCGGTGATTCAGCGTTTGATACAACAAACGAATGGGCAATATGTGCACTATAGTCCACTGAGAATCCGATCGCCATCACAATAACGATCATTGATATTGAATTCAGAGAAACGCTCCAAAGGTACATAATGGCTAGCAATTCGAAAACGAGGCTAACAAAGCCAAGCAAGACGAGGAAAGCTACTCCTGGGTGTATTAGATAGGGTAGGGTCACGACGAGAACAGCTGATCCGGAAACAGCTAAATTTCGTATAGTATCTGGCAATATAACTACAAACTGTTCATAATATATGAAGCTAAGAACAGTTGGGAATGCTCCTAAGCAGCAAAGATTGTCAATGTCGGATCTAAGCGACAACATGGCTTCTTTTTTGAATATGGAATGCGGATTATCCTTCGTGCGTACGATGATACGAGATGCAATGATGTTGCTTGTGGTGTCTGACATATTCGCGAATTTAATATGGCTTCTGTGTACCATGTAACGAGGGTCCTGCAGGAAGCTTCTAAGATTTGCAGAGAAATTCGAACCAGACAGCGAATAGCTGTTTTCTTTCGCCCAGGCTTTGTAGTTTATTAACCAATTTGAGCTTATATTTAAGTAGTTCTTGTTGACCATGGCTGTCTTCGAAAGCTGCTCGTATTGGGTTTGGACCTCTTGGTTGCTGTAATCCTTGTAGCCGAGTACAACAATGCTGACATCAAAGCCTTGGGAATAATGTTTGCCTTTTATATCATAAAACCGCTTCTGGTATGAATTGTCTTTACCGAGAGTGCTCGAATCAAAACTCTGATCAAGAAATGTAGTTCCGTAGATCGCAACTGCAGTTAGACTAACACCAATCACAACTACTATAATTCTGACCGGAGTCTTCATGAGGAATCTACCCCATGCAAACATGAGCTGAAAAAGAAAATTTACTATTCTTTAAGTACTAACCAAATTTATGGCTCATGAAGCTCATAGTCTACCACAATTCGGACTAATTCTGACTAGTAGAATATATAATGATAAGTCGAAGAAACTACCATCTGTAGCTGCATTTTATCAAGTCTATTAATGTTCCTGTGACATTGATGCAATTGGTTAGGGATATGACAGCTCCAAGAGGAACCCCAAGTTTTTGAAGTCAGGAAGGGGCCCCTCAGAGGTTTTCAGTAGATAAGTTTTTTGTATTATCTGGAGTGACAGTTAAGATGGGGCCGCAACCTTACTGAATTACTAAGGCCCCCCCCGAGTGATTTTGTTACGCTACTGGCCTGTGAGGGCAGATCTGAGATGAAACGTACCTCCAGAAGATATTGAATGTAATAGACGGCCCGATATAGAGTTGGATTAAAGTGCCTGCAGAATTTGAAGGGTGGTGTTTTGTGCCTGCGAGCGGCGTTCGAACGCTCGTGCAAATAAATGAGCTCTGCATTCTACACTTGCATACAACTTTACTATGGAGAGAGAATCACAGTCCTATGATTCTTTCTTCATAGTCAAGCTGCATGCTAGTGTAGAATGTAGCTACCAAGCTCCTAGTGAAAGCAAAGCTCAATATAAAAAGTACGTTAGATTCCTATTTCTTCAAAAACCTACATCAAATATCTACTCTAGTGCAGTGGCGTAGCTACGATTTGGCAGTGAAGGGGCGAAACCCGGACAAATTCCGACGAAATTTAGGGATGTTGTGTTGACAAGTTTTCTGACAAACACCTTTGAAGTTCGGTTGTTGCCCCCATTTATACGTCGTATCATGAATTTGTATACTTCTCTACTATTAGCAATTTTCACGAGAGGTGGAATCTACACAAAGCACTACCTGAGGTGTTTTTTCTCATATAAAAACAGGCCCTAAGGTTTAAACTTGAAAAATATATTTGTTGACAAACTTTTTCACGTGTTTAACTTTCCGACAAATTTTCCGACAAATTTCCGACAAGCAGCTGGAAAAGGTTGGTGGGGGGCAGCCGCCCCCCTGCCCCCCTCTAGCTACGCCACTGCTCTAGTGTCTCTAATAGAAAGGGGAGGCAATTGAAGGGGTGCGTTCATTTCGGCTAGTTTTCAATTAAAAGAGGGTGCTAATAGAAGGGGTATGCATGTCGGCAGCTTTTCAATAGAAAAGGAATGCTAAGAGAAGGTGGTTCATGCGGGTAAATTGTTTTATTAAAAGGTGATGTAATTTTCTGCGTGTTCTGATCATGATAGATTTGTAAAATTTAATGGAAGGGGATGTTAATAAGCAACGGATGGGAAGGAAAATTCTCCTGAAAGTAATAGATGGGGGCGTCTATTAGAAACACCAGAGTATTTATTGTCTAGTCCTACAGTTGCCTAGTCACACAGTTGCAATATTCAAAGGGTGTGGTATTCTTACCTTTGCTGAGATATTACTGTGTTCCATATACCAAGGCATCTGCTTGGCTTCTTGCCCTTTGCA
>OLMO02000238.1:2029355-2046804 GCA_900291935.2 Cassiopea xamachana
TATATATATATATATATATATATATATATATGAACTCATTAGCTAGCGACTAACCAGGATCTCTCCTTTCTAGGTGCAAACTGTAGCATGTTTAAATGACCAGAAAAATCAGAGGAAATGAAAACATATATATAGACATATACACACACGTTGTTTTTATAAGAAAACCGTTATTTTGCCTGAGCCTCAATTTTCTTAACTTCTCCCGAAAACTGAGCCTGAGATTTTCTTAAATTTTTTTTAACTTGTACTGGAATAAGCTAGCTAAAATGGCTTACACTTTCGTTATTAATACTGTATACTTGAATTTGAATTCAATCTTTAACATTTTGAATGCAATAACGAAATATCGATTTTTGGCCAATAAAACACTAAATTTTGGAAATCGACCCTGGTGATTTTCTTAAGATTTTGACCATTTGAGCCTCATTTTCTTATAAACTTTTTCTTATAAATAAAAACGTGTATATATTATAGTATAATGTAATAAAAGATGCTACAATATAATGCAACATGACGTAATTCACTACATTATAACAAAGGCCTTCTCAACTAAAATTTGCACTTTGGCAATGTTAGCAAGGAAGACACGCCACAGTTAAAAGCTATACCTCCCCCCCTGATGCACCTCCACCTTAGTGGTTAGGTAATGCAAGTAAGGTGTCATTGATGTAAAAGTTTTAAGCTCGGGAAAAGCACTCCCAGGTAGCATCATCCAAAAGTTGGCGATATAATTCGTTTTCTAACTTCTCAAACATCACCTTAGAAGCTGCAGAGGTCTGCCATAACATACCATTATATAAAATATAACATAAATATATATATATATATATATATATATATATATATATATATATATATATATATATATATATATATATATATAATACAAAACACTAGCAATTACACGTGATATATAGCATGCGATAACAATCCTAGAACATAACTTTCAAAGTATTTATTTGAACAAAAATATGATGACCATTTGCGCGGCTTGTCTTAAGAATTTTCTGAAGCTTTTTGATAATGCAAAAAAAACATGTACATATATACCAATATATATGTTATGAAATGCGTCTACTAAAAGTATTGCTAAAGACAGTCTGAAGTGAGTTTGAGAACAAAATCAGGACTGGTTTTCCTTCTATCCCTATCTGAAAGCGCAAAATGAATTTAAGTAAGGAAGGAACACAATAGAAGTAATTAATCAAAACTGAAGCAGCGTACACATTTCCATTTTGAACGTCCGATGTTGTGATGTTTTTCCCATCACTGCTGATGTCAGCTTGGTTCGTTGTCAGAAAATTAGATAGAGAAGTTCCAACCAAAGTAGGGATGCATCGTGATACAGCTAAAGAGGATAAGAGAAAGTAATACAACCAAGATCAATGGCGCAAGGAAAGTGAATTAAATACTGGACTCCCAGAAATGTAGTACAGTTCAAATTACTTGCTCTGCATATTGAAAAGTGTTTAGCCTTATCCTTAGAAAAGGTCAATCAAGTTGAACATTTAACTCTCTTTTGAAGAAACTTTAGCAATGGGTTGGATTACGTTTCATACAGGTCGGTAAAATGGTTGAAGTCAGAAAATTCTTAAGGAATATCTTTTGAAAATCATATTATTTCATGTTAGTAGTTCAAATTGTATCACATCTTATCTTTCTTGAAGTTCAGAGACAAGGAGAGGCACGAGACCCCAAAAGCAAAACCCTCCATCCCTGGGTATGCTTCCCAGTAGTATCATTTCCTAACGGAGTATTGCAACAAAAGTCTGTTTATGCTGTTGGGGCCCCCCAAGAGTTATGAGGAACAAGGAAACCTGCCGTTTTTACTAATGGGTACATGGGAACATGAACAAATTTCTATTAATGGAATTAGGGATCAAAGTGGGTTCTGGGGAGCAATTCGGCATTTCCTTTAAGGAAACATTCAAAAAGCATTTTTGTAAATTAAGGAGATTTTGGAAATTTTTCTAGAGAACAGAGGAACACAGTCCCCCCTTGGAGGGGCCTTGCTGTTATATTAGCAAAAGACCTTAGAAAAAGCAATAGAGAACAACTGTTAGCAATGCTCAGAAGAAGACTAATCAAGCCTTGTTCGTATACCATGGGAGCAAGCCAGCTTGTGGTTACGAATTAAAATATAAAATCAAAGTGAGTGAACTCTTCCAAAAGCATTCATTAAAAATGCTAATAAATACGACAATATTTGCCCCCCCCCCCAGTATCGGAACATTCTTAACTTTGTCATAATTTCATTATTAACACTTTCTTACGACATCATACCTGTCAAGTTTCAATATTGAAAGTGAGTGAGAAACAGAGCACCGAGGTGATGACATGATAAAAATATATTTTTAGAATTCATGCATGTTGACTAGAAGGAATTTTTTCTATCAAACAAACTAATAACTACATTTACATCTTCTACGGCTACTATAGATGTAAAGGACATCTTTTCGGCGAGTTCAACAACTGAACTAAAGCCAAAACAAAGAGAAAAAGGCCAACCTCAACCAGGTGTCCCAAAGAAGGCTCCAACACCTTAAAGCACCTGAAAAGATGGCGCTAGACCAAAAGAAACAAAATAGGTACGTGACCAGATGGACTGAATGATCACCAGGGGCACTTGCTGACAATGTTAGGCGAATGGTATCAAAATAGCATGAAACATTACTATTTGACATCAGAAGACTAACCATTCAAACCACTGTATTTTCGGCCTGGTTCATAATTTTTAGAATCAGACGCAAAATACAGTAATTAAATAGGAACTAACTCAGCATCATCAGCATTCAGTTGCCTACATCTTGGTTATTATTTTTCAGGTCCCGCTGAAATTAATCTAAAATACCTATTTCAAAGTGATTTTTCAGAATTTAAAGCCAAAATAAAAATATAGTCCAAAAGTGGAACATTTTTGATGTCACAATTTGGATCTCAATTCACCTTATTTTGAGAAATCCAAAATTTTTGCTAGGGGAGTCTGGGCACCACATTAACAACTTTGAAAATCGTGGATTCAAGGAACATCTTCTAATAGAATTAACAATTCGTTTAAACATATGCTCCATAAGTATTTAAATTTGTTCAGTGAGCTGTTAAGTGACCAAATATAAAATTCATTGCGGAAACAACATTTCATGGAACCCATTACATACCATTCACATACGCATACATCACTGAACATGTGAAAAAAGGTTGTTATTCAGACATTTTCCTTTGCATATGTAACCTGTTGTTTTCCCAATTGTCACTCTTTGCTTTCTTTAAAAGCTCAGTTTTCGATTTGAGCGTAGCAGCATTGATTTCTTTACAGCTTTTCGCTTTATAGAAATCACTATCATAAAAAAATTAAGCAGAAGGTGCTACAGATCGCATTATTTCTAAGAAAACTCTTGATTCATCAGCAGTCTACGCTTAATGTAGTAAATGAAGCATTTCTGTAAATTCATGCGAATTTTTCCTTAGATGCAGGCGAACATGTGTGTGTCCCACGCAAAATGCCTTAGACATGAAAGGTCTACGACATTGTACCAAATCATGCTGAGCTATGATGTTCAGTACTGTCATAATACGCTTATAAATGAGAAAATAATGCCCCTTAATTAAATAAAAAATACAAACTCTTGGAAATGAACAAAATAACAGATATGACATATTGCAGAAAGATAAATCGTCGTTGTTAAAAAGGCGAACACCCCATGAACACTTTGAATACTCTAAAGGTAAATTCACATATGCTGCGGCATCATGCGGTGCGGCACAATGCGGTAAAAAGGCATCAATTTTTTCACACATACAGCGTTTCCCGCTGTAAGCGAAGCAACAGAGCTTCGAGTCGTCTGGTAACTTCACAGGTGTTTACGCTTCGCAATATGGCTGAAGACGGAAAATACTACTTATTTGCTTTGGGTAAGAAATAGTTGGCAATCCTGATGCTAACTAGACTTGTCAAGGTTTCAAATAAAGCCTGGTAGGCATATCAACGAAGCTTTGTTTACATTTACTTCCACGAAGAATAACTACCTTAAGATAACTCCAAGAGCATACCATAAAGTGCCAAATTAAAGGCTGAACACCTCATACGCCTCATCAATATCGATTAATTAGTCCAAAATTACTTTGATCAATCATCCAAAATTACTCTTGGTGCAGGAAACAGCTATTTAATTATTCTGTTGTTGGTGTTGTAACAACGGTGTGCTGTTATGCGCGCCAAAAGTACTATCGGGGGTTGACACATCTGGAGTCTGGAGCGTGAAGTGATTTAGAAGCAGTGGTGAATGGCTGTGTCTGTGCACTGATGGCGCCAGAGAAAAAATGCTGGGGGGCTAGTGATGCGAAAGTGCCAACAGCAAGCGATGCCGAAAAGCATTAACATACCGTAATTCTCCGCCTATAAGCCCCCCACCCCATCCCGCGTATAAGCTCCCCTGTAGATAAGCCCACCTTTTCCATACATGCTTTACTCCACGTATAGCCCCCCAGATAAGCCCATAGGAGTAAGAGTAGACACACGAATAATATTGTACCTATTTTAATGACTCTACCTGGACTTTGAGACTGAAAGTAATGGCAGTGAGAGTGTTGGCAGTGGGAGTAGTGATCATAAGTAGTCGTTATCTACATCTTACGAACTCAGATAAGCCCTGGGTTTATAGGCGGAGAAATACGATATAATATCTGTTGTATTGACTAAAACAAAGAACAAAGGTCATCGATATAATGAGAATGCCGAAAGTGCATACAAATCTAGGTGGCGACGGGGGGGGATCGAAAAATTGACAGAAGCGTTTTCTTAGCAAGAATTTCGTATTCTATGGAGTGCATTTATGCTAGAGAGGGCAGTTCCAACAATTTTTTGGTTTCAATTTAAGGTTTAATGGCAGGTTCATGGAGTGTTCTTGGGGTATTCATCCCGTTCTTGGGGTGTTCGCCTGTTTAGAAATGACAGAAAATGTATAATGAGCTTTAGACTTTCTAAGGCCTTTAGAATCCAGCATTTAGTCTTTGAGCAGCTGAGCCCTACATTCCTATAAACCATTTTCTTTTAAAACGTGTGTAGTCGGAGAGTAATGCTTATCCTATTGATTGGAGTGTCTAGCATCAATTTTAAGGAAATCTCGAGCATTATCCTGGCAAAAGTGGGGGGGGGGGCAACTTCCCACGTGGCCACACCACTTCTTGATGTATGATGCACTGATATACAAACCTGAAGAGCTTTGCAAAGTGTAAGGTGCACATGACTTGTTCTTGAAAATGACGTCGTATTTTTCTTTGTAAGAGTAACTGTCCCACTAAATGATTAAAAAAACAATATTAGGATAGGCCAAAACCATTATGTGGAAGGATAAAGGTAAAATGAAAGTCACTTATCTATGAATAAAAATTACAGGTCTTATGTCAAGGAAATTTTATCACTGCAAATTTATTATCTGGGTTGGGCCAACAATTCTTATTTATCACTGAGGCTTAAACAGGGACTACATCAACTTGGTAGGTGTTCATAGGACAAATGGGTGACAATTCCTCCCATCTTTAAAAAGAGCTTCCTCTTGCAGGGCAAAATCAGCTTTTTCATGGCAAGGTTTCTTGCTAACAATCTTCAGTTCTAGAATTTAACTACTTTCCAACCTAACTTATTAAAAAAATCAGTGTGTATCTGGTTTGTCCTTGGTTGCCAGGTGATGAAGGGTAAATTTGCCTACCACTCCACCCCTCCATACAACACACACCATGAAATGATGCCCCTGAATGTAAGCGTGCTCCTAAGTAGAATCAAAGAACCTGCACCTTTGGAAAGAGTAGGTGCACATGAGTAAAAAGGAAAGCAAGGCTGTTAAAAAAAAATTGAATACTTTGCAAAGCATAAAGTCTAGATAAGGACAGCTGTGCCCTATTTGTGAGCTCATTGAATGGATACAGATGGTTCTAGGGACAAAACTTCAAAAATAGAAAGTAAGAAGGCAGTCTTTTGAAAACAGCAAACAAAAGAAAAAATAGATAATATGCATAAAGTAGAAATCCACATAAAAGAAACTGCTTTTCATAAGAACATTGAGGTTGAAATTTTATCTTTTGAATCCCCTACATAAGAACCCCAAAGAGGCGAAAATATGGAATTGTTCTAATATAATGGGGTTCATGTTATCTAATTTAAGATTTCATGAGTAGAAACTTTCATAGGCTGTTAGTGTACTGATCAATGTTTTTACAAAAACAAAGCCATACACAGCTACTTTTTGAGCATTACAAGAATCCTTAAGACCTTTCAGAAATTTTCAGTCCCAAAACAGATTATGGGATTACTAAACAAGAATTTTAATCTAAAGGTATTTTCAAGAAATGTCAAGAATTCTTTTGCTGAAGACAGTGTTAGGAATATACTGCATATAAAAGTGCTTCTAAATTAATTTTTGCAAAGCCCTACCAAAGAGAAAGAAAAATATTTGTGTTGCCCCCTGCTCTCTGGGGTAGTAGCCTGTTCCTTAGGGTTATATGCACTTCTTAGCATTACAGTACACACATGAGGAGGTGCACCCAACTATTTCAAAAGGATTGGCATATAAGAACCATAAGCCTTGGTCAAATGCCCTTGACTTCTAACTATACATTGCTTGACAAATGTCCAGCATTGTTGAGTGTTGCCAATAGAGGATGGCCAAACACTCTCAACTTTTCACTTGACTTGGGACTCAACATTCCACTAATGTATTGCTTGAATTTGTAAAACTTCTGCTTTTCAACTCCAACTGCACATGTGGACGCTCGACAGCATTCAACACCTTTGAGTTTGTTCAAACTTCACTTAACAAAAAATAGCCCTCTCGACTTCACTCAACAAGGTGGCCAAATGCTCTCGACTTTTCACCCAACACACATGTCAACCAAGCACTGTATAGTAAATATTCAAGAGTGTTTGGCCAGTGCCTTACAGGCTGAAACTAGGAATACCAATCCACTACTTAAGAACCTATCCAAGCTGCCCAGGAAAAACCAAAGTTCTTTTATGCAGGTTTCTTCTATACAAAATATCTCACAACAAGAAAATGTTTTATAGTTGCAAACAAAGATAAACTACAATGGAATAACTTTAAGATGCAGATGCATCATTACCAGGGTTAAATCAACATCATATTTGCACCAGACTTTATCTTTACTTGCAGTCACAGCTGCTTGGTTCTCTGAAGGGCACTTGCTAACACAAATCTATCAACAATAAAAAATTGTTATTGTCAAAGGGCTATAAGAAAATTGTATTGTCATTTTTTCAGAATTCTATCTCAATTAATACATAAGATCTACCTGCAGAAAAAGAAATGACTATTAATTAAGACTAAGAACAAAAGGTTTCATTTACATCTTCTTTCAACTATGCAGTCTAATAAGTAAAAATGCTTGCATTTATCAACAAATTAGATGCACCTTCATCTCCCAAATAACTTAAAAAACTAACAACAGTTTACAAGAACAATGCAATAAAAATTATATGTTTAAACAGTTATATATAATAGCTACACAAAATTTTATAATGATTATATGTTTATAATATTTATAAAATAAATTTCACTTGTCACTGATTTCTTACCCAAAATAAGCTAACTTGGGCAGATATAAATAGACATTACCGTGTATGTGGGACAGTTTGTGACAGTGCTTAAAATCTTTGAAGGACTTATATCTGTTGGCACACATTCAGTCAGGTCAAAATAGAGCAAGTATGGTTTATTCCTGCAAAATATTGGATATGAATAATGAAGTGCATAAAAGAAAACACTGCTACAAAAGAAGATTTTCCTTGAAGAATGGAAGGTTTCACTGCATGAAAATGAATAGAGTAGCTTTTATACGGGACAGTTTTTCTTGGCATGTCATACTTTCATGAACAATAAACAAGATAAAATGCTCTGAATGCTTGGGAAGAGATGAATCAGGTGTACACTGAGACCCAATACAATGAAATATATGCAAAGAATTATACACACTTCAAACATAAACTTTACAACAACTTCAACAAATTTTGTGTGAAATAAAGGTAATAAATCTCTACACTACTCATTGTACTCCAAACATGAGGATATGATACATTCACAAATGCATTCTTTCATCAAGGAATGTGTCTTTATGTGGAATAACAGCTTATAAATCTTTTGTCCTCTCAAAGATAAAGACAACACATGTGTTTCACCACTACTTACTTCACTTTCTCAGTTTTCCCACAAACATTACCTTAGAAAATAAAAAATGATCAAAATGCAAATTGACTTCTCAAAAGTCACATAGTAATGCTGTACTGTTATGGATCATAATTTAGTATATATAAAACTACTGCATGAAGAGTAATGAAGCATGCTATAAATAATATATGTCGATCAACAAACATTTCCTACTCAACTCAGGAGGAGTTTACATAGCACAATATATATTACATAGTATTTTTACGACAAAGGACACAAGGATATATTGATCATTTTTGCATCAAAAGCAGATTTTGGCTATTGCATCCAAGACTCTAGTGGTTGGGGAATAGCAGTGCAAAGCCTGAAAACTTCTTTGGACCAAACACTTCACACTCTTGTAAATGTGGGGAGATACCCTTTCTTTCTACCCCTCATAAACTATGCAATGTTTTTAAACAAATTACAAAAATCTTAATGCAAGAAAGTACGGATCTGAACCCTGGTTCAATAAAAATATTTTGTGCCTGCAAGTGCACAGCTGAGCAAGAAATGTGCCTGAAAGTATGATATGATCTAACTGATAGAAAGGCATAGGGAGATTGCTGGTGTGCTTCTAATTAGGTTTACGTTTTACTAAAATAAGTTGCTTCAATGAAGAACACAATGCAATACATTCAATCATTTTTGACACTTAAAGGGGGCCAGAAAGGGCAAAACAAGTTTTGCTAATTCCAAAGATATTCATATTCATCATAGGATCATGAAAAAATAAATTTATTACATCGCATAGTCATGTTTTTATTGACATTCTAATTCCTTGACTTGCAACTCCCAGGACTATTTCTTTCCACTGCAATGGCATCACCTCTGATGTCAGAGATGAACATTGCAACAGCCAAGGACAATGGGCCTAGTAGAAGCAGCTGTCTGAAGCATACAGTTGCCAAGAGTAAAGTTGCATTATTATCAGCAGGAGGAAGTTAAAAAGAGAGGATGGCAGATAGAGAAAAATCAGAGTTGCACTTCTTTCCACAAGACCCACTAACAAGTAGCTTAGAGTGCCATTTGTGAGAAAAAACAAAGAAAATTGTCTCCTTCACATTTATGTACTTTTTTCCATTGACATTGGTCATTCTGAAATGGAAAATTTGATGATCTACAGCTTTTACTTATGGTGTTCCTAAAGAGACACATCAAGGAAATATGTGGCACTTAGTCCATATAATGATGTAATGGGCATACTGTACAGGAAATAGAAGTGGGAAACTCCTGTCTCCTTGTGAAGTAAAAGATTTTTCCAACAAAGCTGACCATCCTTCATTAAAAATACTGATGTTTTACTATTTGTCATGTGGTGCTCCTAAAGGGATATGGCATGCAAATAAGGACACTGGCGATACAGAACTTTGGTGTACACTCTCTTTGTAAGAACAATTTTATAAGAACACAAGCCTGAAATTTGATGAAACATTAAGAACAAACTAAGAACAAGTTTGACCTCAATTGAGGCTGAAACACTGTCATAAAACATATTTTTGGACATTGATGCAGAAGCTTTCCACTAACATATGGACATGAAATATTCTTTCCTTGTTATCCTGAAGAGAATTTATAGCCTTATCACTCCTCCTTTGATTTTTGTGAAGTAGTTGCCCCTTGTGAAACTAAGCACTCTGGTAAGAATGTCTGTTTATAACTGTTTATAACCTTTTTTAAGCCAATTTGAATGTAGTGTTTGTCTAATGGGTTCTCAGCCAATTGAGATATCTAATATTTTCCTTTATATTGTCTAATTGCTAAATTGCCTACGTCCCAATAATTTAAGAACAAATTAAGAGCAATTCAGCCTCAAAAAGTTTGGAAAAATTAAGAACACCCACCCTAAACCTCAGTTTTACTATTTTTATAAAAGAGTGTATATAGAATACTGGGTATTTGGGAGAAAAATGGGATACTCATGCATGCCTGTAAAGTTAGGTATTCCTTCCAACAAAGCCAACCATTCTTCATTAAAAAAAGTTGATAATTTTCAATAAATTGTGTTTTCTTGCAAGGTACAATATATCTTCCAACCAAATTGACCATTTTGCTTTAAACAAGTTGATAAATTTCAATACTTCTCTCTTGGTGCTCTGAAAACTGGTTTCTGCCTGGTCTGCCAAACTTACAATGATGGATTATTGCCATGAACATCAACTTATCATTTGCTCAAGGTAAAAAGAAACTTGAACAATAGAAGCTTTGAAAACCAGATGAAAAATGTGCCTGCCAATATTTGGAAAGTAAGCTTTTGTGCCTGTGAGTGAAACTTGGCCGGTGAAAGCTGAAGATATCAGCCGCATGGAGCGGAATGACATGAGAATGAAAAGATGAATGTGCAATGTAAGTGTGAAGGACAGGCTCAGTTCTAAAGAACTCAGAAAAATATTGCATCTGGACAGTATTGGCAGCTGTATGCAGAATAGGAGGCTTCGTTGGTTTGGTCATGTGGAGAGAATGGACAAGAATGCTTGGGCAAGCAGATGCAGAACAATCAAAGTGACAGGAACCACTGGCAGAGGAAGACTGAAGAAAACATGGGAGGAAGTGATAAGGAATGATCTCAAACAAAAAGGTGTCAGCAGAGACCTGGTGAAGGATAGGATAACTTGGAAGTCCATTCAAGAAACCATACAACACATGCTAGCATGTAAAAGGGATGCTAAACCACATATGATGATAATGATGATGAGTGCTGCTCACATGCTCGCAGGATTTAATGGTGTCTGACATGAACTCCCCAATCCCCCCTTCAGTATGCTACAGTCCAAAGGCAAGACCTTGCAGTTCAAAAACTTTGCTTATAGCACCCTATCTCTACTATCCATATAATCAAAATATAACAAAGTAATATCTTACCTTGACTGTCAGTAGGGTTCAAAAGTGACATAGGATTTCCCCATATGAATGCTAGCAAAAAGAAATATACAAATAAAAACAAGAATGTTTGTTGAGTATACAATGGAAATACATGCATTGAGAATTAGTTCATCTGAGATGGATGAAGAGAATATAACTTACAAACATACATGCAAACACAAACTTCACCCATAATGCCACAACACACCATACAATATCAAAAAAAAATAAACCACAAAACAATAAACAACACAACACAGCACCAAACTACAGAAACACAAAAATAGTAAACAATTATGCAGTAATGCTCACCAAGGACTCCTACAATCAGCATTCCAGCTATGTAGAGAGTAAAAATGAGGCAGCATATAAGGTCAGTGCAGCTCCTATGAAAATGATCAAAAATAGTACCAGAACTTTGTAAGATAAAAACCACAAATCAAAACAACCACAACTATATGGGTGCTGATGTTAGAAATCTAGTCACATTGAGCCTAGGCTCTGCCTACCTCTTTGATATGTGGTATAAAACAAAGCCAACTTTGTGCAGGGGGTTCCATAACCAGGGATGCAAGGTACTATTCTAAGATGGTGTGAGAGGCATCTGCCTTAACAACAGGAAATTGATCTGTTCATTACTTAAGTCCATCCCTGAGACACATGTGATTGCATGTGTATGTGTGTGCACATGTGCAAAATCCCCAGCAAAAGTGAAAAATCACCAATGCCAACATCAATATCAACCATGCAATCACACATGTCAAATAGAAACTTTGCTGTCACAACTGCAGCACTAGTGATAGTCACATTTTGCTATCATAACTTTAGTCTATCCAGTTCTATCCTAAACTAGATGTTTAACATGCTTCAGCAACTAGAAAGTTCTGATGCACAAATTTTGGATTGCACTTGCCATTCCAAACAATTTAGAGCAATCGCTCATGCAGACAAGGGCACATGTGCGAATTGATGCTCTTGCACCAATTGCTTCTGGATTGCTTCTGGGCATGGACTGTTGCTCTTCTGCAGCATTGAACAAAGTATGTATGGTGGGGGATGGAAAGTCAGAGCAAAATCTTTTTAGGGCTGAAGGAGAAAAGGATTGGGGTCCAATGTGTAAACCCTAAAATAATCCTATGGATTACTAAGGCAAGAGCTGAGCACACACCTTTATTGGTTGACAGCTTCCATTATTTATATTCCCAAATACTAACTTGATTGCTACATCACAATAAGTGATGTCCTTTGAAAAGATTTAAAGGCAGGTTTTCTAAGAATTTGTCTGACTACTCTAACTGTATGAGCAACCTTCTTTGCAATAATTTTAGAGATACAGAATACAGCAGCAACTAAATGAGCCATGACCCAGTAGTAAGCAGAAAATAACTCTCTTCAGCTTAAAACAAGGGGTATGACAACTTTCTATGGAATAAATGCTGCACTGGAAGACAACATGAGGCTAATTGTGGCCAGCAATGAAGCCAACAAGTTGGTCAACCATTTGTTAAGGTACATATAAGGTAAATGCCAAATGGGAGACATGAAAACACTTATTTTCATCATACATCAAATGCTGCACTTATGGCTTAAAATGTGCTGCATCCTTTCCAGATATTAATCACAAATTGTTGAACTATCGACTATTCAAGTACCTGTTCTTTATAGGGCCACTGAAAGATGGATCATACTGTCTTGCCTTACCTGATGGAAGAAGGACAATACTAGCAATGTATTTATCATTAGAACAAAAAAATTGACAATGGGTGAATAGTCCAATTTAAGATGTTTAACGTTGACAGAATCAAGGGTATAACCTGGAGGTACTGTGTAATCATCTTTTACAATCTAAATTACAAGCAATGCTTTTGAATAATTATAACCAAAAAGATTGAGTATATTTAGTTATATGGAATAAAGGTGTATTATATGTGTATGTAAATGCATAAATATATCATTTTATACACATAATCCTACCTAAATATTGTAAAGTTTACTGGCAGTTGCATATCTGCATACACACAACTGCAAAGACTAATAGTGACTAAAAAAAGGCTTCTAACAACCATTTTTCCTGGTGCATCAAAGTGATACAACTCAGTGTATGTTTTAAGTTGAGTGATTTCAAATTGCGTGCTATAACAATGGTGGTGATAATCAATCTTCATATTCTTTGCTTTGCGCATCTGAGATTTACTACGAAAAGCGCAGTGGAGACATAACTTCCTTTTCTGCACAGCACTGTGCATGAATATTTCCACTCTTTCTATGTATAATGCAATGCTCTGAAAAGCAAGGACTAGGGAGCCTGACTAATGGCATGAAAGGAAAGAAATGACTCCAGAATTCGAAATCGTCAAAACTCCAGAAATGTGCTCAATATGTTCTTGAATGATTCCTCAAAATGATTTCCCATCGAGATTAGCTTATCATATCACTGATAAGGGCTAACTTTCATCCATTCAAGTGTAATATACGCCAAAAACATTACCATATTTGCCACCTCCTGTATCTTTGCCATCTTCATTCATCTCAATACCATCTTCGGACTTGTTTCTTCCACAACATCCCATCTTGATATCAACTTTATACTAAAGCGCTGTAACGGTTGGCCTAGTACCAATGTAAAACCCTCTGTTCTCCTAAAACAACGTTATCAACTCTCAGCAACGTTTTGCACTCGCAAAACTTACAAATAAGTGTAACACTTCCTTCGAAGTTAGCTTCCACTGCTTGACAAATGCGTAAGCGATTTCTTTCCCGGTTTAGTTGATTTACATGACAATAGGCCCACTCAATTACCTCATGCATCACAAGTTGCTATGGAAACGCTCCCAATATTTTGGTAATGGCAACAACTATCTACCTTCAAAGCACAAGTTTATTGTTGCTTTGAATTATCTCTCTTTTCCTATCCACAGGCACGGCGCCACCAAACAAAAAGTGCAGGGCTGGATACAAAGTTGGGGACTGGGAAGCCAAAAAACTATTATCTTCAGAACATTTGTCTTCTCGATGCCCCCACTAGGCTATGGATCAAGCACGGTGTTCCCCAGTGGCGCCGTACTTGATCCATAGCCTAGTAAGACCGTAGGAGCACTGTCGAATCGTCAACACTTCTATTCTTCTCGGCTCTGATCTGCCCTAACTGCCTTTTGTATCCATGAAGACAAATACAAACAACAAAGCTGTGATTACTCATTTGATAATGATCAGGGAAGCATTATCAGGGTATGTCAGAAGATACTTCTTCCAGTCTATCTATGAAAGGCACGCAAGCAATGGGGGAGAGTGGGGAGAGTAGGGAGGCCTCCTCCCCACTGAGGGTATAGGAAGGTGTCCAACACGGCCCTTCCTTCAGCTAGCATAATGGACATCTGCGTACATCTACGCAATGAAGGTAGAGCGAAGCATTGCTTTCTATGGCTGCACGTAATAGCTAATGCAGTTTTTGCTGAATATTTTTTGGCTATGTTTTAAAATTTTTCAGCAGTTTGACAGTGGGAAATGCCAGAGTTTGAAATTCACCCAACGTTCATTGCCCCTCTTTATTTGCAATGTAAATTATCATTTTGAGTTTAAAATGGCCTATATTATTACTAATTGTGCCTCTGTTTGAATATCTAGGAATGAAAGGTTACATTTTATTGTTCAATTAAAAGAACAAAAGGAAATCCAAAAAAAACTAACAAATAAGACTAGTACTGTGCCCATCCTGGCTGAAATAAACACCAGGTCATGGGAGTTCCCATCATTTGCTGCAACAAGAAAAAGTTTAATGTTTGCCTTACGGTTGACGTTAGGGAAATGATAAAAACAATATGAAAAAATGAAATTTAGGAGGACACAAGGTTGAGCTTCCTCATGCGTTCAATGAAATGATGTTTGCTTTTGCTCATCTATCTAGTCAATGAAAATTTTTGATCAAGTGTCATAAAACATATTGCGAGATAGAGAAAGTTCTCCCTATTTTCCAGCTTGCAACCATACTATATAGTAATTCCTCCATATTTTTCAATTTTTCCTTCCAAAGACGGCCAGTTTTTGTGTAAATAGTATTACCAGCCCGCTGGCAACATTTAACTGGATATATCATAAATTCTAAGAAATCCACTGGCTCTTTATCCAGCTCAGTGCTTGTGCACCAGGAGTGGACAGTAGCATAAGAGATTGATCGCAAAATTTGATGCATATAATTCAAATTGATTTAACTTCCTGTATACTTGGAAACCAGGAAGAAGAACTCGCTGCTGCGGCACTACAAAATGCAGGGAATCACGTCAATGTTTGTTGTACGTTCTACGTGCCCAAACAAACATTCTGGGGAATGACCCTTGAATACGTAGACGTTTCTTTTTTATAAGAAACTGTTTTATAAGAAACGAGTACTAGGCCGGTCAAAAAATTAAGAAACTCTAGTACTTTCTTCAAGAAAAATTAAGGCACAATACAATATCAATTTGTCTAAAAAAGAGTACATTGACTTGCTACCACTTGCCACTTTGTATCATTTTAGTTTGGGAAAGACTGTAACTTGTTATTTTGATCTGCTTGGACATTTTTCTTGACGTTGAGCGGTTATATCCACCCAGAAGTGATCGACTTTCAAACAATAAGGTGAATTTTGGTGTCGAAAATAAGAAATTAATTAAGAAACTTTTAGTAAAAGAATGCCAAAGTTTTCACGTCAAAGCTTTTAGTACTAGCTGTCGATCCAAGTTCCTTATAAAAACATGTAGTGTAGCTAGCCTTCTTGTGATAGCTTTAGGCATTAGGCAACTAATTTCTTGACAGAAGATAAATTTTTCTCACCTATATTTCCCATGATAGGAGACTTTTCTTTGTAACTATCTTGTTCTAAAAGTCGAAGGAAGCAGTATAATGCCTTGTAAGAGAAAATCTATGAAAAATTAGCATACTTTTAGAGATGATCTTTGTGAATAAAAGCGTTGACATTTAATGGCAATATTTCTCACTTTTGAGTGTAGAACAGATTGATCTTCCTTTGATTACATAAGATATAATATTATATATCTAAATATAATACATAATAAATGTAACCATGGATTTACATGATACAACACATAACAGCATAATTTAACAGAAAAATTCAGGGTAAATACACTACTACTTAATTGAATAGCTTCACCTCTGGAAACATCATCGTCTCATTCCCATTTCAAGCAAGGTATCCCAGTAGTAGTGTGACGTTATGTACTATTAAAAACTATTGCTAGCCTCGCTTTGAGGTTGATTTAAATAAACAGTAGAGAGCACAGTTGTGTTGAGTGTGTGTTGCTTTGAGTTTTGTTGAAGAATGGTTTGCTTTTAATTCATCTCGGTGTTTTCCTACTTCGTCATCCTTCTCGGGATAAAACGGGATACGAACCCGTCACAGTAGTGAGCTTTCAACACGTCTTCGTTCACTGCTCTAGTCACACTTAAAAATCACTAGATGCAGTCGTGAAATACACACGTGTTTAAACGGATGCCTAACTTTTTGTCAAGCCTCAATATTCTTAAATTTTTCTGGTGTTTAGCCTAAGATTATTCTTAAGACATTGTTAAAAGTCAAGGTACAACTTCGTCTAAGGCCTAGTTTAGACTATGCCGGATTGCTATCGCCACATTGCATTGTTGAATGATGTCTGTCGGATAGGGCAATCGTTTACACTCTATCGGATAGCGGCAACAATACGCAGTGCCTTTCATATCACCTACAGCACGAAACGACTCCCCTCTCATTTGAGGAGAGTCTCGTAGTGACTTCTCGCTCATTTGCAGAGAATCTCGTATCGGATAGCTGACATGCATGGTGTAAATAATCAGATGTAAGTAGTACCCATATCCTATACAGAAATTGCGGCGCGACAATAGTTAACCTGTATAGTGTAAACGGGGGAGCTAAAATTGAAAGGAATATATTCCAGTCTTTGTTGACTGCTTACTTCATTAAAAAGTAAAGTAAGGGGGGTACAGAATAATAAATATTGTGTCAATAGTGCAAAAGTTCATTTAAAAACATTGCTATAACTTGAATACACAACATTTTAGGTCTTGATGAAGCTTAGACCTTGCAGTATTCCTACATTAATCTTATATTTCAGACATTCTGAGCTCTAATTTTGTTAGAAACTTTACTCCTTTTAAAAATAATTCCTTAATTAGGAGCCATTGATAAATGATATGCTTATTCCCAGGAAACTTTGAATCAAAAATCTCATATTTGCATACAAGTAATGTGCATTTCAGAAACTTTTGAACAGAAATCTGTAATTCTTGTCACACATGTTTGAGTTTTATCCCATCAAAGCTACTGTGTAATCTTATCTTAGAAAGTTATACTGTGTAATCTTGTGAAAACTCTTCGA
>OLMO02000238.1:2050001-2062871 GCA_900291935.2 Cassiopea xamachana
TATATATATATATATATATATATACATACATACATACATACATACATACATATATGTGAAAACATCTCGCCAACTGCTCTCCCTATTTCATTCGAATTACAAAATTCAGCTACTGAGAGCCAATTTACAACCTCAATTATTGAAGCACGTTTTTCAGTGTACAGATTCGGCTAGGTTACTCAACTACAAATATTCAAAGGAGTTTCCATTTGACTTTTGGTCATGGACAAACTTGACTTTTCCTGTCTCTACAAGTCTCTGAGTGACAATGTAACGCTAGAGAAGGTCAATCATTATGAATTTTTGTTGACAGAAGCTGAATCTTGCTCATGTAATAGTTGAGAACAATTGGTAGAAGGAAGAGAATGCTTTCAAGTCACGTGATATTTTACGACTGCGTGCAGACAGGGGTGCAGTGGGTGGGGGGCGTAGCAATATACTAGGCCAAGTGTCTGGTCATCCGAAGTCAATCTTCGTCAATATATTTACTTTAGCATCCTATGCTGTGCCCTAATGTGTTGCAAAAGAACGATGGATCAACGGTTTGTTGTTATAAATATATATATATATATATATATATATATATATATATATATATATATATATTAAAAAGGGACTAGCTGACATTCTTTTGGGGTACCAGACTCTGTATCCCCTTATATGCACCCCTGTGTACAGGTCATATGCAGAGTGGTAGCCTACTGAATATTTGATCTGTCTTCAAATTCAGTTGACTACACTCAACCTTCGCTTACTTCTAACTTTTAGACGCAAGCTCATTGTCACAAAAATATGAGAATAGAATTTTATTTCTCTAGGCAATGCTCCGGCCGTCTTATTGGGCCAAAATCATTGAAGCTGTGCAGGTGTCAAGAAGTGTCTCAAATTCTCAAACTGCACAATTTTGCTTTATGAAAAGTGATCTCATTTTCAGTTGCGTAGAAACAAACAGTTGTGTAGATGCTGCAGATACTTCTCTACTTTATTCCAAAAAAACATTGTACTATTTGTGTTACGTCACATCTGCTGTACACATAAGAAAGTAGTTAATAGTTCTCCACTGCTCAAAAAGTTGTGAAAGTTCAGTACTGGATTTTGGGGAGACCTGAGCATATTTAGGAGTGTATACGTATTTGAAATTCGAATACTCTTTGTATAGAATATTATGCATGTTTTGTCGGCTGCTTGGAGCTTTTCACTTTCTCTATATGTGCACAGGCGATGCATTGGAACTCAAAAGTATTGCGAAGAACGTCTTGGGAATTTGATACTGAAATCGTTAAGAAAGTTTCAGCACTGGGGCCTGGGACTGAAAAAAACGTGTAGTTGCATTGCAAAATGCTTGCTAAGGAGACTGCCAATCATCTTGGCAAGAAGGCTGAACGCTCTCCATATACTGTAAATTCTCTATTTAGCCCTCCTCTCCAATAAAACCCCCTTCTTGGACGAAGAAATTTATCAAGCTCCCTAGAAAATATTGAATACTGCCAAAAGTAGGTAAGCCTCATAAGTAATTAAGTACGCTAAGGTGGATCACGCTCCGCAAGCAATAGTTCACAACCTTTCAAGAATCAAAGTTAGTCATTGACTAACTGCAGAAAAAACGTTCTATATCAACAGTTACTACACAATTTGTCAATTTTGTTTGATCTGCTGTGATGCGTAAACTAATCACACTGCTATTTTCAAATAGCAAATAATTAGTTTACTGTTGAAAACTTTCCAAGAAATTTATTTAGCTACTCTCCTTTGTGAGCTCACCCTCTCTCGTAAGTCCCTTCCTTTAGAGTGTTTGAAATCAATAAGCCCCCCCGGGGGCTAAATAGAGAATTTATGCTAAACTCGATATTTCGCTTATTTGGCTAGTCCACTTGCCATGGGTTCGTTTGACTTTCATACTAGCAAGAAGACTGACGAGAGAAGACCTAGTGTCATGACGAAAACACCTTACTGTGTAAACGTGCTGTAAAACACGGTAATAAACGCATTTGCTAATGATGCATGCAGTATAATTAACTAATTACATAACAACTTGTCTTATGAATAGAATGAAATACGTTATAATCTTGTCGATCCCTTTAATCATTAAAGTTTTGCTGTACGACTAGAACCAGGTGGTACCAATAGAAAAGTCGAGGAAGCATTAGCAATACATTTACTATCAATAGGTAAAGTTCTGAATGATGGTTATCTTGGATACATCCTGTAGAATTATCCTAACTCAGATCATATTCAAGATCCATTTTAACTATCTGTCATTGCAAGTTTTAAATCATGCCATTGGGCATGATGCAATTAGGACAAAACCTAGTTTAATAATGATCTTTGCATTGAACTTTGTACTCTACAGAGGAAGTAATTAGCCACCTTCACCATGAAAATGCTAGTGGGCCGCTCAGCGAGCAACTTATTCAATCCATCACAAAAGCTTGGTTCTGCTCTTTCTATCCATAAGTTCTCTTAAATCAATTGGTATGGTATCTTCGTTTCAGTTCAGTAGAAGTAGAGTTGTCAGTAGTAACTCATCACATCTCTCGCTTCCAACTAATGAAAGCGAGAGAGGCCTATTAAATGAATGCTTGTAAAACTGTCCCGCCTAATGGAGAAGTAAAAGCCTCTCTACGACTCCTGTGCATTTAATCCTTGAAATCGTACAGGTTTTAGATTCAGGATAGGTGTAGTTTCTCATCCAATATTGCATTATTAATAAGTGCTTTCATTACACTAATAGCCCTCCAAACGTAGTCATAATTATTCATAAATTGTCAATTAAGTGGACTCAATGTGGTAAAGTTGTTTTCCTTAAGCTAAATTTGCGCTTATATTTGTTATGTGGATCGTTGATATAAGAAATGAACCCTACGCTTTTTGTGTAGTAAAACCCTACGCGTTTTGCATTTAGTTGATACAGTGCAATAACATGATCGCTTTGTTAATCACAGCGCTCTTATAATATGACATTTTTGTTGCGCCCAGAAGTCTCAAACTGCCTGACGACGAAAATGAAAATTATTTATGTTTTGCTTTCAGTTCCCTCCAATTAAACATATTTACTGGATTCTTGATGAAAAATGTAGGCTCAACGACATGAAACCAAATCAACTACAGAAATGGCCTCATTTATGATGATTTGCCACATTCAGGAAGTTGGTTTATTTCGCTTAATGAAGTTGATGAGTAAGCCAACGTTGCTGAAAATATCTTTGAAAACATCCTATACCAAATGCTGCATCAAAATGAACAGGGGTTATAGGGAAACAAAGGCTTTCTTGCAAAGAGAAAGGGATATTTCAAAACCCTGAAGTGAGAGTTAAGAAGAGTCAGTGAATTGCACAACAACTTTGGTGCAAATTGCAAGTGCCTGTCGTTCCATGAACCACATAAGAGAACATGGAAAGATGTAGTCTAAGATTCAAAGGGTGACAAAGAGCCGCTCTAAGAAACATGTGTAGGCAATTCTATCTTAAGACTAGTAATTTAAGAACACAAACTGGCTCTGAGGTACAGACCCCGTCACTGATTTGGTTTGCTTTAACTTCAAAAGCAAGTTTCGGTATGCTAGCAGACAATTTACTTTGTCGTATATCAGCGTTGTTAGAAACAGATTGGTAAATCCTATTTCCGAACATTAGAGACTGAAATCTTTTGCCGCTGTTGAAAACCTTATTATTGTGTTGCTTCTGCTGAGAATCTTTGCTAGTATTGAAAGTCATATTTTCTTACTATTGCTAGCAATCAAGTCAAGCTATAGGCTACTTAATTTTTAAGCATCGAGAGAACTTTTTACCATATAATGTAAGTCAATTCGATCATATTTTTGAACTCATGAATTCTAACTACTCTGCGTTAGGAATATGTTGATGATCACGCTATGGGTTTCTTAGTGCGGCATTGACTCGTTAATCAAAGCAGTCTCGCTTTGTTTGTTATTTCGAGATAAAATACGAGCAACGATCGGGATATCAAGATTTGGTCCTTGATGCCCGATGTCTTGTCAATAAGATAATGAATGATTAGCTAAAATTCCCGCATCTACAGCTACGTATCTAAAATTACTCCTCCTAGTAGCAAAACAGGTGGCCTCGTCTTTCCACGGTTTTTACCCTCTGGCAGTTGTTTGGTGCAAGTTGAATATTTGGAAAGTGTTTCGATCGTATTTGAGACCAACATCACTCTTAATAATTTCCATACAGCATATAGAATGCTATTTCTTTCTTGGATATGAACCTTAACGCTTTACATAAACCTTCCTGCACTAGCAAAATCATAGCAGGACAAATTGTTTTCATTAAATTACTGCCTCAAAATTTTTATACCGTGTTAAGAGGCCAGGCTGTGAGTACCAGGCAGAGCTATCCGTGGTTATCAATACATTGATAAACGTGTCAATGAATTATACAATTTGATAATATATGCATATGCAGAGTTGAAATAATGGCAAATTTAATGTACTTGAAGATGACATACATCAAAATGTTGGTGGCAAAATGCACTCACTTGTGATGTAAACACGCACCCAATTGAGTGAGAAGGGGTGAACCCCTTTGCGGGATTGCTGCGATATGTGAAAGGGATGGAAGGGGCTAGCACTGGTCGCCAAAACGGTTCATAAACTGATGTATCAGCCAGAGGGCTTCGTCCTTGAGTATCTGCTTTCGGTGAGTGCTGTGAGTTTGCGCAGATATTTTCAATAGAAAATGCAAGTGAATTTGGTGACATTTTTGATTTTGGGCTGTCAATACGTATGCTCTTGCACGGGATGACGTTCTTCTCCTGAAAAGCCGCTGTCTTTTGGAATTGGTGCTTCTCTACATGAAGTTCCAGGGGCTCAGTTGCTGAATAGCGTTGCAAGCAAAAGCCGCAGCTGTAGTCACCAACAGAAATTCCCTTGCGAGGATGTGAGTGCCTTGCGTGGGCGCGGAGAGAGCTTACCTCAGAAAATCCACAATTGCATGAATAACAAACATATGGCTTTACTTCTTGTCTTTGTGGCTCTGTATATACTCGTTTTGTGGGACGGTGGCGGGGATTATCAGCCAATGCAAATTCTGGGCTTGAGGGCCTTTCGTGTTTTCTGCTTTGGCATTCGTCATAGCTGCCATCTTGGAGAACCACTGGTGAGGAGCAACTGATCGATTCAACCTCGGAGTCATAACTCCCAATGCCACTGTCGCATTCACAATCTTCATCGTGGCACTCTGATTGTTCTGAAACTGATTCGTGCTGCCTATTCACGTAAGCAGTTAATTTTGCGGCCTTCTTCATGGGTTCTGGTTGTTGTGATGAGACACCTTCATCCTTGCCTAAAATAGTCAGTATTTATTGTCAATATGTTGGCCTAAATGAAGGTCGAACGAAATTTCAAGGAGCTCTTTCATATGCGAACTATTGTAGCGCTTTCATACTCATATTCACATTTCATAAGTATATACACAGAATAAACCTGAAACTCCTTGGAAAGTAAGTTCAATTCGGTCGGTTTGAATTTCCCGTCCGCTCATAAGAAAATCTCGGAGCGCTTTACAAAAGCCGCGCGTACAATCCTTCGTGTGCCAAACTGAGATTTCAAAGCATTCCTTCGAAAACCTAAACTAGGTTCAGAGTGTTTTGAGATTCACTTTGCTTCTGCCAATGTGAACCTTATAAAGCTTCGGATGAGGTACCTATTCCTTTAGTTGAGTAGTGTATTTCGTTCTGTTGCGCTAGTCTGCAAAGTATATGGATATATTAACTTTTGTTTCTGTTGCAATTCAGGACTGGGTACCACGCTAGGCCGTTAAGTTTTTCGTGAGCATGTGCTTTAAAGTAACGATAGAAAAACAGTGAGCGAACGTGAGTTTTGACAAAAATAGTGAGGGTGTATCGAGACAATTTACAAATTAGGTACATAACAAGAAGCTCACGGCGCAGCGAATTTCAAAGCGATTTGAAGTTCCTCATGGAGAAAGTCTTAGCTGATTTTCTTATTTCGTATTAAACTCATATGAAGAGACAAGACAATACTTCTGACGAACTGCAAATGATAGAATACGCACTTTTCAATGTTGTTCGTGCTTCTGTTTCTCTCCTTGTTCGGAATTTGAAACCAGGGAGAAGTTTGAATATTTGCAGCACGTGTGAGAATAGGGAGAGAGAGTGAGAAGGTCATAAACCAAGGCACGTCACAGATAGAACCACCGAGATGGGGGCAGGAGGTAAATTGCCCCAGGGCCTCAAGCTCCAAGGGGCTTCATAGCACCCAATGCTTCAAGGTCTTGGGGCCTAATAAAGTAGACCAGCAGTACTTTTCTAAAGATAATTTCTAGATTCTGAAATTTTTCTGCCAGCTTCGCTCGCAGGGGATCATATCTATCTCTTTTGCTTCGCGGTCTCAGAATTCTATCGGAATTCAGCCCTGATCCCAGGTATCACAAAATGCCCATCACATGGGCTCATTTTGTTGTTTAAAGCATTGAGAATCTTGCAAGGGATTACCTTCATGTTTCCTGATGTGATATTGCAGGTGGCCTCTTTGTCCAAATCTCTTTGAGCAAAAGGTGCACTGGTAAGGCTTTTCGCCAGTGTGTTTCCTCATATGAACTTTCAAGTTACTTCTCAATGTGAAATGCTTGCCACATACTTCACATTTATGTTCTTTTATGCCTAGGAAAGGACAGCACTGAGTTTACTCCCACTCTGGTGTTTTCATGCTAAGTCTTACCAAAGGTGTGCTGAATAACTTTGTATGGGAGAACTGGCAAAGACATTTACCGAAAAATTTAATGGATGATATTTAGTTCTAGCGTACAAGTTAAATTAATTCAACCCTTTGAATTACAGATAAGCTTTCATCAGTATATATCAAAAGAATTACCTACGTCTTATGCAAAAGTGTGGGGTGGGGCAGCTTCATGCTCCCTATATCAGCACACCCTATAGTTCCTCTAAGATGAGATCCTATTTGTTGCAACTTGCGATTGCTGTATTAATGGAATATAAATCCCTTACATCTTATACTACAGCCACAGCTTATCTTATATATCGCTTTATTTCACTCATTCTACATTTCATTTCATGAAAAGGTTTGCTCTTTTGTAGACCTGATTTTCAAGGGGCCTTAAAATAAAAGAAGATTACAAATATCAAATACATAATGCTTAAAAACCATACAATAAAAGCCTATTGAAATCCCTATATTACATATATATTGCAAGAGCAAGAAAACCATTTGACAACCTATATAAGGAGCATTTAAATATGCTCAGTGATGACGCTTGTCTAGAGTGGTTGACATGCTTATTCAAAATGTCAGCCGTTGAGTGTAGAAGCTGAAAATTGTTGAGAGAGGCCAACTAATTTACAGTTGAAGACAAGCCTAAGGCCCTTTCATGACGAAAACAGTGTACCATCTCTTACCTTTATGTATGTAGTTAATGTGTGTTCTCATCTCAAACCGGCTTCCAAAGGATTTTGAGCACTCAGCACACTTGAACGGTTTGTTTCCTGTGTGTGTCGTCATGTGTCTGCCCAGATGCCAAGCCTGAAGAAATCCCTTGCCACAGATGTTGCATTGAAATGGTCTCTCTGAACTGTGACTCATAACATGTCTTTTCAAGTGGCTTGGCGCATGGAATCTTCTCTGGCATTGAGGGCATTCGTACTTCAATGGCCTGCCTCCGTAAGGCTTTTCTAAAGAAGAATTTTAACTGATATTTGTCGTGTTGTAAAGTGTGCATGTAACATGGTAGAATAAAAAGTACCCTATATTCTCGCAAAAAAGGTGCCCGGCACCTATGTAATATTGCTGAATATCATTTTGTATCACTTTATTCTTTAGAACTGTAAGTGAAGATTCTATAGAGTAAGCAAATAAAATACTGCTTTAGAGTTTGCAATAACTTAACAAACTTCACAGATTAAAAGATACACTTGGATTACCTAGTAGTCCATTAAAGTTTGTGTGTCAGGAAAAAAGACAAAAGAGGAAACGGACTAGATGTCCCTTGTTTAGTGAATGTGAAGGTATCAGGGCATACTTTCTCAAAATTTGAGCCTGTTCTTAAAGATTTTTGTATTTAATACATATGCTTTAAGAGAAATGAACCTATTTATACTACTTTTCAATGTCAATGAAAGAAATCTGACACTTGAAAAGTAGAGCCGATTAAAGGCGCCGTGGCACCTGTATTCGGATATAAGTACCGGGGCCTTTATAAGAGCGGCGCCTATATTTGAGATTATAGTGCTCGCACATGGTAGAGATAGATCAGAGATTGAGATCTAGAGGAACAGAGAACACGTTTTACTGTAGATAAGACAAACATAACAAACCGCGACGGGGACCAAATTTAGTAAGCATCAGGCAGTTGAAAACCAGGAATTTGCATGATCAAAAAATTGTTTACTGAAAACTACTGAAATTTTCATGTTGGTAATAGAAAAGCATCCTGTGTCATCGGAAAATGTCCTGTGGAAGGGATAGGCAATTGAATGAAACAGGAACGACGTTGAAGTCAGAAAATGGACACAGAAAAGTAGATTTATGCTTCGCATCTCTATGGCCAATCTTTGAATGTTTAATAGAGTTAGGAGACCAAATTGACTACCAAAAAGACCAAGACAAGAATCTTTAGGGACTATGATTTTGTGTATTAGGTTTTGAAGAAAGCTAAGAGAGATCTCATTTCATGATGTTTGCAAATACGAAATGGGTTGATGGAAGGGGAAAGTCCAACTTGTTAATGTGCAAAAACTATGGCTTTGCTTTGCCTTACTAGCTGGAAAGCAGTGCAATGGCTTATATATATATATATATATATATATATATATATATATATATATATATGTATCGCGTATTTTGCAGCCTGTAACATGAACTACTTTCTTTTGATTTCATTCATTTCTTGTACTTCGCCTGCTCCAAGAAATTCCAAGTTGAGAAGTAGAAAAACAACTAACTTACTAGTTTCACATTTGTCTTCTTGTCTCTTTGAGGTTGCAATCAAGTTGATTTTGTCGTTATTTTCTTCAGTTGAGTTAGGTAAAGAGTACGCAGAAGTAATCACAGATACACGAGTAGCGTTTGATGCGCCATCGCCGTTCCATTCGTCAGGTTTTACATCAACTGGAGTTTGCCTTGATTCAAGGTTTGTCTGGTTGCAAGGCTTCTGGATTTCCATAGCCATGTCTCTTTCAATATTTATGGAATATTCTCCAACGTCCTAAAATTGCATGGAAAAAATATCGTTTTCTGCATTTGAATTTGGTGCTGCATGATAGGGGAAGCTGACCCCCATAAGGGCAAGGACACTTTCAACAGGTAGTACCTGTTCCTTAACGCACCTTGAGGCCCAAAAAAGTGTGTCAGGAAAACTTGGTTTTTAATTTACAGGTTAATTATCCTGCGTTGGGAGCCAAAATCACGATATCTACATCATTTTGGGGTCACCCTTCTATGCACCCTACATCTATGTGTTGCTGAAAGCATTTCAAACTTTCTCAAATGGAGTGAAAGTAATGCTCAAATTAGAAAAATTAAAAATTAAAATTTATGCGGAGATAGAAAATAGAAAAGTAGCTTGCCTAATGGATTGCAATGCCTATGTAGGTAGAAATCACAAAATAAGAAGCAGATGGTTGCGTTGTGAGCCATTAAATTAAACTCAATCAACAGTATTATCAGCCCACTTTGATATAATTTTCAAGATCAGCCTACTGTGACATAAGTTTTCAAGATTCCATCACAATACCACTAAATGCTCCATTGCCTGAAATTGTTTTGAAAAATATAATAAATTTCAAAGTAATGCTTCTTGATGTAGCAACTTCTCTCAAGCCAGAAAAGGATGCAGAACCGAAAAAAGAAACGCACAGAAGTTTATCACTTGCGACATTTAAGTCGTCAATTCTTGTAAAATTGCTCTTCCAAATTTATAGTAAAGGGTAAATGCGCTTCAAGAATGCTCTCCATGAGATTAGAAGACAAAATGGAATACACAATGCATATTCCAGGTGCCATCAAAGCTGAAAATTCAGCGTATTATGAGTTAGTTTAACTATGAAAGTGTGTTGCAGGTGAGTGAAAGCAGGCAATCTTCAAAAAAAATAAGCAAGTGTTTCATAAAAACCACTCAAGTACCGAGTAAAGACCAATACTGGCAAAAAACCCAATTTAATTCGTACACAAATTGCAACAGAGTGAAAGATTTAAATTTCGTGCAAGTAATTTTGCAAAGAGCTTTCTCTTAGATGGAGGATAAACCAAATGAATGGTGGTACTAGCTTTCAATGCTCACCAGGGAGTGAGAAATTGAATTTAAAAGAGAATTGTAGATTCATGGTCTTGTCATAAAAGTGAATGTAAAAAATTGATGGTTAATAAAGCCCACGCAAATATCTGTTTTGAAAGGAACCCTTCACCTGCACTGCAAGGATTCTGAACTGTAATTCAAATACTCTCCTATTGAAATCTATTTTCAAACTACAACTAATCGAACATAATTCACGGGAAGAAACCTATCTTTGACGACAATACTGTTGGTGTCAATAGGACAGATCATATTGACTCTATTGTTTTCGCAGAGCAAGCATATTTGGGATATTCAAAAACACTGCTTTAAGAGAGCAACAAAACTCACAACTGTTTACACAATAACCTCGATGTCAATAGTAATTTGGGGACAATAGTTGCCAAGGGCACTGTTTCTAGCAGTGAAAGGCATGACTAGTTGGTGGAGATTTGAATGGATTTTGAATAAAACATACCTCTTTCTCCTGGCCAACTAAAAGTAAACAGACATATTTTTGTTTCTCGTTCTAGCTAGCCACTTCTATTGCATGAATACCAAGGCACTTTTCTGAGGTAATTAATACCTATAGAAAGCTGCTTAACTTATTCTCTTACAGCCTGAACGATGCCTCTAGAATGATCTTCAAAGTCACCTGACATTGGTCACATAATTGAATGAAGCCTGCCTATGGAAAGCCTTACTTTTCAAAATTTCAAATTGATGGACTCATTCCTACTTTCTGTGCCACGACCGCGAGTATAGTCTGTGGATAAGCTGCTTTAACGTTTCTATGGATAATATATTTACAAACTGAATTGTACTTTTACATGTTGTCTGCCAAGAACGTCTTGCACCGTAATCCTTTATTGAGGTTTGGTCAAACACTTCAGAATTTTGCAGTATATAAAGATTTAAAGCCTTGAAAACCAAAGTGGTCCATAAATTCAAATCTTTCTCCATCCATAGCAAGGCAACTGTTCCTAAGGCAACCCATCAACAGAGCTGATTTATCATAGTTACAGGGCAAGGAAGTTATTCGCGTCCTTTCATTTTATGTAAAATAATTTAATGAAGTGTAATGAAGACACAAATTAAAGAAGAAGGAGAGAGAGAAATAAAGGAAGATAGAGATGAAACTACAAAGTGCATTTTCTTAACGAATGCATTCATTCCAGTTTCAAGCTCCCCTTGATTCTCTGTAATATCTATCAACTTAGTTTCACATAGCAGCCGGATGAAAAAACATCCGGCAACTCATCGATTGATCTGAAGTAATACCCACAATTCTTCCCATTTTTGCATTGATCTAACTAGAGTCTTCTCTCCTGAAATTGATGCTAATTCGTGTAGAACCGCTACTAATTTGGTGTCTTTTGTCCCATTAACTGATTCCACCTAGGACCCGTATCTCTTGACTGCCATGCATCCAATAGAGTTGACAAAAAGGTCAAGAAAAACAACATGATTGATGGGATGCTAAATTCCCTGCAGCATGATCAACTTTCTTACAATTTGGCCCTTGTCGGAGGGTGTGACGTACTCACGCCCCATCATAAACGCATCACTAGCTTGCACCCTAGCTCTTCTATATTCTCCTTGTCCATAAATCAGCATAATACACGCTGCTGCAGCTAATTGCTAAGCATACTGCTATAGTACTAAAAGTGAAGGTAAATACATTCTAAGCAATTAAGACTTCAATGGCAATCTGGTAAAAATCTGCCAAAAACGATGTCACACCCCAAAACCATTGATCATTGTTCTTAGGCTTCATCAGTAAGCAGGTGATAGGGTGATTATAAGAGAACGCCAACTGTTTTTAATTTCGATTTAGAATGCCGTCTACAGAGCATCCTATTCCACAGTGATGATCAGCTAGAGCGGCATGACATTAAATTCCCAAGCCATTGAAGAGAGTTGACTTTGAGTTTAAGCTAGCTCAAAATAAGCTATGAGAAACGTGATTCTTCAAGTTTGACTACAATTATTGTTTATGTTTTGATGGCTTGAATGTCCCTTTAATTTACGAGTCTGCTGTTCAAATGTGTAGATACATCAAATGAACAATCCTATATAGAGTTCAGGAAAACCATACTTGTGTCTTTCTTAAGCCTAAGCTCGTATGGTGTCATGCTCAGGGCATCATGGTGTCGTGCGTACATAGTGTAATGCTAAACTTGCTGTGTGCTTTGCAAAGTATAAATCTAATTCAATATGAGCTAGCAGTCTTGATTTGCATCCTATCACTTACTTCTCTTTCCATGTCCGGAAGTTTTATACATTTCTCCCTCCCCCCACATTTTCAGTCAGCAGCGTACTGCAAGATTACCTTCTAGGGAAGCACTTTCTTGATTGAGAAAAATAGCGCCCCCTGACCTCTAAATGCTGTCCCTCATACAGTGGCGAAAGATTAACACTGCGGGCCCTTTTGAATTCAGATTTATAGGGGTCCCATCATGATTTCTGACCAAAAACCCGTCTCTTGAAAACCTCTGAGGGGCTTCCCTCAGGACCTCGATAGCTTGGGGGTCCTTAGGAGATGTCTAGCCCCAACCTATGTCAGTTACGTCACTTCCTTCATACCTCAAAAAAGGCAGTGCAC
>OLMO02000238.1:2101981-2111995 GCA_900291935.2 Cassiopea xamachana
AGAGTTTGTTTCTTAAACAAAACAAGTAGTTGTTTACGATTTTCACTTTAGGCTCCTTACTGGATCTGGCTCTCCTCGATGAACTGCCATAATTTTTGCTCAGTACACTATCTTGCCTTGCTTTTTATTTGCAGAGAAATATTTATTTTATTTTAAACACGTAGAACATTAAGCTTGTATTACAAAATTGTATTTATGCTGATATTGTTGCCCACAAAAGCTGACTCGTGTAGGTAACATTTGTTAAAGAGGCAAAAGATGTTGGCAACATTTGTCGTTTTCGTCAATGTACTACGTAAACCCTAAGAGTTTCTCTCCGTTATTGCAGGCCGTTCACCCATTGGATGTAGTGAGAAGAACAATGCAGGTCGACAGTAAGACCAACACAGTACAAAGTAGGATGCAGTCCTCCATTGAAGTAACGAAGACATTGCTGAGAACTGGTGGCATATCACGCCTTTATGCTGGTATTACAGCTGCTTATCTGAAAGTCGTCCCTTCTGCAGCCTTGAGTCTCTTGGTGAGAGATGCTATACTCGGACGTTTGAAGGATTAATTTGTATAAAATTTTTGGGGGATTTTCTAGTATTTTTTAATGGGCACACACTAAATCAATCAATTTTAGTCAATACTTTTTAATCATATTTATAATTATTATAATTATTGCTAAACATGGCAGTCCTAACATCGCTCCAGCAGTTTGGATTGTAAATTCTATGACTGAAAGATCGATGATCTCATAGAACCAGTGATAATGGAAACTTGCAAATTCCCAAAGCTAGGTTTCTTCTTATTTGGTGCCAAAAACTGGAATGTGTCCTTGGTAAAGCAGTGATTTTTAAAATTTTCTGTCTATGCTAGTTGGTTATGCATTTGGTAGTTTTATCAGCTGAAAGGAGTATTTTGTATTTTTGATGGAATTATAAAAAATAGGANNNNAACTATCATCGAAGCAACGTTAAATTTCAAACCAATGATAAATCTACATTTTATTTTTTCCACTCTTCAAACTTGTCAAAACACCCGAAGAAAGAGCATTCTAGTACCAAATGGTTTTGCACAGAAGTAAAAAAACCGAGACACAATACGTGGGTAATTTCTTAAAGTATCTTATTGCTATCCACTAGTGAGTATTATGGTACTAAGCGTAGCGCAGTGGTAGAGATACTTACACGAAAAACTTCAGTGTTCTCACGATGACCCGCTTTTAAAAAATCCTGCGTTGCAAACTTGATGTTTACGAGCTGGCTTGCGAGAGGCTTGTGACCGCGCTCGTTTCTAGACTTCTTTGGCTCGTCGTCAGCAGGCGCTTCGTGTTGCGTAAACTCTCTATTACAGCCGTGTGGTAAATCTGATGGCATGAATAAAATTTTACTGAGCATATTATCCTATTTTGATTGTTTGCCACGTGGGTTGTATGCCGCCAGGCATCTGAAGCGCATCAGGGCAATGGAGGCAACTTTCTGCTGTGGGGCACAATACAACGCCCCTTTAGTTACCACGTCCTTTATTGGCCGCTACCAATAACAATTGTTTTCTGTAAATATTAAGTTTGAGCTACGAAGGTGTTCTTAGAAAAGTTGCGTAACTGACATTGTAATAGAAGGTAATCATAGTGTAAGAAAATCATCTAAGTTCGAGTAAAAACTCATAAAATTTGGAAGCACTTGAAGTAAAATAACCACTGTAAGACAGCCTTCGCCAAATTCAGAAATGTTATGACACTTTGAAGGCAGGAGTGTACTTTAAAATATTCCTTTATCTAACTTTTTCGAATAAACCATTTGACAAGAAAAACATTATTGCCCCTCCTTCTACTAGGGCAAGAGGGGATATTGCCTCCGCTGCTCCCTATTCAGCCCCCCCCCTGTATACCGCGCATGATATTTTTCAAAAAGGTTGAAACTACTTTCTGCGCGATGAATTTATTCGAATTTAACACAAATTGACTGAACCTGCTATCTTGAGTACAACACGTGAATTAAATATCGTCTATGGTAAAATTCCTTCTTTGCATGAAATGAGCGAACAGCATTCTGGGAATTTGTTAAATCACCTCAGACCTCTTGCAATTTCTTGGATGAGAATATCTAGCTGTGAAATACATTATAATTTTTCCAGGCTTAAAGAACTAACTTTTTCAACTGTTTGTCGTTCTTTGTCCGCTTGGACACTACAATTGATCATGCATGTAACTAAAACATTCCAAAAAACAGTGCCTTTTTAATTTTTGCAGAAGAAGACGGATGTCTAGGCCTTCAGGCACATCCCAGGACCCCCATAGTTGCGCAGAATTTACAGTAGAAAAATAGGAAAGCCAAGACACAAACATTTGCAGCAAATACAGCTATTATAAATGAAAAAGCAATACTACGTCGATGCAAAAGCCAATGATGAAATAAAATACAAACATTCTCTACTAATATGCTTGAATACTGATGAACAAATACAACATAAAGCTAAATGAGATATACAAAATAGATAGCTTTGCGTACCATAACATTTTATGATGCCCGAAAACCAGTTGGCTTTCAATTTTTCAGGTTATCATATAACAAAAACGGGATCTTGCATATATGATGCTTATATCGTGCTAAAGCAATAAGACAATGATAATAACAAATGTTTACCCTGGATTAACACTTCAACTTAAACAGATGTTATTGATGTGTGTGCAGGAAAAAGAAGGAAAGTAAAGTAAAAAAAGTTACCTAAACAACCAAACTAAGAGTACTTAGGATATTTGTCAACACTATTAAATAAAAATGTTTCTTTAAAAATGTGAATAGATTGCAGCATTAGACAAGTGAATAGCTGACAGCATTAGCATAATTTGCTGTAATACAAAACATTGAATGAAAACGAAATAGAAAACAACTGACGTTCAGAATGGCTTATGTAAAATATTGGTTTATGGCTGGCGAATCTGAGCAGACTACATCATAATATCTCCCAGGAGTCTCATGAGAACTGCGACCATCGGTTGATGTTTCTGTTGCTTGTTGTTGTTTACTTTATTTCGTGTAGGATTTTGTACCTAGCTTTTTCAGCTAATTTAGGCCTAATATGCATGCCGCATCCAGGATTAGGGCCCCTAGTTTAATGTCCTTTCGTAAGGACGGTGGAGTGAGCTGTTTTGGTCGTTCAGCTGGAGGGTCGCCCATCCAGTTTCTGACCGTACACAGCCACGCTTAACTTCAGCTACGCTAGGGAACTGGCTAGGCCGCTTGGCTACTCACCCGGTGCCCGCCTTGGCGTCATAAGCGAAAAATATTCCACTCGTACCACCATCCTAGTGAAGAAAACTAATAGCACAACATGTTGGTGTTCTGCTCAAATTATGAACTTAAAAACTTGAAATGTTTGCAATGAAATTCGGTTCATTAAAACGTCTTTCTTCGGGTTTTTAGCAATGAACTTTAGTGAACTGAAAACTACAACTCTTCCATCATTCAGAAGGAAAATTATAAACAGCTAAATTATAAACGGAAGTCACTATCTTCTATTTGGTCCTACGATATGAATGTTAGGTCGAATATAAACTTTATGAATATTATAACCAACAACAGCGGTGGGGAACCTATGGCTCGCGAGCCACACGTGGCGCTTTTCAAGACTGCATTTGGCTCTCTGGTTCGTAGACAAATCTTAGCAGACTTTCTTCAAAATATGGCAAAACAGCGAATTGGGTAATTCTGGGCAAAATGAGAAGCTTAAGAAAATATTCTACTCTTGCTCAGCCAGGAACAGGTGAATGAAAGAAGACAGCATCTATATAATTTCCTTAATATATAAGATACTCAACAGCAATAGCGATTTGTCCTTAGCATTTTCATAACTTGAGAACTTCATGCTTTTTTTGAAACAGGTCTATCGTCTCATACTGTCCTACATGCTGGGCAAAACGAGACACTTCATGAATCTGTGATAATTTTTGATAATATGTGATAATTTTCAAATTTGAGAATCTTTACTTCTTTGCAAGGCAACCAACAAAACTCTATTCTTGAGCACTAAACTTTTGGCTAACATTACCTTTTTACTTTATTCCAAAGCCCCAGTTTTCTCCAGGCTTTCTCGATGCTTCTACAAAATCCTAATCATTGAGCATGGTGGCGAGCAATATATGTATAATAATAAACAGTTTTCCTACACGCAAATGTACTTCTTTGCAAGTTTATTATCGAAGCTCTCTCAAACTTTGTAAATGTCTTGGTTTTAGGCACGGCTTCACATTTTTTGCTAAATCTCTTTTGTTTAAAATGTTTTCCTTTCGTTCATAGTGATAAAATGGCGTCAGCAAGTTTTTCGAATCTCTCGCCAAAACTAAAGCATACTATGCTGCATGGCAAAAATGGCTAAATTGGGTAAAATTCACTTTTAATGGATGTGTTTCTGTTGGTAGGCCTAAAAGTGAGTACAATTTTAAGGCAAGTAGTGCAGTATTTGTGCTCACTTAGTGTACCGTTAACAGTTATACAAAAACGGATATTTATATCTGCGTTTTTTATAAAAGCGGAGCAGTGTAAACGGGGCATTAGACTACTTTCCATCATAAAAAATGATTCTATACGGCTTACGAAATAAAGTTGCTTCAAAAAACTATTCCAACGGCGATAGACAATGCTGGCAAAGCAAAAGTCTGGCATGGAAAATGATTTTTCTTGGCATGATTTGGTGTAATTAGGTGGTTATTGTAGCATTTTGCCCCATGCTGGTGACAGAAGAAAGAAAGAGAAAAAGTATAGAATTGTGTGTTTAATCATATTGCCGTGCTGTAAGTAATAAGAAGTTATGCACAATTATAGAATAGTGAAGGCTGCACCTCATCAAGATAGCTTCATTTGCACAAAACTTGGAAAAGTGTTTCCAGGACGTAAAATAAGGCTTGACAAAAGTGCTGTTTTAATCATTGGTGACTCCGTACAAAATCACTTTTTCACATCAGCATTTCGTTACCACAGAAACAACGACTGTAAAGCTGAAGGAGAGAGAGTTCAATTTCATGCCATAAACGGAGCTGACTTGTTTCTCCACCGGACAAACTGAAATTTCAGCATGAAACAAGAAATGTCGCATTTTGCCTCGAATTACCCTACCTCCAAAATGGCCTGCAAAGGTTACCACTTGTGTCGTCTTCAGTGGTCATAGAGCCCACATTGCTAAGTTTGTGTCGAATTAGAAAATTTTGTGGTCCAATGCGACATCAAAACCCAATTGTATGACTCTCATGGAAAGCCATTTTTAAATATGAGGCTTCTACGGCTCTCTCAGCCAAAAAATGTTCACCACCCCTAACCTAGAAACATATTATATACAGTAAAGAGCATAACTCATATTACCTAAAACGTCCATTATCAATCAAAACTATGTATCATAACAAACAAACGAACTTGATTGCGAATTACAACAATACAAAAGCTATAGGATAGAAAAAATACAACTAGCTGGTTCTTTTTCGACGTTTTCTATACAGTTGTAGGAGCAAGCCTCGAAAAACGCCCATTGCGAAATAGAATGCAAGATATTTTCGTCCTAAATCTTTCTACTAAAAAAAGACATGACTACCCCCACCCTCCACCCCAACACATGTTTTCATCGAAGATTGACGACTTGCTACATCGATTCTTGCTGTGGCAATATGTTGACAAGCGAAATATGCAAAATGGGTGAATACATTATTTTTTCAGGGGGGCCCACAATCACATTTTGACACTTCTGTGGGGGCCTTGCCTCCCAGGATTCCCTGGCTACGGGCTGGCATCAGTTTCTGATTTGCAGCATCAGCTAGGTAGGGCTATCAATGTATGCTTGCAATAAATCTGCTCAAATGTGTGCCTAATGTCCAGCCCAATCTGACTTCTCCAAGGAACCCGGTATATGGAAAACCTGGAAGGACTTTTAACGCTTGGAAGGAACATGGTGGAATCTGGAAGAAATACAGTTAACATGAAAGAAATATGGCAAACGCGGAGGCCCATAGCAAACTGGAAGATTCCTTCCCAGCTGAAAAACTCAGATATTGAGAAAGTTTCAATTCTCATGCGAAGTCATAAAATGCTTGAAAAGCCTTACTTCTCAAATTGATATCTCCATCGAGTTCGGAGAAAGGGATTTGAAGAAATCAAAGAGTTTCTGGAAAGTTGGCCTCTCTTCTGGTACGGTCTTCCAACATTTCATGAGCAACGCATAAGTTGCATCCGGACACCCTTGCGGCTGCGGGAGGTACTGAAAACTAACTCCCGGTCTTTCAGCAAGAGACAATGCATTCTCAATGACTTGCTCGTCGGACAATCGGTCGAAAGGCTGCTCCGCTGCGAAGGAGAATATCTCCCATACAGTCACACCAAAAGACCAAACGTCGGTGTATGTGGTAAATGTTCCTGAAAATAGAAAATGACATTTTATGGCCTTTTCAAGCGCTCTCGACTTTTCACTCAACTTTTCAAAAAGAGTGACCTTCCATAGCCTTTTTAAGAAATATGACGCAAATGGCTGTGAACAACTAGAGCAATAGCAATGTCGAGTTAAAGTTTTCAAAATGTTCAAATTTCACTTGAATACTCTTGACTTCTCTCGACCATTCTCGATTGGGTGTCTAAATGCTCTCGACTTTCACTCAACATCAAAATCGAGCACAGTCGAGTGAAAAGTCGAGAGCGTTTGGACAGGCCTTTAAATTAAATATCGCTCTTCAAGAAATAATTGACTACCAACTTCCAAACAAATAAGAGAATTATGTGGATAAAAAATCCTTACTAGAGTCAGCTCGTAGACAAAGAGAGGTATTTAGTCGCAAACAAATTTTCCACAATTGTCATTTTTTCACTTTTCAATATTTATACATGGTGGCTCCTCAGATCTAATGTGACAAGCAAACATTCTGCTTCCTGACCTATAACGCAACATTCAAAAGGCCTGCACCTCCTCACCCCTCAGTAAATATCCAAGTCCACTCTTTACCTATTTTGAACGTGGCAGGTTGCAAATACACTGCATTTTGCATGCCGTATGTATATTTATTTAAATAAATAATTTACAGAAATTCTCAGATACAATATTTCATTTTCATATAAAAATTTTTTGGAGGGTTGCCCTTCAACATAGCTGGATTTCAAAGGGCCTACCTTTATAAATAAAAAAATAAATAAATAAACATATATATATATATATATATATATATATATATATATATATATATATATATATATATATATATATATATATATATATGTATATATAGATTCTCAAGAAAAAATTCCACTCTTGAAACGTTTCGCCCTAGCTTCATCAGTTGATACTGATGGAGCTACGGCAAAAAGTTTTAAGAGTTCGAATTTTTTGTTGAGAAACTATTTATTAATTATAAAATTTTTAAGGTGGTGAAGCCTATGATTGTTTATAAATGAATAAATATATATATATACATACACATAAATATATATTTATATACATGTATAAGCTAAAGTACAGAAATAAGCTATAGTTTTAATACAGTATACGAATATGTAATGAAAAAATGGATGACAATAGGGCAAAACTGTTATTGAAAAAGGAAATGAAAATAAAAAGAAACTGAACTTAAATATCAACGTCGCAGGATTTAAGATGAGGACTTTTCAAAATTAAGGGCGATAAAAAATAGATGAATACCGTAATACAGGCTTTCTGGTGCCATCCATCTTATCGGCAAAATCGCCTTACCCTCAATTCTGTAATACTGTTTCGTGTATAAATTTCTCGACATACCAAAATCTGCAATTTTAACAGTAAAAGCATGACCAACCAAGCAGTTTCTAGTGGCAAGATCTCTGTGAATAAAGCCTTGTAGCGCTAGATATCTCATCCCCGCTGCAACCTGCATTGAGATATAAAACAGTATGTCGTTTACTAGCACGTCTTTCGAAACAAGGCTTAGACGGGGGTTCGGAGGACCAGTGTATCTTCTATGTACTTGCAAGAATTGCATCAGATCTCCATTCTCCATATACTCAACGACCATGCATTGCGGATCATCAAGGCACACCCCGATAAGCTGAACAACATTCTCATGCTCAAACCGCGACATCACGCGTGCTTCCTTCATGAACTCCTCCCTAATGGAATTATCTTGTCCTGCTTTCAATAACTTAACGGCAACTTTTGTTAAACCGTATCCAGCAGCGCTAAAACGGCTAGGTTTCTCAACGTGATCATGAAAATTATCCACCTCGCAAATATGAACTTCACCGAACTGCCCCTCGCCAATTTTCTCTAGGAATCGCAATGCATTGCGTGGAAACTCTGGGAGTTTTAAAGTCCCATTATGGTCCATAATATCTGGATCTGCATAAATGCTGGAAGCTGTGACTGCTTGATAAGGGTTATCATAAATCTGAGAGCCAGCATAAATCGGTTCTTTTGAATAGTAATGTTCTTCAGCATTGTTTATATCTGGTTCCACATATTTGGATGCTTGATTGAGTTTCTCGTTTGCATAGAGAGAGTTTTCTGTTGCCATCTTACTTTGCTTAGGCCTAGTAATGATGGGCGCTGCATAAACTTCACTATATGTATTTGTCTCCATTTCATCTGTTGCCTGAGTTTCTTCAATTGCAAGCTTTTCCAGCTCTTCTGGAAGGAAAAATTAAAAAAGAATTCATACGTCGATTAAACAGGGGTTGTTGTTTGCTAAAATGAATGAAGCGAATATTCTAAACGTCAATTACTGTTTCCACCAATAACTGAAAAATCAATGTCTCTTCTGCATTTGTCAAATGGTGACCATTCTAACCTGAGCTAATAATGATGTGAACTCTATTGCAAACAACATCACCTGATATAAATAAAACGTGGCAGATTAACTTCACTTTTTCACGATGAATGATAGCATAACAAACACAACTTCTTGAGTGCAGATTTCGAGTTTGTAATTGAATCAATTAACTTCTATCATTGTTCTTTCATTCTTTTTGTATATCTTTATATGTAAAGCATAAATAGCTGACTATAACTTTCGACTACTTGGTAATTAAAGAAAACTTCTCAGAATATTACAATCTATGTATATCAAAATCAACAATCCTAATTCAATTTACGTAGAAAATCTAGGCTTGCTCTCATGACTTCTACCTTAACCCGGGGGTAGCTATAACCAGGGGTATCGTCGATGGGGGCTCATTCCCCCTTGTTAAAATTATGAGAGATTTTGGGGAGCTGAGCCCCCCTACATCAAAAATATGTTAGGCTGGATAAGTTCTCAAGTATGCATTTACCAAGGGAAGAGAAAGGAAAGGTATATTCCTATTAACAGAAGAAGGATGCTACAACTTTATGTTTGCTTTCTCTTTCCTTCAATACTTTCAGATACACAGCAGTGACAAGAACATTCTTGTCATAAATGGGTGTGGTCAAAGACGTGACCCATATGTTTTTTACACCAGAGCCCTTCTTACAGTTTTAGGATGATGCCACTGGTGGTGACAATCTGGGTGATGCATTCCTTATGAGAATGATACATTTTTACCATGTGAATGTGGCTTTTCTACCATCAATAGTAAAGGAGTAAAGGCATTCTCAGATACGCCAATAAAACAGCAAGCCAGGGTAAACTGTATTAACATACCATCTGTATTTACATCAGAATACATGGCTTCCATTTTGACGGCGAATTTCTTTTTCTCGGGCTTGGCAGCATTTCTACCTTTACTCAAGCATTTCAAACGATGCCTGAATCGGTAGAGACAGACGGCAATGATAACACAAAAGCATATGGACAATACAATGGCAACTATAAGTATTGTCATTGCCTTTGATGACCGTTTACCAGGCTTTGGTGATGGTAAAATACCTAGGAGAAAGAAGCAAAGTGAAGCGAGATGAAGCGAAATGAAGAGAAGCCTTAATCTTGTACAGTGCTTCCTTGATTAAACGTCTCTCAATTAAGTGTACTTTGATTATCCAGCCGTAACTATTCTTATAAACTTAAAGACAAAGTAATTGAAAATTGCCCGATTTCGCACTTGATGGCCAAGG
>OLMO02000238.1:2153476-2166806 GCA_900291935.2 Cassiopea xamachana
AATGAAAAGTTTACAAAAAATTCTCTTTCCAATGATGACTTTGTCTTTGAAAGTATACCCTCAGCCGCTTGCCCTTGGGACATTTGGCGGTTAAAAGAGCTGAGATATCAACGTATTTGAATTACTGGGTAACCTGAAACGGCTACTGGGAATTAGCTAAGCCCGTACCAACTTCTAGCTGTACTAGGTTGATTAGAGGCGTGTTGAAAAGCTGCAGAAACAACAATGTGTGGGTGTGTATCATAGATCTAGCATTGTATAGGTCATTAGCTCAGGGTTTGTATGCATGATGGTAAATGTTTAACTCCATTAAAAGAGATGTTTTCTATACTAAAAAGGTTACCTGCAGTAGAGCTTAAAAAGGCGAATACATGTTGCAACTACTTTTTCAACTATGGTGCTTTCGGGCAAATCGCCGTTAAATCAAACAAGTACTACGCTGGCTAAATTTATGCATAACATTAGTGCATTTACAAAAGTTCTTATGAGAGTGTGTACGTGTAATTTATCAGATTATCTGCCAAGCTCTGTGCTTGCTACTACTGCTGTTCTTGTAACATTCTTCAACAAGATTGGTAAATCACAGCATGGGTGGCGGGAATTACATCGTTTTCGTAGTGGTCATTATTTTGCTTTTTTCAAGCAGACAGGGTACATGCAATAATATCTGTTTAATGGACTACACGAAGGCATTGCAGGAAGTCCAAGGATACACGCGGTCCAGCAACCACAACACCTGTGGCAAGTACGAGATAAGTGATAGTACTGTAAAGTCTGAGATTCACTGCTTGGAAGCATGCTATAGAAGAGGAGAGTGCGAATCAATCTACTACAGTAGGAAAGACAGCTACTGCTTATTATACAGGAGCTCGAATAAGATGCTATCGGACCATTGCCTTACTATTACTAATCATCCTGACCCTTTCCACGCTTTCATTGATCGCTTGGCATTTCAAAGGCTGGTGAGTAAAATATTCCTGTATTGACGACTCCAAAAATCTTGTAGCATTTATCACTGCCTAATTGCTTCAGTTTATCATTGGCAAACAAAACTTCTTGCCAACATGCTGATTCAACATGCAAACACCCATAGCTATAAGAGAATGTACTCTTATTGCTCTTTGACTAAATTCTGGTAGACCTACGATAATTCTGGTTAGACCTGCTGTTGAATGATGCTGGTAATCCTTAGCTATTAACTGATCAATCCTGTCTTGTGGTCCTAGAGCATAACTTACACTGAAAATTTCTAAATTACACTGTAAAGGGTGTATCAACAAAGCATAATATCATATCTCATACTGATAAGTAGAGAGTTGATATTAGCACATACTGGAAGATTTGCTTGCAAAATTATTTAAGTTTTTTGCTTTTGGCAACGATGTTAAAGATATAGAAGTACTTGATCAAATCAAACTATCAAAATGACATGAAGAGTAAGTAAACTGCATTGTCATTCTGTTAGCCTCTATTTTGAATAAAATCTTCGTCATTCATTAGCATTGGTACTTTAAGTTCAAGACACATTTAGAGAAAGTGTAGCTCTCAGAGAGAAAGTGTTTATATAAATATATATATTTGGTGTTATTGGTGTGCTTCAATAGATAAGCAACAGTCATAACTTAAGTACTGTGGGAAATGTATAATTTTTATTAAAGAAACTAAAACACTGATTTCCATGCTTCTCCAAAGACAGAAGACGACTTTACTGCTTGCCTGCTCAAAGCTTTGCAGAATTTTTCTCTGAATTTTATGGACAAGCTATTATTCTAACCGATTCAAAGTTCCTTGAAGGAAGTCACAACCATGTGAGGTCGTGCGAAAAAATATTGATTTGTTGTAGTTCTATGAAGTCACTCAAGGGAGTCTTCATAATATTTTTGTAGCTAAGAAATTCAGGTTTTTGACCAATACTTGTTTCAATTCTTAACAATGGACATATCGCCGATACGACACAATGTGATTGTGCATCATCTTCTGCTTACACATGTCCACCATCATGAAATTGAGCAGCCTGTGCAACAATATTATAAAACACCAAGTAAATATATATATATATATATATATATATATATATATATATATATATATATATATATATATATATATATATATATATATATATATATACACGCACATCAGGGATGTGTCAATGGGGAGGGGGCAACTGTTTTCAAATTTTCAAGAAAGTTGGTCAAACGTTAGCCAGGCAGGCAGCAAGAGGGTTGGCCACGGTATTTTCTGTGACCTTCTTTTTGTTAGTCCCAATTTAGTAACAATAGTTGGTCAGTTGGTCAGAACGCCCCCTCCAACAGAGGGTGTTTCAGCACATCACTGACACACTTACATACACACATATATATTCCAAATTCTTATTGTAGCTGAGAGAAGGATGCAAGAAAGCAACAAGAGCTTGATGGTGTGGAGATTACAGTTAACAGAAATAGATGCCGAAAGTAGGGGTTTCCCTTCCAGTAAAATGGTCGATAGAACAGTATAACTGTAGATGAATAGTCATAGAAGTATTGATATTGTTGTCGTTCTGTTTCTATCTATAGTGAATTCCTAAAATGCATTAAATTTGATTTAAAAGGATGTTTGCAGAAAGCAAAGGTAGTCTTCTACATTTGTTGTTAGTATATGGCTTCATTCAATGCTCGTAACTTCTTCCGTGTGAATACATGTCAACTTGAATGGCCGCCTTTACATAAACGACGATTATTTTGAAGACTTGCAATGATACTCAAACTATAGAAGAGGGATATTGCAATTTCATTGGCATCCTACATTTTGATGTCAACAATACGATCAATTCGACCTCCTCTTCAAGAGCATGGAGACCCATGGAAATGAGTGCTACATGCGACAGCTATAAATGCAGTTTCTTTCCGAGAACAATCGTAGATTGCAATGGATTTGCAAATGAAATCATTATGATAGAAAATGTGGTACGATTAAAAAAGACAGTTGTGAAGAAGTTTGATGTTGATTAACGGTTCTATACTTGCTTCATATAGTATTAAATCCAACTCTCGATTTTACTTCCGTTTCCCCCATATCCTTGGGGCTTGGAGGGTGCCTCTGAGAGGACTTTAGTTCTGGCATGAGCATTTAGAACCGGATGCCCTTCCTGACGTCACCATTGGCCTGCGGTGGGCCTCGAACCCAGGGCCATGCTGGTCTGAGTCGAGTGCATTACCGCTAGGCCACGGCTGCTCTATTATCTCTAGTATCAAAGCCAAATATTTTCAGGAATTCCTACTCATTTTCTTGTGCTTTGTAAATGGTTTAAAATACATCATGATGATTCCCTTACAACAAAGATTGTTCACAAGGCGTCCTTATCTACAACAGGGAGATTACTGCAATAATCTCCAAAATGATTCCTTCCTCCCGCTTAATACCATCATCTACTCTCTTCCTCTTTCTGGCGTCCTGCAATATATAGAAAGAAGAAAGAGTTTGCGAATTAATTCATGCTGTCTCTGGTACAATCGCATGTGCCAGAGTATGTTTCACTTCACCTATGTCATGCGTTAAGTTCCAGTAGTGCTCAACCATCATATGAGCACCCCAAAGGCCTTGATATCTTGCCTTTTAAGGGTTAAAGTTTCACCTTGTTCATCACTCACAGCGCCAAGACTTTGTGGAAGTTGCCCAAATGATCATGAGGGAGTGAACTTTGATGCTCTTATTAATATTTTGTATTATAAAATAGACTGAGTGTGCGAATTGTGCAGATATTGGCAACATGGTTTGCAATGTTCTTGGGTTTTGAGTGATGAATTCCAAAATTAGTTATCTGTGACAAACCCAGAGTAAAAACTCTGAAATTTTTTGTCTTTGCTGATTATGATTCAACATTTGTTTCTAAAATAATATCAATAACAACATTCAACTGCATGAAATAGGTAAATGCGCATGTGTGTTGATTTTTGAAGGAAAATAAAATAATTTCCCCTAACAAATCGCCAGAAATCCGAATAAGTGACAATGTCAACTTCCGAGATATATGGACCCGTATGAACAAAACCAAGGCAATATTATGACTTAGCGCCTAATGCACTCTTTTTTATAAGAATCAGTAAAATTGAGGTTCAGGGTGGCTGTTCTTAATTTTTTGGAAATTTTAAGACTGTATTGTTCTTACATTCTTCCTAAATAGGTAGTGTGTAAGCCATTTAGAAAGAGGATATACAAGGTAGTATTGGATGTTTTGATTGATTAAGAGCCAAATGTTACAACCAAGGTGATCTCTCTTGCATCCAAATGTTCTTTGTTGCAGAATTTTATAAACGGTTATAAATTGACAATGTTTTCACAGTATCTAGTTTTGCTAGAAGCAACTAACTTGCGAAAATCAAGGGAAAATGTTAAGGCTGTCCATTCTCCTCAGGTTAACAAGGCAATGATGTCTCTTGTCCATTTGTTAGTCTCTGCATTGTTTTCCAAAAATGCATTTTACGAGAAAGCTTCAGTTTCAGCCTTGTTCTTACTTTGTTCTTAATTTTCCACCGAGTTTCAGGCTCGTGTTAAGAGTGGAGTTACCCAGAGAGGACTACTTTCGTCACAACGGCAAGATGCACTTTACCTTTGTAGGCCTGTGCAATTATGATTGTAGTTTTACAAGTTTTCAAGCTCCAGAACAGAATATTGATTAAATTGCAAACACAAAAGGGCTTTAGCAATTCAGTTTACCACTCTGTCACTTCTTTAGTAAAAATACTTCAAATCACAGAAGTAATAGAAATCACAGCTTTTGTTTGACCTTGCCATGCTTAAAAAGACGAAATATTTTACTTCCTTCGATCAAAGTCATCTTCCTCTTCAAAACGAGATTTCACCTTCAGTAAATAGCCAGCGTGTTTCTAAGGAAAAAGTGTGAATGGGCTCTTCTTCAATTGATTAATGCAGGGGGTCACTCGGAAGCACTGCTTAGCGTATATGCAGGTGATGCAATCTTTATTAAGCAGAGAGAATGAAGACTGTTCAATATGATGCGTAAAGAGCTGTTAATATTGTTGCTGTTTTCAACATTCTTTGGAGGACCCTTTTTAGTACATTCAGAAACCTTTTGCAACATAGAAATTGCATACAGAGAGATAGGTGCAAAAAAGGTGTGGGCAAAAGCTTCTCCTACATGCTGTGGGGAATATAAACTTCTTGATTTATCTAAGCCTTCCTGGTACCATTGCTTGGATGAATGCTACACAATGCCAAGTTGCATGTCTCTATATTTCGATGCAGCGCAGTTGCAGTGTTTGTTTCTCAACACTGAAGAGCCAAGTACTTTGCTTGGATATCAATACATGGTCGAAGCGATGCCGAATTCGCCTTCATTCATCATGAGCCTAAACAGAGACGACTTCCGTGCACTGGTGAGATACCTTACTAACTTCTTGCTTTAGATCTGTGCTTCTCAATTATTTCTTGCAAGGCCCCGCATGGAAAGAGAAAGTGTTTCACTTCCCCCACTCGCTATTAATAAGACCATTTTCTATAAAAATTGTATGTGACTACCTGTCTCCATTGATCATGCACGCCACCTCTAGTATTGCATCGCGTCCCCTTGAGGAGTGTTCCCCATTATTTGAGAAAAACTGCTTTAGATAGTGCTTTAGAGCTTGCAATATTCATAGTCATTTTGGATAGCACTAATTTTTATGGACAGCACTATGTTACTCCATAGGTAATACCTTGGCACCATTTAGGAGTCCAGTTTGTAGCTTAATGGTCGCTCAGTTCTTAGCGCATTATTCTGCAACATGCGAAATAGAGATATTTAAGACACAACATAGCCTCATCCTGAATTTTATGAAAGAAATGTTTGTTACCAAAAACAACCAAAATGCTCTTAAAAATGAACACTCTATCAAGCTTCCAAGACCTCAAACTACCACTTTTAGGGAAAATGCATTTATTTTCTTAGGGGAAAGTTATGGTATGAACTATCATTAGAAACAAAGCAATCCCTGAACTTAAATCAATTTAGAACTTGCATAAAAAAACTGGAAAGCAGAAGAATGTAGCTGTAATTTATATAGTCGTTATGTGACTCAGGTTGGATATATTTAATGGACAAAGAAGAACATAATGATGATAATTTTGGTGTAAAGCATAAATTCATCTTTGGAATTTCGTATTTTTAGTATTTTTCGTATTTTGTATTTAAATTGTATTTAATTGTAGATTTTACTTTGTTACTTATTCTGTAAAGTAGGCTTTAATTAGCCCAGTAGCTACTTGTTTTAGTCTACCGTAAATAAATTATACAGAATGTATTGCAAATACAGCACTTTACTCGCTGAGCAACCTGTAAACAGCATCTCTCAGTGAGTACTGCAAAGCAATGATAGAATTGGACGAAGTGTTATTCATGTACTTATTCCCAGCAGAAATCCATAAAGGAAGAAAAGAATTCCAAACGTCAAGCATCCAACACGAGAACAAGCAGTCTTTCTTTCATCCACTGCAACAAAACATCGTGTTGCTTCATTGCAAACAATGCCTATCAATAACCCCTTCTAGTGTTAAATGTTCAATAATATCATTTTTCCTTCTTCTCAAAAGCATCAACACTAAAATCTTTCGCTCATATCACATTTATTCGTACATGAGAATTCATTCTTATTAAAAGCTAGCCTTTGGTTGTAGCAGTTGACTCGTATGCAAATGTGCCAACAAGCCTTGAATCTCGTCTTTTTATTCTTGAAATATTCCAGCAAAGAGCAATTAGCTTTGGCTTACGAATAGACATAAATATTTGGGAGAACCTGCTTTAGTGCTTGCCATCTCTAGTTTCAGTATTCAAATATATCAGAAATATTTTATGCAGAATGTATTGCTTTCAAATTCTTTCAAGTGTGATTCTAAACACATGCAAATAGCATTGGTTTGAAGGGTGATGGAGGGGAGGGGAGGTTGGCAGCAAAAGCAATTGTCTCATAATGAATAAGTGGTAAGAGCGGTCGTTTTATCAAGATCTTTACCTTGTAATAAATCATTTACATTGAATCAGGCTTTTGCAAACAAAGTACTAATTTCTCAAAATTTTCATATCTGTGTTGAATCAAGCTAATTCTTTAGCAAATGGAATCAATGTCTAAGCGCTCTCAAAGGCTAGGCAAATTCGCTTTTTTTATATTTTCAATTAGCATTTAACTAAAGGAGCTAGTCTTTTGTTTACTTTAGACAAATAATGAGCGCGAAAATTTATGTAAACTATTCAAAGTCTTATTGAAATTCGTCCTTCGTCCTGAGCCAGCCTCATGAAACTCATGAAAGTTTTTTCTACTTCTTCAATTCTGCTTTTGGAAATTTCAGCCAGAAGTACATAATTAATGATTTCTGCCTTAAAAAAGTTATGAAAATAAAGATTAATGCCAATTAAAATAGCACTTAGTTTTGCATTTTAACTTGCGAGAAACTCATTTAATCATGATTTCGCAGAAATGAAAGGCATTATGCATTACTCTATTGCTATCTTTTATTGCAGCTTAAACAAGAATGCATGTATAGTGCGGCCAAGAAAGCAGAGTGAAGTATAAATTGCTATGATTTGGTATCACGTTGATCATTGTCTACCAAAACAAAGAACCAGCATTCGTAAATCCTAGAATTTTAATGAAGCATTCAACTTTGAATAATTTGAAACATGAGACAATTTTCATGAACTTCTGATAATTTACTCTCCATTATTTCTGTGTCTGATTTTAATTAGAACCCAATATTTTAGAACACCCATCGCCTAAATGCTTATGTCAAATGCAGCTTATTAGAATTGGTTGGTAATTGCAAAATACAACGCTTAAGGGTGGTCAGTCTTTCACAAAAATATAGGAATTACTTTGATTGGGATAAATACCTAAGTCTGTAGTTTCAAATTGCATTGTAAAACTCTTTAGAAGTCCCAAAGTTTAATTGACTTTCAAGTGTTAAAGCACAACTATGCACGTGAAGAAATGGGTAGTGAGAGGCATAACCTTGAACACCCGGAATAGGATAGGTCTAATGAAGAATGAGAGATGAGATCTGCTACAATCAGAACTTGTAGAAAGAAATCTGAGTGAATTCAGGATGAGCATTGTTAAAAAGCAAGCTACCAAAGATATTAAAGTTTCATGGAAGACAACTATTACTACCATGACAGAATTAAATACATGACTAGATGCATGACTACAAAGATGCATGACTACAACGTTGCATGACTTGCCAAAGATTAGTGACTGCAGAGATGCATGACTAAAAAGATTCGTTACTACAAAGATGCATGACTATAAAATTGTATGACTTGCAAAGATGCATGACTACAAAATTGCATGACTTGCAAAGATACATGACTGCAAAGATGCATGACTACATAATTGCACTTGCAAAGATGCACGATTACAAAGATGCATGGCTGCAAAGAAGCATGACTGTAAAGAATCCTGTCAAGGGGACGAAAAGGCCAGAAAGCATACACGGATAGTATTTTAGAATATGCTCTAAAAGCTGGTGGATGATCCGGGCGAAGAGAAGACCATAAACAGAAATGATGCATTTTTAATATGCTGATCTATTTACGTAATTGATGACATTGTGTGTATATCAAGCAATCATACACTCCAATTATACCCCTTGCCTTTAAGAGTTCTTAATTTTCTCTCATTGTTTTGTCTATCCATTGCTTGTACTCGGAAACTCTTGCAAACACCGTGTACCCGGCCTTGGTATCACAGCGTCCGGATCCCCAGCTTACTGCACCATGGAGAACCCATCTACCATTTTGTCCTGTTTGACAAACAAATGGTCCTCCACTGTCTCCGTGACAACCACTGACCTTTGTCCTTCCACCATGCCCAGCACAAACCATGTTTTTGGTTATCTGCAAGGAGTTGTATGAAAGCAGGATTTTCATTCTGCATAATTGTTAATGATTTAAGAATCGATATAGATCAGCTTCCGATTTGGAAAGAATGCTAATTATCGAGGCAAAATTATTGATCAGTTTTCTTCAACTCAAAGGATGAAGACCAGCGTTTCAGATGTCTATGAAATCTTGCGATTTAGCTTGAATTGGGTTTACTTGCTCTCCTATCAATTGACATGAAAATATCTTACAAGTTAGCAAACTGTCATTAAAATTCTTTTGACTCACTGTTGTGTATTTGTAAAGCAATGTAATCTAAAAGAGAGGCAAAATCAGCAAGAAGACGATCTTACCGGGATACCGAAGTTTCCCGTGTTCAATTTGGAGCAATCAGAGTTGTTAACAACAGGCATTTTTCCTTGTTGCAACGTGGGATGCATTCTTCCGGGATGCCTGATCTTTCCCCAGCCTGTAATGATAGAAAGTTCATCATTACTGTTTTGCAACAATCTACCTTTGATTATCTCTTCTACCTTAGTAACTCATCAATTCAAAAATCTGCATGCTTGAAGTGTAACTAAAAGGAGGCTTATTCGTCAAACTAGTAAACAGCACTGTTTAATGATGTGAAGCTAGGTTTCAACTGAAAGCATGAAAAGGGACATCTCATCGACTCCATTTCCTTTTACCATTAAGCTCAGTTTCAATCATTCAGAAATACTGCTAGGTTGTCCCAACTCAGTAAAGTGAGCATGTTTATATCCAATCATAGATGTGCATATTTTGATACCAATAGTCCAAAGGGAGTCTCTAATGATAAAACCGGTTTTTTACGGCATTTTCACTTTACATCTGGGTTTTTTGTCTGAAATACCATGTCTATCTTACCTGGAACTTCAAGGTGGCCTCCAACTTAAATAGATAAAATGGAAAAAATCTTTTGCAAAAGGTAATATGCTAAGATTTTACATACTTTTGTAAATTCTCTCACTCGATTACCTGTTATAAAGCATTCTGTTCCAACGGGAACATCCTGCTTGTGATCTGGAAGGCAGACTGGTTTTACAAATTTACCAAATGGAGCTGGACGGGCGAGTTTCATTAATGCAATATCATTGTCAAGCGTTTTGCGTGAATATAATTTATGTGGGATTATCTTTCGCACTTGAATATCAGTGTGTTTCCCTTCTGACTTTGTGGTAAACTGGTGCTCACCAACTCTGAAATAATAAAGTATTCATATTGCCATGATAAAGTGATGGATTGGTAGAAGGCGGCATGCGCCAAACATTTACTATGTCCAAACCAACAAGAACCTTCAAAACAATTGCCTCACAATTTTTGTAGAAAAGGCAGCGCTCAAACGTTAACTGTAAAAACTTATTACATCTGAAAATCTAACTCAGTTCTGAAATTATCTTGTAAGAATAGCAAGCTGACTGACTTTCCGAATCTTAGTGTATAACTACTTTTGCAAAAACGCTTGTTGATACCACAGGTGAATCCAGGAGGACTGGCGGCCATCGCCCTCAAACGGCAATATTCCCTATAGAAAGCAACAGTGTTAAGAGACTCCTCACATGAAAAAGATGTTAAAGGCCCCCTAAATCCCAGCTCTGGATCCGCCCCTGGTTGATACCTTTGGTTCACATGCTTTTTCTAGCATAAACGTAGGCTTTACGTCTCAATTTTGCAGAGGAAAAATACGAAGAATGACACAGGTTGGTTCGACGCTTTAAAATTTAGTTAATGCAGAAATAGAATTCAAAGTATGAACTTCGAAAGGGCAAGTATAAAAATGTTGCAAGTATTCCGTACAGAATGTTGGTTTTGCAGTAAGCAGTTTCACTTGTTTTATAAGAATCAATCTCAATCACTCCTGTCCTAGCTAGCATGTCCTTTGCATGATATGACTCATGATACCCATCCTTACCTGATTTTGAACCGCATTGCACTCCTACCGGAGACACAATGAGCCGCAGTCAACACCCAATCTGGGGCAATAAGAGAGCCACCGCACATTGGACCGTTCATGTACAGCATCAATATTTGCCATGGCCAAGCTCCTTTTTTTGCGTCTTCACCAGCAATTACCCTGCTCTGAGATACCTCTGGCTGCCCACAGCTACCTGGTAAATATAAGGGGAAGAGAAGGTCAGATTTAGAAGTTATTAATTCTTTTGCATATCAAGAAATTCTTTATCTCTTGTGACAAGTGTCATCCAGGGAAGTAGTAATAATTTAGCATAAATTTAGGTATGCCTTAGCGTCCGCATTACCATATAAATTGGCAACAGAGTGTGGCTACTTCACCATATTAGTAACAGAATAGTGGCCGCATCATGAAATTGGTAACAGGATAGTGAACACAAATAATGTCACCTAATGATGAATAGCTACTACGTAGAGGTCATCCACATCGTACGTATGCAGAAATTTCAAAAATTTTGACCCCCTTCCTTCTGTGCAAGTGTACACTTTCTAGATTACTCCCCTGTCTGCGTACGTACTTTCAAGTTTAACCCTCCTTCAATTAGTTTTCAGTGTTCAACTGCATTCTGCCGGTTTCTAACAAAATTTTAACAAACAAAAGGAGGAATCACCATCATGTCATAAGATCGGCATACCATTTAGTCAGCGTGACCGCATTGAAGTAGAAATTTGACCCAAACATTCAAGTTCAGATACACTCACGATGTCAGTATGTTGAACGTTGTAGATGCGTGTGGAAAAAAACAATGGGGATTTGGTGTACTTAGGTGTATTGATGCAGTCGCATTGCTTACGTACATATTGACAAGAATCCTCTTCCCCTTTGTACGCAAACGTACATTTTTCTCTGAAACTCACCTCCCCCCTCCAATGCGTACGTACTATGTGGATGGGCCCGAAGCAGTATGACGTAATAGGCAGATATGACGTAATCTGTTGTATGACGTTATAAGTAGAGATGACGTAACGATTAGATATGATGCAGTGATTTGACGTAAGAGTTGAATGAGATTTAATAGATACTATTAAAGCAGAGAATGCAAAGGATTTTTTCACCAATGGAGAGATTTGAATAGTTATCGAACAAAAAATGTTCATGACACCAAATAATACCTATATTCACAAATAAAATATGCTGGATGTAAGAAGAAGAAATTAATGAATGCAAAATGTTGCAAACTTGGCTAGAAATATCAGGAAGTGTCATATATATATAACCTCTGCCACTGCTCAAATCTTCATTTATTTTACTGAACCTCTTTGCCTGCTTTTAGCATAAGTCATACCTTTTAAAAACATATTACAGATAAACTATCCAGTATATTTGTGAGGTAGTAAAGGTTTTTCAAGACAATGAGAATTTCCAGAAAAATTATGGAACACAAGAACATTTCGATGAGAATTTGAATTCATGTCATATACCTGAAGGAGAAGCAGAGTGTCGTCTTGTAACAACACTTGGAGATGTAGTCGCTTGTCCTCCGCCACCTTAAGATAGATTCTAAAGTTGAGTCAATGAGTTGAGTATGCATTGAAGTTGAAAAGTAAACTAGGCTCAAATATCGCTATCAAAAATTCACTTTTCTAATTTGCATTTGACAACTGCATTGATAAGTGTGGGAAATGTGGGCTCTCCCGTCTCGCTAGTTCTTTTATTTTGCTGCACGACAGAAAAGACTGAAGAAAAACACAAGGGTTCTCAGTTCAATCACATCTGATCACATCTAACTCTCTCGCTATCTCCGATCTAACTAACTAACTTCAATCAATTACAGCATATACATACAACTTATTACATTAACGCACTATCGCGGAATCATGCAACGCCTACTGGGAACCCCCCTCGGTGGCGCTAAGTCCTCAGGGGTCACCAGAAGCTATGGCGCTGCTAGACTGCGCTGCAAGGCGTGCCGCAATTAACAACTTATAAACAATAAATCAAATTGATAACAAAAATCATACATAATAATAATGATAAGTATATGCGCGCTGCACGGTTTCCCAATAATAAGGTCAGTACTGCAGGGCCGAAAATGTGATAGCACATGATTCTAATTCCCTTATATTAGGCAAACACTTGCTGCGAAATGCAAACATACTTTTGTATTCAGGGATGCTGTTTGCAATCAAACTTGAAATTAAGGTATTACAACAAACCAGGTGTACAGAAACCGCAAGTTTTCGGGCAATTTCGTTTCATGTAGTCAACAAATCTATCAGTGCAATATTTCTTGTTCTTGTAGTAGTCACAAAGCTTTGTTTTGTCCATGCAATCTAAAATAGGAAATAAATGTGTACCAATGCATAACAGGGTATGAATACCAGTGTCAAACAAAACATTTTGCTGCCTGTGGGTGTAGCTTTTTCTGCCTGCACCTGCCTGCACAGATAATTTGAGTGACTTCTTTCATTTCAGCTATATTGTTATATACATACATACATATATATATATATATATATATATATATATATATATATATATATATA
>OLMO02000238.1:2166879-2191581 GCA_900291935.2 Cassiopea xamachana
ATATATATATATATATATATATATATATATATATATATATATATATATTTATATATATATCCTTTTTTAAACCTTTATTCATTTATCCTGAATAGGAATTGGTGGGTAACTATTCAAGAAATGAATTGAAACTTAAGAAAATAATGGTGGCTGCTGTGAGCTGCCAGTAAAAGATTAAAGCAGCCTTTGGGTGATGCTCGTGGCGCCCGCATTTCTGCTAGACCATGATGAGAACTTATGTCCTAAGCCAGGATATTCCTCAGTATCTTTTAAAGCTAGTTTTACTGCTTCAAATGCTTGAAACTTCCAGCAACAAAGTCAAACCAGATGAAGCGACTATGAGAAGTATCCAGGGTGTCCTCCATCTATGACCTAGATCTTCGTGGCCCTCATCTGTGAGCTAAGACTGAGAGTGGCCCTCCATAAAAAGATGCCGAACAACCCTGCTCTAGAGAGTACTCACTTAGTCATCAATCATCAGAATTTGGCACTTCTGAAAGAGCACCAAGAGCCAATTGAACTGAGCAAGTAAAAGATCAACAATTCATTAACGTAGTTATAGTTCTTCTGGAAAGCTTAGTAGTTTGCAAAAGAAAACAGATGTTTTACCTGGGGTGGTGAAGGGCACTGCAAGGAAAAACACTTAATCAGTTAGGTATATGACATTAAGATGAGAACGATGATAAAGAAGAAGAAATGGTAACTTCTTTACTGATGAATTCTAATACTATGCGCTTAAATGATGACGTTTTGAGGAATCACTACCTTGATAGCTTGGGAATGTTTGTATACCCACACACGAACACCTATACATTTAAATAGGGATGGGCTAACTTAGGGGAATGGAGTTTATAGTCCTAAATTTGTGCAAAACTGCAAAACAGTTAGCCATACTGCAGGGGGCTTAGTAACCTGCTGGTCAAAGTGTTTCCTCAACCCTTTCTTTTATTCGTCGTCGTCATCATCATCATCATCATCATCACCATCATCATCATCATCATCATCATCATCATCATCATCATCATCATCATCATCATCATCATCATCATCATCATCATCATCATCATCATCATCATCATCAATTTATTTGACGCAGCCTTATATATAAAATAGGACTCATACATTCATATGTCCTAAGCAGCATAAGTACATGATAAACATCGCATACCACTAATCATTATTTAGCTCTATATTTTCAATATTACAAGATTCAGCGTAGTAAATGTAGCTTAGGTCATGTTATCCTACCAGTTTTTGGAGGTTTTGTTACCAATGGTGGTTGAGTTGCTTCTCCTAGAATAACAGTCGAAAAGAAAATGTCATCAAATGAATATTAAAGATCCACTTCACTTACTTCATTTTGGAATGGATAACTAGAAAGAATATTTCTTTTAAGAAAATCATTTGCATTTCCTTTTTGAGTGGTTCAGAATTGTAACAAATCTATGTGAAATGGTAAAGGCCTATATGTAGAAAACTGTATAGTGGTCTTGAAGTATTTTCTGATGGTTCTACACAGAAGACCGCCATAAAAGCATTACTTAAGTTATTTTCGAATCAAAAGTTGGTATTGTAACCTTACCTGGCTTGCAATGTTTGCATGAAAGTGGACAATTTTTCTTCATGTACTCAGCAAACTTTTGGTTGGTGCAATAGCCTTTGTTTACATAATATTTGCAATACGTTATGGTATCTATGCACGCATCTAAGCAAAAGACATTAAAGATTTAGAATCATAGCCAGAGTTATTAACTCTTCGTTTTGAGAATGTAGATATAGAAAAGAATCAATTTAAAAACATAGGGCTACCACTTAAAGCAATCAAAACTATTTATTCTGAGCTTTTCAAAACACTGAAAGTGCATCAAATTTCAATTAATTCACTTTCTATTCAATATGAAGCTTTGGACGGAGAGTAAAATTTTATTTGGCATGGATAATAATTTACAACACCTTTATCAAAGAGAAATTTGATGAACTTTGATAGAGGCTAAAGCATCAGAATAGATCTGATCTACGAAATTGTGAGGTGAGCAACTTCTACATAGCATGGCATATTGATTCAAGAATAATGTTATTGACATGCGAGCAAAACAAGTGTTATTACCAGCAAGTACAATGTCTTGGGAAGGTTGAGCTGAGAAATGAAAAATCGAGAAATCAGATGTACTAAAATTAGAATGCATGCAAGAGCGCAGAAGACGGGGGTAGGGAAGACTGCACCCCCAATTGAACAGAAAACCACTTAATTCCGGTCATGAGCGTAGGAGGACATCAAAATTTTGGGGGCTGTAAACGTTCTTTAAACTTTCTGCCCGAATTTCCTATTGTTCTTTCAGACAATCTGCCCGAGTTAAACGGATTTCTACCCAGCGTGGGGGAGACTGCAGCCCCCCCTGCCCCCCGCCTCCTACATTTATGATTCCGGTGTTGTTTTTGAAAGAACAATGGGAAATGCTGTGATTGCGTCCTTGTTCTTTCGGGAAGAAAGTCTACAGCCTCTCCCCACTAAAATATGAACTCCTCATACATTGATGAATTCACACAAAAGGACTTGATGATAATTAAGAAAAGAGGAACCATGGAAGACTATGGAAACTAATTTTATGTTTAGAATAAAGAAATGTTAAGCGAAGTTTTACATAAACAGATATTAAGCGTATGCATTGCATTAGCCTAATGCCCTGTTTACACTGCGAAAGCTAGCCTGATTTCAGCCAAGGTTCAGCCTACTTTGACAAACTCTAATGTAGTATAAACGCAACTAGCCCGGGTTGAACTCGGTTTGAACCCAGATTCGGTTGAACCATCTCAAGAAGTGAGTTGAATCCGGGTTGAACCCAGGTTAAATGTCTCAAATTATGGTGTAAACGCCAAACTGGGCTGAGCCATGGTTAGTTTTCTATTGCGCATGCGGATTATGCTGCGTTCTTGTAATAACTATTTCCTTTTGAAGAGAAATAGGCCTAGTCATTATGAGAAGCTTTGGCAGAAAGTTTTATCATTGATTACTTAGAAAGTGTGCAAACATATTTTGGTTATAATTCAATGTTTCGCCAACATTCATTCTCTATCTTCTCGCTTCTTACTTGCCACGCTCCTTAATCTCTAAATACAATGTGTAGCTATTGCAACAGCATGAAAGATCACAATTTTCCATAAGAATTCAAGCTCAAGCATACTGTATTGTCCGGCCATTCTTGACTTCAAGGTCTCTATGTCTACAGAGCATTCGTAGGAAAAAGCAACCAGGGTTCAATTCACTTTGTTGTTAACACTATTCAAATATTTTGCTTAAGTGCTAGCGATGAGCGAGGTAGCATAGTGGTTAGAGCGCATGCCTCCCATGCGGAAGGTCTACAGTTCAAGCCCGACTCGATGCCCTGACCGAGTGCTTGCTCACTGTTCACCCAGCAATAAATGGGTATCCAGTAGGAACACTGGGGAAATAAAGGCGGGGAGGAAAGGAACTGGCCACCCTACCTCACATGCCGATGGCTCAGCATAAGTGTCCTCTCTAACAGGCACTCCCCTACGTACGAAAGTATACGGGACTGCTAAGTGTAAGCGAAAGTGGGTTCAACCCGGTTTGAACCTGTGTTCACTTAACCTGGGTTGAACTCGGGTTAGCTTTTGTAGTGTATGAGGGCTTACAGGGCTTATGAGTTTCTTTGCAGTGGCAGGCTATGAGATCATTGCATTAGCTACCTATGTAAAATGTTTCCTTTGATTTTTATAGCATGTAGCTTTGTAGACAGTTGCTTGTCACCCACTACATCTAAGGAAGTCTGCCTAAATTTCATACAACGTTTATTACTGATTAATGAAAGGCATACCATGGAAGAGTCTTTGAGATTGTTATCCTGATTTTGACAAAAATCTTCAAGGAACATAATCACAAACGGCTACGAACAACGCCTTCCTTTGCATGTTACAATAAGTCATACCTGTTTCTTTCAAGATTAACGCTTTTCGGGTAGATTAACTTTTCAAAGTACAATTTAAAATTTTTTCATTCCTACAAATACGTGTTATTAACCCAAACGATAAGATAAAATCTACATTGTTTTGTCAAAAGAGAGCAAAAAGATATCGAGTAAGGAAACCATGGACAACTCAAAGGCGAGTAACTATACCTGGTTCGCAAAATTTGCATGTTTTTGGACAATTTCGCGACATGTAGTCAATAAATCTGTCATCAGTGCAATGCCCTTGCTGCTCATAAAAGTCACAATAATGAATTGTGTCCATGCAATCTGCAAATGTAATTTAATACATGTGTAAATTCATCTTATGCAGCATTGAAGCTCCAAATCCCCTTAGTATTGAACTCACCAATAACCAAATAAATGGCACTCTTTCTCTCCTTCGTCTGCTTTCTTTTCAAACAAGTGTTACAGCTTATTATATTGAGTACTAAATACATTAACAATTTATTCATCCCTCACAAAATTATATTCCTGGTTCTTGCTGTCACTTGCAATAAATTTTAGGGAAAGAATTCATTATCCATTTGGCATTCCCTACTTTGTATATGAACTGCAAGTAAGGCTATTTCGTGTGTGAAACACATCCAAATTAACATAACCACAAAACTCATTGTTTCTCAATTTCAATTAGGGCTTATTTTACATTGATGAAAAATTCTAAGTTTCTAGCATTTTCAGATAACAATTCTTGTACAAGTAGGAACGCTCATCTTTCACTCTGCATCCTTCATAGGAACACAATATAACTTTTGGCATTAAGAGATTTCAGCCCATCATGAATTTAATAAGGGCTGAAATTTCTCAAATAATGCACTTTTTAGCTAACAATTTATCCCACCTGGTGTTGTGAATGGAACTGCAAAAAAGAAAAAAATTGAATTGAATATATTTTCTACTTAATGACAGGGGTAGTACCAGGTAATGGTTAGAAGGCAATAGCCTCTCTCGACCAAGGATGCTTTCCCCACTCTGAATGATAAATAATTTTTTGGATGACATACTAGTTCCACCTTTGCGTAATGACATGTAAGACATAAAATTCAAAAAATGATTAATGAAAAAGAACATGAAAGACATTCTGTAAATATTTAAGTATGTGCATAGGCCAAAAATTTGATTAATTCATCAGACGAAGAAAATGATTTTCACTTGAGGCTTGATTGTTTCACTTCGCAACATTTGGGAAAGAGCAATTTCATGCAAAGAATTATCTGCTTCAATTGAACTGATACACCACCTTCCAAAGTACGGTAAACACAGTGACTGAAAGACGCTAAATCAACTTTAAATAATTTCTTCATAGATCTGCCATTATTATTACAATGAAATTCATAAATGGTAGCACTGCGCTAAGTCTTATTTCAACATACCTGTCACTGGAGGTCTCGTTACTAGAGGTGGTTGTGTAGCAACACCTGAAACAATGCAAGCTTAAAGATTACCAGGAAAGTGTGTAACAATCCAGAAATGAAGAAATGGCGGAAGAAACAAAGACAGGGAGATATAAACACAGAATGAGATACTTGCTACAAGGCATATATGCAGGCAGACAGACGGGTAGACAGAAGGGTATGCAAAGAGAAGGAAAGAAAGGCTGATACAGAAAGAAACTGAGAGGCAAATAAACAAGCAAAACGAGCTTAAGACAGTAAAACTGCTGAAAAGAAGCACTAGCCTTTTTCGCAAAATTTGCATGATAATGGGCAATTTCTTTGCATGTATTCTCCAATCAGTCCGTCTTTTGGTCGATAACAATATCCTTTCTTTACATAGAAGTCACAGAAGTGAATTGTGTCCATGCATGCATCTATGAGTTGATTCAACAATTTAAGTCATGAACTTATCGCAGAAAAAGTTAACTCATTGTGACAGTATACATACAATCTGCTTCATGAATGAAAGAGTTCTATAAAATTTTCTTTTATATAGTGACCAACATCGTTCCACCATACTGTTCTACTAACATCGTTTCAGTGCCTTCATACAGAAATCACGGCATGAATCAATGTTTCAAAGAATAGAGTTAACTAAAAGCAAAGTTGCAACCTTATTTTTTTTTTTTTTGTAATTCAAGTGTCTAGGCCGAGATGGCCCTTAGCTGCATACAGCTCTAACGCGAATTACAAACTATTATTAACAACTACACAACAGTAACAAACAATTATTTCAAAAGAAGTAGAACTAAATATGAGCAAAAGCTCTGAATACTACTTTACGAATACTAGCATTCATAGCGTTACTTTATGAATACTTTACGAGGCTATTAGTACTACTACTAGTTTATTAAGCGTTTCTTGGTTTTCACAATGAACAAAATACTAGTTAAGCTACGCAATAAGACGATTGGCTCAATAGAATTAAGACTAAGTATCAAGTGAGACCTATAAAAGAAATGCTGTTGGGGTCACTTAAAAAATTCGTTAAATGCTTTTGGGGTCACTTAAAAATTTGGATCTTTTTGCAATAGAATTTTTGCAAAAAGTCGCCAAACATTTGGTTATAATATAGTCATCTTGGCTCATTAGCCATATGTACATATTGAGGTCATTCAGTGCGGCAGTAGATGGGAAAATTCTATGTATTTCAACTAAAAATTTTTGACGTTCCTCGTTAAAAAGTGAACAAACTAAGAGAAAATGGACTTCATCTTCAACTGCAAGAGTATTCAGCGTTTTGCAATACGGGCAAAAACGTTCGTCTCTAGGAGTTTTGTTTTTACTAAATCGCCCTAAACCGCCTTATAACACTAATTTTGAGTAATTGAATCTAAAAATCATATAGTCATTTCTACCTGCGATGGACTTTCCCATGTCACTTTCTCCTGGAAAAAGATTTATTCACGTTTAACACTTTGTATAATCACCTGGCTGATATGTTAAATTGTTAAAACCAAAGACAAATATCCATCTCTGCAGTTGTCTCACTCCCTTTCCTTGGTCAACTCCCTTTACAGTGCCTTAGCTCTGTTCTTGGGTTGCCTCTTCAATTCAAATAATTCAATTCAATTCATATTTGGGAGGACACTTGGGTGCTCTATGATAGCTTCTCTATTCAAGTTATAGTGAAATCAAAATGCATTGACCAGCTGTATGGTCTTTCAGTCAGCTAAGTTCTAACTATTTACTGTGTTGCATTACTTGTTCCTCTTACATCTTCTATTGTCAGAAGTATTCTGTTAAAAAGTTTATTCCATGCTATTAAAAGTTAAAACGTTAAAAAGTTTATTCAAGTAGGAATGCAATACCTGACTTGCAAAATTTGCATGTCTTTGGACAATTTCGTGTCATGTAGTCAATAAATTTGTCATCAGTGCAATATCCTTGTCCCTCATAGAAATCGCAGTAATGAATTGTATCCATGCAGTCTAAAATGTAATTTGAAACGAGCAATCTTAATGTTATTACTGGCAATCATTTATACCTGAAATATATCAACTGTTTAATACTGTATATCATCACTATTCTTAACCGTTTTTCTAGATTCCTTATCTACAGTACTTCAAGCTTTGCAGCACTTTGCTACTGTCTATCCATAGCAAATATTTTACTCCCATGGCAAAAATTTACTCTAGTTGTCTCAGTAACATGGACTAAATGATAGAAATTAAGCCTATATCTATTTTTGTACGTCTATTAGGAGTAGCAACCTCAAGGCTTAAGATACGACTTATTTCCAATATGCAGCAATGTTAGAGAGCCATATGACTCACTACCCACTTTTCTTATATTGGAACAGAAAATATTTAGCAATGATAATACAGCGTTTCATAGATGAAAGACGTTTTGGGAGAATACAAGATTCAACAATCATTAAACAGAGCTTCATAGATTTTGTGGCAATGCTATGCAAGACAATAATCGCATATTCAATTGTGCAAAAATTGGAGAAAAAGTAAATGCTCTTATTTTACCTGGTGTTGTAAATGGAACTAAAACAAAGAAAATCAAGTTAGTAAATGGCATTAGGAAAATATATGATGAAAGGGTATATGGAAGTAGATTTGTTGAATGAGTTGAAGGATCCTAAGATTTACTAATAATACAGATAAGCCATTCAACTTTAATACCTTTGTTGCTTTATTTTTGCTTTCACTTTCAAGTCTGTATAGACAACAGCTGAATGCTAATTTGGTTGTAAAAATTTGACTCAATTGTGAAAAAAAATAAAATCATGCATACAGTACTACCGCTAAAATAGAGTATCAAGATTCTTAGTTTCATTTACCTGTCAAAGGTGGTCTTGTTACTAAAGGTGGTTGAGTAGCAACTCCTATAACAACATTGTCATACATCAAAAGCAAGAATTCGATTCATTTATCTGCATTATTCTCAATTAAAGCAGTTACATCCAGATAGGTAAAAATAAAATAGTCTGTTGATACTGCAGAAATTTACCACAGCACGAAAAAGCGGCAACATAATTTTGACACACTATTATGTCAAAATTATGTTGCCGCTTTTTCGTGCTGTGGTAAAAATAAAATGTACAAAAGCAAATACGCCAGAAGAGTGACTATTAAATATGACTGGTACTGGAACAGGAAGAAAGAATGACCTATAAACAAATAGACAGACAGACAGACAGAAAGACAGACAGAAAAACAGACAGAAAAACAGACAGAAAGACAGAAAGAAAGACAATAGACAGGTAGAGAGTCATTTACACAAATGTACAGGCATACAGGTAGACAAACAGATAGATGAAAAAGAAAACCTAATAATGATACTACCTTTCTCACAAAATTTGCATGAAAGTGGACAGTTTCGTCGCATGTAGTCTCCAATACTTTCGTCTTTTGGTCGAGAACAATATCCTTGCTCCACGTAGTAATTACAAAAATGGATAGTGTCCATGCATGCATCTAAAAGTGTATTCAGTAATTTTAACAACAATAAACTTAGCTTAAATCTAAGTGACATCAAACACTATTTATTACATTATTAAACCAGTCACAAACAATATTCATCATCAACTTCCATAAATACCATTAAATAATAAGAGCACTCACAGAATAGATATGGCTATAATAAGATTGCTGAGTAGCAACCACAAATAGAATGTCAACGTTAGTCCATAAAGTGAAAGTTTTTTATTTGACGTACCAGCAAAGGAATTTTCGACAGCACTTTCTTCTAAAAAGCAATATATAATTTGTTCTTAAATTCATATCTGCTGCTGTTTTATGATTGAATTGAATTCTCAGTTATTTGAAATGGAAATAATTTTTAGTTCGCAACAATTCCTCCCTCTATTTGCCCTTCCCAATCTCTACCACTAAAGTAAAAATCCAACTGCGAACTCACAGTAGCGACACATGAAGAGTTATCATGAAGCAACATTTAAAACTTAGGAGGCAGTTCTTACTAGGTTTGCAAATTTCACATGTTTTTGGGCAGTTTCGTGTCATGTACTCAATAAATCTGTCGTCAGTGCAATATCCTTTCTTCTGATACCAATCACAGTAATGAATTGTATCCATGCAGTCTGAAATATATTTCATTGGTGTTATTGTATATGATATCAAAGTTGAAATATGATCTTAAATGATATTACTACATTTTAAATTGGATTACACTTTAGAAGACAAATCTTTGGAAAATTTATTACATATAATGAGTGCTAATGTAATAAAGACTTGATTGGTCTATGCATCTAGTGTCAACTATTTACTACATTATCAAACCGATCACAATCGATGACAGCTAAAGAGCATGTAAAATACTATAGTAGTCTAAATGTCTTTCAGGTAAAGTCAAAGTGAAACCAAAGCTCACTAGTGAAGAATTATAAGTTTCAGTACCCCCATCCCCCCCAAAAGAACAAATTTTTCAAAGATTTTGCAGATTGAATGTTATTGTCTTACCTGGTGTTGTGAATGGAACTGAAAAAGAACAAACACAGTTAGCAAAAGGTTTTAAAAGATAAAGCATTACAGGCTATGGATAATATTTGTTTCTATGTATTGAGAGATAGCAAGGTTTATAGTTCACCCGACAATAATGTGAGCCATCAGCTTGATTTCCTCCTCAATCCCTTACTTTTAGGAAAGAGTTTATTTTATTTCCAATAGCAAAATTATTATAAGCTCTTAGATGTCATACACTTATCGCAGAAACGAAATGAAATTGAATCAATTTCATCATGAACGTATAAAAGTGCAAAAAATACTCAATACACAGTGTTGTTGTTAACATGAAGCATTGCGAGCCCGGATCTCCACGTACCTGTCACAGGTGGTCTTGTTACTAGAGGTGGTTGAGTAGCGACTCCTACAACAACATTACAAAGAATTTGTCATACATCAGAAACACAAGCTCAATTCATCTATTTGCATGGCTCTCATTTATGTGAAGGACAGACATGTGAATGTGCACCAACACATACGCCAAGAGACAGACTGAAAGATACCATTACAGTGAGAAAAAGATAAAAGGGAACAAGCACGCAATGAGAGAGAACGACATGTAGAAATACATGCAAATATGGTGCTACCTGGAGTAATTGGGGACTAGATACCCCATTATCTCACTAAGCTTCCCGTTGGGATTAACTTTCTAAAGATTTCCAAGCATTTTCCGCATTTTCGCAACTTGGTCTTCACTATTTATGCTAATCTGAAGGGCATGGTCTACCAGATTTTTTTCGTTTCGCTAACGCTCGGTACTTTTGCTGTACTTCACCTCCCCCATCCAGCAATTCTTTCCTGGTGTAACCTATTGTAGACAGGCAGAGAGGAAGGCAGGCAGACAAACATATAGAGGCTCAATTTGAAACTTATCAATAATACTGACAAAAGAAGAAGCTGATTTTTAAAATGCTAACCTTTTTCACAAAATTTGCATGAAAGTGGGCAATTTCGTTGCATGTAATCTCCAATTATACCGTCCTTTGGTCGAGAACAATGTCCTTTCTTCACGTAGAAGTCACAGTAGTGAATAGTATCCATGCATGCATCTATGATAATACCGAAAGTGATGAAGAGATATTTCCATCACACAAATTACGTATCCATTTCGATGTGCACTCAATTTTACTTTTGGTTGCGAATGTAAAAATGTGAAAAAGTATTCTACTACTTTGTCAAATATTTTATTACTACTTGATGGCAAATCATTATAACAATTAAAGAACAAAGAAAGAAAGGATAGCATGCAAATGAATAGAAAATGCACAGTATTGAAACTGCATGAGTATAAACAAATCAAATTCCAAGAATATCACGATAATGGAACACAATGTACACATTACTTCAACAAACAAAAAAGCGTCTCATAAAAATACACACCTGCGAAGGAGTTTCCGATAGCACTCTCTCCTATAAAAATAATTACATTTTATCCTTCAATTTCTACTAAAATTTACGTCGCAGAGATTTGAAATAGGAACAACTTGTAAGCCATAGCAAAAACCCTTGCATCTTCCCTGCATTTGAAGAGAAGAATCAACTGCAACAACACAAATAAACGATGTTCCATGTTCCTCAGTGTGTAATTTAAAAAAATAAACTAAATAGTTGCTACCTGGTTTGCAAAATTCACATGTTTTTGGACAGTTTCGCGTCATGTAATCTGCAAATCTGTCATCAGTGCAATACCCTTTCTTCTGATACCAATCACAGTAATGGATCGTATCCATGCAGTCTGCAATTTAAATTTTTTACATTCAACCCATTAGCAATAAAATACAGGAGCATGAGTTCTTGCTCATTTTCTATCACTTGCTCATCCCAATTCATCTCACAAATGGATAATTTACATGACTTATCATTCTGGTGCAAGTTCCTAACTACGTATGTATCTGTAGCTTGCAAGTAGGTAAATGCAAATTGACGTAAGGCCATACTTTAATAACGAATGAACACGCCTCAACTGAACTACAAAATCAAAAGCCTATGCTATGCATACACATCATTCAACACATGTAATTACATCTATAATAATTTTAAAGAATTATCATAGTGAATAATTTAGTAAGTAAGATATTCTCTAGAACTTAGTAATGATAACCACGACGAGGAACATTATGAAGTTAGTTCGAGGACAAATAGACTCAGCATTTTCTTCTGATTTCCTTTATTGATACCTCCAGCTTAATTTCCATTCGTCCTGGAATTAACTTAATGTTCCTCGTCGTGGTTATCATTCTTATATTTATATTGAAGCTGCGATTTCCAACGATGTCTCAATGCTCTAAAACCATAGAGCGTACTATTTTCTCAGTTCGAAATCATTTCTCTTTTGCAATTAGCTTAACCTTTCATGATTTATAAGTAAATGTAAATTTTTAGTGGCGGTATTGCAAAAAGTCGAGGGGAGTACCAGCCCTGAATTTGCTGACTAGTCGAGAAGTAGTTGAGTTTTAGCCGAGTATTTAGCTTCTATTCAGCTAAATTTTCCGACTGTTTGAGGACTCAATGGCCCCGTTGCTCCCCGAATAACTACCACTGTGAATTTTCAATATTCTCCACAAAGCATCGTCGATGTTTTGTAGTTCGCAGTATATATAAGAAATCTTAAATGTTTGTGTAAAATTTTGAGAAAAAAATGAATGCTCTTGTTCTACCTGGTGTTGTAAATGGCACTGAAATAGAGAATATGGAAATTAATCAAGTTCAATATAAAACGTTGCATGAAGCATAACAAAAGAAGAATAGACTTATCAATGACTAGAAACTGTTTCTGTATGAGGTAAAGAGGGTCATAAAAATTACTAGTAATCAAAAATAGAACTTGTTCATCAGTCATATGTTCAGTACTTTACTGTTCAGAGATAGTATGTCTGTTCCAAATCAACTGAAACATGAAATCATCTACAATGACAGCTATAATACCTATTTGATGTTTATTACAGAAGTCAAACATATTGAAATTCACTTAGATATCTAAGCTCCAGATATTATATTGCTACTGATATGATTAGCTGCTAGCTTCATTTCCACGTACCTGTCACAGGCGGTCTCGTGACTAGAGGTGGTTGAGTAGCAACTCCTGTATGAATATAACAAAACGTTTGGTCATGCATCAGAAACAGGACGTGGACACAAAGATGCTATGCTCGGATCTCTATGCCTCAAACTCAGGTAGAAAGAAAAGTAGGCAGATTGATGAAAGAATAGAGACCGAATCACTAAGATAGGCACAGAGGCAGCTAGAGGGACAGATAATGACTCAGACCAAAATCGTTAGGTATGTGTAGAATATGTAAAAATGCAGACAAAAAGGTAAACAATGAATAAATATCCATCATCTTTAATAAGACAGTGAAAGTTGCTAAAAAGACTGGCAACCTTTCTCACAAAATTTGCATGAAAGTGGGCAATTTCGTTGCATGTAATCTCCAATTATCCCGTCTTTTGGTCGAGAACAATGTCCTTTCTTCACGTAGAAGTCACAGTAATGAATAGTATCCATGCATGCATCTACGAGTTGATTCAGCATTTTAAAATAATGATTTAGTATTAAAGTTATGCTTTATTTCATCGAAGAAAAGGTTTATCTATTTGCTCATAGAAATTTCATTAACGATGAAGAATTTTCTTTAATATGTACGTTAAAAATCATTCTTACAATACATGCACATATTTGCCCTTAGCAATGAAGGTGGCAAAGTCAAGGGATTGCTTTATTAGCAGAAAAAAGTATTCTATTAACATTTGTTTGCAAAGCATTGCAATGAGCGTAGAGTAAAGAAGGAATGCACAATGCGCAAGCGAATGAAGAAAGTATAGCATAATATCTCATCTAATTAAAATATGGCTTTAAATTCAAGGATGAACTTGAGAGTAGAAAAAAATGTGCAAGAATCATACATACCAGCGAAGGAGTTTCCTATAGCATTCTCTCCTATAAAAGCAAAACATTCCATCCTTCATTCTCTATCAAAAGCTACTTACAGTTAGCAACGATTACTGTCCTCCTTTCCAATCAAAGAGGAAAACAAACTCTGAGACGCTTATACAAACACTGTTCGATGAATGTTCAATGGATGGTATCAAAAATCAGTTAAATATTGAATACCTGGTTTGCAAAATTTGCACGTTTTTGGACAATTTCGCGTCATGTAGTCTATAAATCTGTCATCAGTGCAATGTCCTTGTTTCTCATAAAATTCACAATAGTGGATTGTATCCATGCAGTCTATGAAAGATATTTATGATGTGAAATATGAAGTTTAACCAACATTGATAATCCAAAAGATATTTACATCAGAACCTTGACAAAAGATAATGTACTATAGCTAATCATAAATACCGTACCCTAAGAATGGTAGCACCAAATAGTATTAATGCCAACCACGCTCAATACGATAAGTAGCAAATACATGTCTCAGAATAATCCTACCCAAAATTGTTTAGTTGCAGAAAAACAAATGAAATATTAAGTCACTATTAACTTTATTAATCTAATACGTGTAGAACTTGCAAAGCTTAAAGATATATAATTTACTTGGAATATGCAACAGTACAAAGAAGCACTTATAATTTTCTCAGTTAGATGCAGGATGCCCTTCACAACAAAACTTTTCAATTTCCTCCTGACCGATTTTGGACATCTTGCAATATGAACTGCAGACAAAACCCTAAGATATTTGAGGAAAACCAACAAAGTATGATTATTTTATTGCGTTACCTGGAGTTGTGAATGGCACTAAGACAGAGAACATTAAATTAACAAATGATTTAACATAGCATAATGCAATAAAATATAACTTTACATAAGAGCTATGGGGAATGATTGCTTCTATGAGCTGAGAAGTGATAAAGTTTACTAATATGCGAGATGAAAATTTCAGTCAAGAACTTGCTGAAACTACAAATTTACTCTTTGGAAGGAATATATTTGTATAAACTACCGTAAATTCTCTTTTTAGCCCCCCTCTCAATTAAACCCCCTCTCTAATAAGCCCCCCATTCTAGACCAAGAAATTTATTAAGCCCCATAGAATATATTGAATACTACCAAACGCAAAGAAGCTTCATAGAAGTAAGTACACTAAGCTTGATCACGATCTGAAAGCAATAGTTCTCAACCTATCAATAATCAAAGTCAGTTATTGACTTACAGCGAATAGAAACGTTCTATATCAACGATTACTACAGAATTTTTCAATTTTGTTTGTTCTGCTGTGAACTAATGATATATAAACTAAGGAATAGGAATATTGTTCTCTATTTTCAAACACCAAATATTTAGTTAACTATTGAAAATGTTCAAGAAATATTTATAAAGTCCACTCTCTTACAAGCCTCCTCTCCAATAAGTCCCCCTCTAGAGGGATTGAACTCAATAAGCCCCTCAGGGGCTTGATGGAGAATTTATGGTATTTAAATCCAGCTGTGAAGAGTAAATGCTTACTTTAGAACCCATCTTCAATGACGAGTACTATTATAGCTTCCAATATTTATCGTGAAATGCTCAGCAAAGAGACTACACATACTGGAAGTAATTTCAAGTGTGGTGTTAAAAGATTATTAAATTAAAATCTTACATATGGTACCTTTATTAGCATAAAGAACTGCTAGACCCATTTCAACGTACCTGTCACAGGTGGTCTCGTTACTAGAGGTGGTTGAGTAGCAACTCCTATAAGTATACAACAAGTATTTTGTCATGCACCAGAAGAAAGAGCTTAGCTCATTATTTCTGACTCTCATGGAAGCGATACACACGACAGACAGATGACATATATGGAAAAGTTAGTGCCTTTTGATTAGCCAACTGAAGTTAGTAAAAACTGCTGAAAAGGAAAGCTAACCTTTTTCACAAAATTTGCATGATAGTGGACAATTTCGTTGCATATAGTCTCCAATTATGCCATCTTTTGGTCGAGAACAATATCCTTTCTTCACATAGAATTCACAATAGTGAATGGTGTCCATGCATGCATCTATGCGTTGATTCAGAAAATTAAACAGCAAAACTTATAATTAAACAGCGAAACAATAATTTCCATCGTAAAAATTGAATATTGCCTGTTAAATTTTCTTATTTTTACTTATGAAAAAGAAATGTCAGAATATATTGTAATGTTAATTCAAATAGTAAAATATTTGCAATTGCTACAATAATAAAGAGGTACAGAAGGAAAGCATAAAGTATAAATGAAGAAGGAAAGAATGCTATGATTTATAAAATAATTAGAGCATTATTGTTGCTAGAGAGAAAAGCAAATTCAAAGATCAACACGAGAATTGTAGTAATGTACGCATTACGTCAACTAATGGATAAATGTAGTATCTTATAATCAGACGTACCAGCAAAGGAGTTATCAAAAGGATTCTCTCCTATAAAAGCAAGAAATTGCATCCTTCATTTTCTACTAAAAGCTACTTCTTCGTAATGTGAAACAGAAAAGTTTGCAGTCAACAATGATTAAGTTTCTCCTTTCCAATCAAAGAGAAAAAAATCTCTGAGAAGTTTGCACAAAGAATGTTCGATGAATAATTAATTGGTGGTATGAAAAATCAATTGTATATTTGATACCTGGTTTGCAAAATTTGCATGTTTTTGGACAATTTCGTGTCATGTAGTCAATAAATCTGTCATCAGTGCAATGTCCTTGTTTCTCATAAAATTCACAATAATGAATTGTATCCATGCAGTCTACAAAAGAAAGCTATATAAAATATCAAATTCAACTAAATTTTGTAGTCTTGAAATCAATTATACCGAGAAGCTTATTAAAAACTCCACGTAAATGACTATTACTTTTCCCAGCTTTTTAAAAATTTATCTGCTACAATGTTCTAAGACATGCATCCTATTGAATTCCATTCCTAGTTATCTTAGCCACTTAGAACAAATGATAAGAGCACAAATCATTATCAACTTTATTATATCTATTACTAGTACGAAATCAATTTGGGAATTGCTTAGCAAATGCAGCATTACCCAAAGCCAAAAAATTACAATTTTCTCAATTTGAAACATGAATGACTTCATGTAAGCCATTAATTTCAATTTTCCAATAGATATAAGGAAGAAGAAATGTTCAACATATTTCTTGCAGTATTTTTGATGATTTGCAAGTTGCATTACAAGCAAAACTCTCAATAATTTGTGCAAATGTTAGAGAACTTGTGAATATTGTAATCCTACCTGGTGTTGTGAATGGTACTAAAACAGAGAACATCAAATTAACAAATGATTTACTGTAAGGGCAGAAATTTTCGCGGGCAGAAACTTTCGCGGGTAGACAGTTTCTTGATTCTCACAGTTTTTGGCCTTATTTGCGAAAGTTTCTGCCTTTAAAAATTCAACGTTTGTTAAAGTTTTGTCACAAAAATACTGAAAGTACTCCACTCAAGAAAGATTTTTTCTCAAATCTTTTTTACTCTTTCTATAAAACGCTATAGCGTAGCTTAATCATTTATTACAAATAACTGCTAGAGCTAGACATGAATTTATTCTATATATGCTTGCTTTATTTTATGAATTTACTCAAAATATGCAGTTCTCTGGAATGCAACTATGGGCTTATCCTTACTAGAAACTGTCCATCACCAGCAACGATTTTATCGAATTAGAAGTTATTCACACATAGCATTGTATTTTGACACTGACAGTACTGAAAATGCATATAAAATTGCGCAAAACTTGCAAAAATAATTGGCAACTGTGAAAGCCTATTCCAGAATTTCTTTTATTTTCCTCACAAAAAAGTTTTTGCCCGCAAAATTTTCTGCCCTTAAAGTAATAAAATATGGGATGAAGAGCTGCAGGAAAATACTTCATTCTACAAATTGAAGGAGCATAGGATTTACTAGTTCACTAAGTAAAAAGCCTCATTCAATTCCTTGATGATTGATGATGTAAATTTTTACTTTGGGGAAGAGAAGGTACTGCATGGAAAACGTTTCAAGTCAATATTTAAGCATAATGTTTACTTCTGAATTCATCTTCAATGAAGAGTACAACTATGGCAGGTAGAATAATTTACTAAATATTCATCATAAAGACTGACATATATGAAGTCGTTTGAAATGGCTAGCATAAAGCCTGATTTCCATATAATCGTCTCTGTCGTAAGGATCGTTTCCGCCTCCGAAAATGATCGGGACGATCATATAGAAACGCACTTCGTTGCGATTCAGAGGATCCTTGCAACAGAGACGAAACGAACGTCCGGATAGAACTGAATTCTATCCTTACGACAGAGACGACCGGCAATAACGGAATATCGTTGTTCTCCTCTACTCACAAGTCATGAAGTCGTACAAGATTGGTATTATTTTCATTGTCAATCGTCAAGTTTACTATCCTTTCACGCTACCACATTGTCTACATCACTTACATCCCTCTTCTGGTGCGATAGTATCCCATTTTGGATGCTGGGGGCCTGTCATTAAACCCATGAAATGCTCATCGCAGGTTGATAGCTAATGAATCGTACCTTCTCCTTTTATTTCCTTGTCATTTATTGCACTTTTCTCTTGTAACATCGTCATTTGGTACTAGCAGAAGCTAGATTCCCAATAACCTGCGTTGCTGGGACTACCCTTTCTTTCTTACTTTCTGCTTTATATTGTTTCTATACACACTCACGACATTGACGATCATATGGAAACCAACAATCGTAAGGATCGTCTGAATCGTCTCAGGCTGCGATCAGACGACAGAGACGATCCCTACGATAGAGACGATTATAGGGAGGCCAGGCTTAAGTATCTGCTGGTCTTATTTCCACGTACCTGTCACAGGTGGTCTCGTTACTAGAGGTGGTTGAGTAGCAACTCCTACAAATATTACAAGCACTGTGTCATAAATCCGAAGCAAAAAATGAACACAGAGATGAAATATCTATCTCCATTCTTCATATAAGCAGCTGGAAGGACAGATATTGAGACAAGCAAATAAAATTAAGAGAGACGGAAAAAGATGTAAAAAAGAGATGCATAGCGAAAGAGATACTCGTATATTCTCAATAAGATAGTAAAAATCTATGAAAGAAAGGCTAACCTTTTTCACAAAATTTACATGAAAGTGGGCAATTTTGTTTCATGTAGTCTCCAGTTATGCCGTCTTTTGGTCGAGAACAATATCCTTTCTTCACATAGAATTCACAGTAGTGAATAGTGTCCATGCATGCATCTATAAATTGACTCAGCAAAGTTAACAATAACCTTAGTCTAAAGCTATCTTAAATATTGTTAGTTAAAATGTGCTTCACTGATGAAGGAACTTTCTCGTGCTAACAAGAATATACAAACTGAACCGGCTTTGACAATATACTGATGTCTACAGGGAATCCAATATATCATTGAAAGTGAAGGCTTATTATGGGAGCACAAAGTAGTTAAAAATTCAATATTGAAGAGAAGCATAGAAGCTATAAGGTTTTAGTTAATCATTTAATTCACAAGTGCTATGCACAGTTTAAAAGCAGCAAGAAAAGCTTATAAGCATACGTACCAGCAAAGGAGTTGTCGATAATGCTTCTTCCTATAAAGCAAGATATTTCCTTTTTAAATTTCTACTTGATGATGATGGGATTTTCGGTTGCTTGAAGTATAAATGATGCTTGATTTATAGCAATCCCCCCCCCCCATTTACTCAAAGATCCAACTGTCCCTTCAAAGAAAGTGAGTTTTGTAGAATTTTCATATAACAGCGTTTATAACTAATGAGACAGTTCCAACCATATTTGGAAATTTCGCATGCTTTAGTCAGGAGTAGCGGAAGTAAAATGAGAAACAAATGCAGTCAATGTTATGCACTATCAATTTATCCTCCTGCTTCTCCTGACAGAAATCAATTTTATCCATATGACCTACAACCTGCCTTGCAACGATTGTTGTATCATAAATAGTACCGTCATACTGCAAAAGCAGAGATAACTATCCACTAACCTGGAGCACAAACTCTGCAGGTCCTTGCACAGTTTTCACGCATGTAGGAAACCCAAATATCTTTCGTGCAGAAGCCTTTTCCTTTGTAGTATGAACATGATCTTGATCTATCCTCACATTTTCCTAAATCAATTTTGGAGTGCATTTTTGTCATATTAATTCGACATTAATCCCTAAATAGCATGAATCAACCAACCATACATCTTCCCTACTTCATCCCTAGTTTAACATCTACCCCTTCACGTCATGTCAGTAAGAATGGCACAGTTAATAGCCAGTATAAAAGGACCGATATGGTACAAAAGAGAGTTATTATTGGACTGTTAAGCTATAGCCTAATATAAATTTTCAACTGAAAACCCACTGCTCTGTAGAATATTAGTTTCACGGCAATTCTTCCATCTTTCTGCTATCACTAAACAAAGTTTTCGCGATGATCTATGGCATTGTTTTAGATGACTCAGCGTTCACGAAGTATATTGCAAATAATGGGCAAACTAAAGAAAAGATACGATATTTCGAACTGGAGATAGCCCCTACGTGGAATGGAGGTCATATATACGCTATTACAGACGCTGAGATTTAGCCCTGTAGCCATAGGGGTGGTATGGGGTGGCAAATGCTACCACTGGGCAACACGATACTAGCTTTTTGTCACCCATGGGAAATATTTTTTAATTGTTTTTTGTTGCTTTATCTTTCTAGCTAAGAAGAGATCTTCTGATATTTCTTTCAAGCTCGACATTTGTCTTTGGGACATTCCAAAAAAGTTCAATTTTTTCTTGCACACACGTTATCAATTTGATTGTGATAACATTAAGTATGAAACAAGCTCTCAGATTCTGTACCACGTAATTTCCCCTAGGACAATCTTGTCACCCCTGAAATATAGGCCTGGTTACGGGCTTGCTGAGATTAGAAGAATTAGTGACCGATTCAAGTTACGACTCGAGCCTATTTAGCTAACAAAATTCTGCTAATACTAATTTTAGTGCTATTTAAGTTGATGCCTCTAAAATTATAATTCCCTTTTTCAACAATTACCACAATGTCTAATATCACTGGTGGATAGCTTTTAGAGCTCTATAATCGATCATCCAACTTTTTGATGAAGCAAGTCCTATGCTTTGATTTCGGTGCGCAAGAAAATACTTAAAGCAAAGATAAAATACAACTTACCAGTAAATGGAGCTGAAAAATAAATTGAACTTGTAAAAAGATATGCAAATCTTTTGTGTTTGATCTAAGACTATGAAGCAGGAATGTGCTAATTGGTGAGCGTGGGGGTGATGCTCCCAATGAATGAAAAATTGCAAGAAAGCTGGTCACGATGCAAGAGATTTGGTATCATGCTGGTCACAGCGTTTCTTCAACCTCTTCTCTTTTTATTGTCATAGTTGGTCAAATTTTTGCACAACACCCCCCTTAAGGAAGTTCCCTAGGCACATCGTTGCTAGCAACTTTAAGGTTTTGATCCTTTCTGGTAAACTAAAGTTTCTTCCAGGAAAACAGCAAATTCACTGTTTAACTTGCAATGAGTAATTTCAAAAATTCTATTAATATGCACTAGCTCACAATTTTATAAAGTTTTACAGTTCAGCAATATCTATCATTAAGTTCATATATTGAAGCAAGGACGTAGGAGCACTCAAAGAGTGGGAGCTCACATGCATTCAGGGGACAACCTCACATGTAAAAAAGGGCAACTATATATACAAATTTTTTAGAAGTGAGGGGCACGTACCCCCTGTGCCCCTTGGTTCCCACGTCCATGCATTGAAGCTGAGTTTTGTTAAAAAGAACTCGAATTTGAGTGTGTTACTAAGATCTACATTGAGGCACAAAATTTTTCACCATAATTAAAAAATTGGTGCATACCTGTTGTTGTCTGGATTTCAGTAACTATATAACAATAAAATAAGAAAAAATAGGCAACGAGCTGAGAGATTGAGTTAGGCAAAAGTATCATATAATAGAAGGAAATGAAAAATGACTGAGCAAATGTCAATATATATGCTTGTAAATGGCAGCAATATGGTTTTAAAATACACTCTTTTTATAAGAAAACCATAATTCTGCCTGAGCCTCAATGTTCTTAACTCTTCCCGAAATTGAGCCTGAGATTTTTTTAAAGTTTTTCTTAGCTTTTACTAACATAAACTGGCCAAAATGATTTGCAATTTCGTTACTAATATTGTATATTTGAATTTGAAGTTCATCTTTAACATTTTGAATGCAGTAACAACGAAATATCGATTTTTGGCAAATAAAAACACTAAATTGTAGAAGATGAGCCTCGTGATTTTCTTACAATTTTCTTAAGATTTTGACTATTTGAGCAACATTTTCTTGTAAACTTTTTTCTTATAAAAAAACGTGTATTGCAAGAATATGAAAATTGATTTTCAAGAATGTTAGGCTATAAAATTCTCCACAATTTTGAAAAATGCCGCTGGAAAGTTTGGGCTTTGTGGAGAAACTCTATCTTATTTGATGCAATTTTCCAAATTAATGAAGATACCATCAATGCACTTACTGGGGTACCAAACAATGAGCTATTAAACAACTACACACTTACTAGGAGGCAGACTTTGCTTTGGTGGTCTTGTAAACCCTACGATAGATCAAAAGCTTCTCTGAAATGAATGCAAGACAAGTTGACGAGTCAATGCTAATGGAAGCAATTGAATGGAAATTTATAGCAGCGCATACCCAGCATATGGGAGCAGTCTGGGACAGATTGGTAAGATCAATTAAACGCATTTTCAATGCACTAGTGGAAAATAATTAGCTTTGAAATAGGGAAACCTTCCATTTCTTGCATCACCTATTTCTTGTTGCTACTGTTTGTTGACTTCATGTTATCTATTACAGCCTATTAATCATTGCAGTTCACCATTCATTTTACTTTGCTTATTAAGAAATGTAAACTGTTGGGGAATCAGATTTTAATTAAAGACCAACAACAAAGATGTTTCTTCCTAGCATAACTGCTCCCAAAAATTCTACAATTCTCTGAATTTTTGCATTTCCCTGAAGCTACTTGGAGATAGAAGTGGTGATCTGCAAAAATATATCATTGAATCCATTGGAAAGTCCTTCAAATGATAGCTAACGTATTGGAAGCTAAAAATGCTGTCAAGAAAGACCCATAAGAAAGCTAACCGAATTTTAGAATATTACTTTTCTTCTCCATTTGAAGAACTACGAAAATCAAATGAATGCACAATTCATACTAAGAATTTCCAAAAATTAGTGCTTGAGATTTATAAATGTATCAACAAAGAAAATCCTCTTTTATATAGAAAATGCTCCACGAAGAGTGTTCAATGTGATTTACGATCAAAGAACCTGTTAATGCTGTCTCAAACTAACACTATTAGATGCTGAAATGATAGTATAGCTATTCGAGACAACATCTTATAGAACTACCTTCAGAATGGCATTAAAAACACAACCTCCTTCTGCTCTTTCAAGAAATGCACAAAAAGTTGGATTAGAGTTGACTGTAACTGCCAAATATGCAAATACTAAAGACAATATATTCATCGCGTAATCCTTTTGCTGTAAATAGCTGGTCTTATTTAGCTTTGTTTAAACAAACTATGCAAAAGACCAACTTCAAAGAATCTCATATTATTATAGTACTATATTAATTTCAAAAGGTTGCTTTGATTTGAAAAATATGCAATTACCGTAAATTCCCCGTACATAATTCCTGGGCTTAAAGAGGTTTGTAAGCAATTTCGGTGGGCTTATATTTGGGATGGCTTTTATTCGGAGGGTCTTTTGGGTTAACAAGTGACTTGTGTATGCTTGTGTAGTAAATATAGAGGCTCTTTATATACTCTGTCAATATTCATTTATTATCCTAACGATGCATACAAAATCCCCAATGTAATCCTTGGAGCTATATTTGGAAGGGACATGTATTCGGAAGGATGTTTGGGCTAGCTTACAGGGGGGCCTTGAATATTGAAGAGCATTGAACTTTGGCTTGGTATCTACCTGGGCACTTGTAAAGCAGATTCATTTGAAGAGCATCCAAGTCGCTGAATCCAGATCTTCTACCAATAACAGTCTGCATCAATGGATCTCTTGTTTCTATTGTCAGTTTGCCACGGCCAAATGCAGTTCTACCATAATGCATTATACTCCGGTAATCATAAGGCACACTCATGCTGTCGATGTTTGATGCTTTTTGCTTGTGAAAATTGTATTGCATATCTGTATTTAGTAAATAAACAACAAATAATTAAAAGGAATATGTAGCATACATGTGGCTGATAATGTTATGATTTTTCACTTTGTACTTCTTGCAAAACTTTCGTTGCTTTTCCCGGTTGTTGAAAGCACAAATGGGAGCCAAAATATAACATTTTGAGCTGGAAAGCTTTGCAGAAATTTCACATAAGCAATTTTGGAAGGAGTAATATCTAAGTAATAAGAGAATAGAGAGCGACTATTTTGGGAAAAATACTTCGAAAAGCTTTAAGACTTTGTTGTTTTAAAAGAACAGTAAATACAATCGCTTCTTGTTGTGAACCCTGCATTTTGAAGGAGTTGAAGGAACAATGCGATGTTGAATTTTCGCAATTTCTCACTTGTTTTGATGTTTTCCCAATGAATGATAACGTAATGGTCTCTATCGGGTCTGCTTTGCTCATGATAGAAGCCAAGGCTATGAGCAATTTCATGCATGACAATGCCTTTGTTCCAGCAGCCATCCGCTAAAGAGATGCCATTTCTTGTGCCAAAATAACCAACAGGTGATGAACAGCTACAGATAGAGGAAAGCTGTGGTCGAGTATTGATATAAAAGGCTACTATAAAGATACGATGGATAGAAAGACAACACACACACAC
>OLMO02000238.1:2197037-2209165 GCA_900291935.2 Cassiopea xamachana
CTATCTATCCATCGTATCTTTATAGTAGCCTTTTATATCAATACTCGACCACAGCTTTTCTCTATCTGTAGCTGTTCATCACCTGTTGGTTATTTTGGCACAAGAAATGGCATCTCTTTAGCGGATGGCTGCTGGAACAAAGGCATTATCATGCATGAAATTGCTCATAGCCTTGGCTTCTATCATGAGCAAAGCAGACCCGATAGAGACCATTATGTTATCATTCATTGGGAAAACATCAAAACAAGTGAGAAATTGCGAAAATTCAACATCGCATTGTTCATTCAACTCCTTCAAAATGCAGGGTTCGCAATAAGAAACGATTATAATTACTGTTCTTTTAAAATAACAAAGTTTTAAAGCTTTTCGAAGTATTTATCCCGAAAAAGTCACCCTCTATTCTCTTATTACTAAGATGTTACTCCTTCCAAAATTGCTTGTGTGAAATTTCTGCAAAGCTTTCCAGCTCAAAAAATTATATTCTGGCTTGCATTTGTGCATTCCACAACCGGGAAAAGCAACGAAAGTTTTTGCAAGAAGTACAAAATGAAAAATCATAACATTATCAGCCACATATATGCTACATATTCCTTTTAATTATTTGTTGTTTATTTACTAAATACAGATATGCAATACAATTTTCACAAGCAAAAAGCATCAAACATCGACAGCATGAGTGTACCTTATGATTACCGGAGTATAATGCATTATGGTAGAACTGCATTTGGCCGCGGCAAACTGACAATAGAAACAAGAGATCCATCGATGCAGACTGTTATCGGTAGAAGATCTGGATTCAGTGACTTGGATGCTCTTCAAATGAATCTGCTTTACAAGTGCCCAGGTAGATACCAAGCCAAAGTTCAATGTTCTTCAATCTTCAAGGCCCCCCTGTAAGCTAGCCCAAACATCCTTCTGAGTATATGCCCCTTCCAAATATAGCTCCAAGGATTGCATTGGGGATTTTGTATGCATAGTTAGGATAATAAATGAATATTGACAGAGCATATAAAGAGCCTCTATATTTACTACACAAGCATACACAAGTCACTTTTTAACCCAAAAGGCCCTCCGAATAAAGCCATCCCACATATAAGCCCACCGAAATTGCTTACAAACCTCTTTAAGCCCAGGAATTATATACGGGGAATTTACGGTAATTGCATATTTTTCAAATCAAAGCAACCTTTTGAAATTAATATAGTACTATAATAATATGAGATTCTTTGAAGTTGGTCTTTTGCATAGTTTGTTTAAACAAAGCTAAATAAGACCAGCTATTTACAGCAAAAGGATTACACGATGAATATAATGTCTTTAGTATTTGCATATTTGGCAGTTACAGTCAACTCTAATCCAACTTTTTGTGCATTTCTTGAAAGAGCAGAAGGAGGTTGTGTTTTTAATGTCATTCTGAAGGTAGTTCTATAAGATGTTATCTCGAATAGCTATGCTATCATTTCAACATCTAATAGTGTTAGTTTGAGACAGCATTAACAAGTTCTTTGATCGTAAATCACATTGAACACTCTTCGTGGAACATTTTCTATATAAAAGAGGATTTTCTTTGTTGATACATTTATAAATCTCAAGCACTAATTTTTGGAAATTCTTAGTATGAATTGTGCATTCATTTGATTTTCGTAGTTCTTCAAATGAAGAAGAAAAGTAATATTCTAAAATTCGGTTAGCTTTCTTATGGGTCTTTCTTGACAGCATTTTTAGCTTCCAATACGTTAGCTATCATTTGAAGGACTTTCCAATGGATTCAATGATATATTTTTGCAGATCACTACTTCTATCTCCAAGTAGCTTCAGGGAAATGCAAAAATTCAGAGAATTGTAGAATTTTTGGGAGCAGTTATGCTAGGAAGAAACATCTTTGTTGTTGGTCTTTACTTAAAATCTGATTCCCCAACAGTTTATATTTCTTAATAAGCAAAGTAAAATGAATGGTGAACTGCAATGATTAATAGGCTGTAATAGATAACATGAAGTCAACAAACAGTAGCAACAAGAAATAGGTGATGCAAGAAATGGAAGATTTCCCTATTTCAAAGCTAATTATTTTCCACTAGCGCATTGAAAATGCGTTTAATTGATCTTACCAATCTGTCCCAGACTACTCCCATATGCTGGGTATGCGCTGCTATAAATTTCCATTCAATTGCTTCCATTAGCATTGACTCGTCAACTTGTCTTGCATTCATTTCAGAGAACCTTTTGATCCATCGTAGGGTTTACAAGACCACCAATGCAAAGTCTGCCTCCTAGTAAGTGTGTAGTTGTTTAATAGCTCATTGTTTGGTACCCCAGTAAGTGCATTGATGGTATCTTCATTAATTTGGAAAATTTCATCAAATAAGAGAGAGTTTCTCCACAAAGCCCAAACTTTTCCAGCAGCATTTTTCAAAATTGTGGAGAATTTTATAGCCTACCATTCTTGAAAATCAATTTTCATATTCTTGCAATACACGTTTTTTTATAAGAAAAAAGTTTACAAAAAAATGTTGCTCAAATAGTCAAAGTCTTAAGAAAATTGTAAAAAAATCACGAGGCTCATCTTCTACAATTTAGTGTTTTTATTTGCCAAAAATCGATATTTCGTTGTTACTGCATGCAAAATGTTAAAGATGAACTTCAAATTCAAATATACAATATTAGTAACGAAATTGCAAATCATTTTGGCCAGTTTATGTTAGTAAAAGCTAAGAAAAACTTTTAAAAAATCTCAGGCTCAATTTCGGGAAGAGTTAAGAACATTGAGACTCAGGCAGAACTATGGTTTTCTTATAAAAAGAGTTTATTTTAAAACCATATTGCTGCCATTTACAAGCATATATATTGACATTTGCTCAATCATTTTTCATTTCCTTCTATTATATGACACTTTTGCCTAACTCAATCTCTCAGCTCGTTGCCTATTTTTTCTTATTTTATTGTTATATAGTTACTAAAATCCAGACAACAACAGGTATGCACTAATTTTTTAATTATGGTGAAAAATTTTATGCCTCAATGTAGATCTTAGTAACGCACTCAAATTCGAGTTTTTTTAAACAAACTCAGCTTCAATGCATGGACGTAGGAACAAAAGGGCACAGGGGGTACGTGCCCCTCACTTCTAAAAAATTTGTATATATAGTTGCCCTTTTTTACATGTGAGGTTGTCCCCTGAATGCATGTGAGCTCCCACTCTTTGAGTGCTCTTACGTCCTTGCTTCAATATATGAACTTAATGATAGATATTGCTGAACTGTAAAACTTTATAAAATTGTGAGCTAGTGCATATTAATCGATTTTCTGAAATTACTCATTGCAAGTTAAACAGTGAATTGGCTGTTTTCCTGGAAGAAACTTTAGTTTACCAGAAAGGATCAAAGCCTTAAAGTTGCTAGCAACGATGTGCCTAGGGAATTTCCTTAAGGGGGGGGCGTTTTGCAAAAATTTGACCAACTATGACAATAAAAAGAGAAAAGGTTGAAGAAACGCTGTGATCAGCATGATACCAAGTCTCTTGCATCGTGACCAGCTTTCTTGCAATTTTTCATTCATTGGGAGCATCACCCCTACGCTCACCAAATAGCACATTCCTGCTTCCTAGTCTTAGATCAAACACAAAAGATTTGCATATCTTTTTACAAGTTCAATTTATTTTTCAGCTCCATTTACTGGTAAGTTGTATTTTATCTTTGCTTTAAGTATTTTCTTGCGCACCGAAATGAAAGCATAGCACTTGCTTCATCAAAAAGTTGGATGATCGATTATGGAGCTCTAAAAGCTATCCACCAGTGATATTAGACATTGTGGTAATTGTTGAAAAAGGGAATTATAATTTTAGAGGCATCAACTTAAATAGCACTAAAATTAGTATTAGCAGAATTTTGTTAGCTAAATAGGCTCGAGTCGTAACTTGAATCGGTCACTAATTCTTCTAATCTCAGCAAGCCCGTAACCAGGCCTATATTTCAGGGGTGACAAGATTGTCCTAGGGGAAATTACTTGGTACAGAATCTGAGAGCTTGTTTCATACTTAATGTTATCACAATCAAATTGATAACGTGTGTGCAAGAAAAAATTGAACTTTTTTGGAATGTCCCAAAGACAAATGTCGAGCTTGAAAGAAATATTAGAAGATCTCTTCTTAGCTAGAAAGATAAAGCAACAAAAAACAATTAAAAAATATTTCCCATGAGTGAAAAAAGCTAGTATCGTGTTGCCCAGTGGTAGCATTTGCCGCCCCATACCACCCCCATGGCTACAGGCCTAAATCTCAGCGTCTGTAATAGCGTATATATGAACTTCATTCCACGTAAGGTGCTATCTCCATTTTGAAATATCGTATCCTTTCTTTAGTTTGCCCAGTATTTGCTTAACTGTCCAATAATAAATCTCTTTTTTACCATATCGGTCCTTTTATACAAGCTATTTACTATTCCATTCTTACTGACATGGCGTGAAGGGGTAGCTGTTAAACTAAGGATGCAGTAGGGAAGATGTATAGTTGGTTTATTCCTGCAAATTAGGGATTAATGTCGAATTAATATGACATAAATGCACTCCAAAATGAATTAATATGATATAAATGCACTCCAAAATGAATTTAGGAAAATGTGAGGATAGATCAAGATCATGTTCATACTACAAAGGAAAAGGTTTCTGCACGAAAGATATTTGGGTTTCCTACATGCGCGAAAACTGTGCAAGGACCTGCAGAGTTTGTGCTCCAGGTTAGTAGATAGTTTGCTCTGCTTTTGCAGTATGACGGCACTATTTATGATACAACAATCGTTGCAAGGCAGGTTGTAGGTTATATGGATAAAATTGATTTCTGTCAGGAGAAGCAGGAGGATAAATTGATAGTGCATAACATTGACTGCATTTGTTTTTCATTTTACTTCCTTTACACCTGACTAAAGCATGCGAAATTTCCAAATATGGTTGGAACTGTCTCATTAGTTATAAACGCTGTTATATGAAAATTCTACAAAACTCACTTTCTTTGAAGGGACAGTTGGATCTTTGAGTAAATGTGGAGATTGCTATAAATTAAGCATTACACGTTTTTCTTATAAGAAAATCATTATTTTGTCTGAGTCTCAATTTTCTTAACTTTTCCCGAAATTGAGCCTGAGATTTTCTTAAATTTTTCTTAACTTTTACTGAAACAAACTGGCTATAGTGGTTTAAACTATCGTTAATAATACTATATACATGAATTTGAATTCCATCTTTAACATTTTGAATGCAATAACAACGAAATACCGATTTTTTTGCCTATAAAACACCTAATTTTGGAAATTGAGCCTCGTGATTTTCTTAAGATTTTCTTAAGATTTTGACGATTTGAGCCTCATTTTCTTGTAAACTTTTTTCTTATAAAGAAAAACGTGTATTTATACTTCAAGCAACCGCAAATCCCATCATCATCAAGTTGAAATTTAAAGTAGAAATATCTTGCTTTATAGGAAGAAGCATTATCGACAACTCCTTTGCTGGTACGTATGCATTAAGCTGCATTTCTTGCTGCTTTTAAACTGTGCATAGCATTTGCGAATTAAATGACTAACTATAACTTCATAGCTTGTTTGCTTCTATTCAATATTTAGCTTTAACTACTTTGTGCTCCCATAATAAGCTTTCACTTTCAATGACATATTGGATTCCCCATAGAAATCAGTATATTGTCAAAGCAGGTTCAGTTTGTATATTCTTGTTAGCACGAGAAAGTTCCTTCTTCAGTGAAGCACATTTTAACTAAAAATATTTAAGATAGCTAAAGACTAAGGTTATTGTTAAATTTCCTGAGTCAATTTATAGATGCATGCATGGACACTATTCACTACTGTGAATTCTATGTGAAGAAAGGATATTGTTCTCGACCAAAAGACGGCATAACTGGAGACTACATGAAACAAAATTGCCCACTTTCATGTAAATTTTGTGAAAAAGGTTAGCTTTCTTTCATAGATTTTTACTATCTTATTGAGAATATACGAGTATCTCTCTCATTATGCATCTCTTTATTACATCTTTTTCCTTCTCTCCTAATTTTATTTTGCTTGTTTCATTATCTGTCCTTCCAGCTGCTTATATAAAGAATAGAGATAAATATTTCATCCCTGTGATCATTTTTTGCTTCGGACTTATGACACAATGCTTTTAATATTTGTAGGAGTTGCTACTCAACCACCTCTAGTAACGAGACCACCTGTGACAGGTACGTGGAAATGAGGCTCGCAGATACGTAAGCCTGGGCTCCATATAATCGTTTCTGTCGTAGGGATCGTCTCTGTCGTCTGATCGAAGCCTGAGACGATTCAGACGATCCTTACGATTGTTGGTTTCCATATGATCATAGAAACAATGTAAAGCAGAAAGTAAGAAAGAGAGGGTAGTCCCAGCAACGCAGGTTATTGGGAATTTAGCTTCTACTAGTACCAAATGACGATGTTGCAAGAGAAAAGTGCAATAAATGACAAGGAAATAAAAAGGAGAAGGTACGATTCATCAGCTATCAGACTACGATCAGCATTTCATGGGTTTAATGACAGGCCCCCAGCATCCAAAATGGGATACTATCGCACCAGAAGATGGATGTAAGTGATTGTAGACAATGTAGTAGCGTGACAGGATAGTAAACTTAACGATCGACAGTGAAAAAAAAACCAATCTTGTACGACTTCATGACCTGTGAGTAGAGGAGAACAACGATATTCCGTTATTTCCGGTCGTCTCTGTCGTAAGGATAGAATTCAGTTCTATCCGGACGATCGTGCCGTCTCTGTCGCAAGGATCGTCTGGATCGCAACGAAGTGCGTTTCTATATGATCGTCCCGATCATTTTCGGAGGCGGAAACGATCCTTACGACAGAGACGATTATATGGAAATCAGGCTTTATGCTAGCCACTTGAAACGACTTCATATATGTCAGTCTTTATGATGAATATTTAGCAAATTATTCTACCTGCCATAGTTGTACTCTTCATTGAAGATGAATTCAGAAGTAAACATTATGCTTAAATATTGACTTGAAACGTTTTCCATGCAGTAGCTTCTCTTCCCAAAAGTAAAAATTTACATCATCAATCATCAAGGAATTGAATGAGGCTTTTTACTTAGTGAACTAGTAAATCCTATGCTCCTTCAATTTGTAGAATGAAGTATTTTCCTGCAGCTCTTCATCCCATATTTTATTACTTTAAGGGCAGAAAATTTTGCGGGCAAAAACTTTTTTGTGAGGAAAATAAAAGAAATTCTGGAATAGGCTTTCACAGTTGCCAATTATATTTGCAAGTTTTGCGCAATTTTATATGCATTTTCAGTACTGTCAGTGTCAAAATACAATGCTATGTGTGAATAACTTCTAATTCGATAAAATCGTTGCTGGTGATAGAAAGTTTCTAGTAAAGAAAAGCCCATAGTTGCATTCCAGAGAACTGCATATTTTGAGTAAATTCATAAAATAAAGCAAGTATATATAGAAGAAATTCATGTCTAGCTCTAGCAGTTATTTGTAATAAATGATTAAGCTACGCTATAGCGTTTTATAGAAAGAGTAAAACAGATTTGAGAAAAAATCTTTCTTGAGTGGAGTACTTTCAGTATTTTTGTGACAAAACTTCAACAAACGTTGAATTTTTAAAGGCAGAAACTTTCGCAAATAAGGCCAAAAACTGTGAGAATCAAGAAACTGTCTACCCGCGAAAGTTTCTGCCCGCGAAAATTTCTGCCCTTACAGTAAATCATTTGTTAATTTGATGTTCTCTGTTTTAGTACCATTCACAACACCAGGTAGGATTACAATATTCACAAGTTCTCTAACTTTTGCACAAATGATTGAGAGTTTTGCCTGTAATGCAACTTGCAAATCATCAAAAATATTGCAAGAAAGATGTTGAAAATTTCTTTTTCCTTATAACTATTGAAAATCTAAATTAATGGTTTGCATAAAATAATTCATGTTTCAAATTGAGAAAATTGTAGTTTTTTGGCTCTGTGCAATGCTGCATTTACTAAGCAATTCCCAAATTGAATTCTTACTAGTAATAGATGTAATAAAGTTGATAATGATTTGTGCTCTTATCATTTGTTCTAAGTGGCTAAGACAACTAGGAATGGAATTCAATAGGATACATGTCTTAGAACATTGTAGCAGATAAATTTTTAAAAAGCTGGGAAAAGTAATAGTCTTTACGTGGAGTTTTTAATAAGCCTCTCAGTATAATTGATTTCAAGACTAAAAAATTTAGTTGAATTTGATATTTTATATAACTTTCTTTTGTAGACTGCATGGATACAATTCATTATTGTGAAATTTATGAGAAACAAGGACATTGCATTGATGACAGATTTATTGACTACATGACACGAAATTGTCCAAAAACATGCAAATTTTGCAAACCAGGTATCAAATATACAATTGATTTGTCATACCACCAAGTAATTATGCATCAAACATTCTTTGTGCAAACTTCTCAGAGATTGTTTTCTCTTTGATTGGAAAGGAGAAACTTAATTATTGTTGACTGCAAACTTTTCTGTTTCACATTTCAAAGAAGTAGCTTTTAGTAGAAAATGAAGGATGCAATTTCTTGCTTTTATAGGAGAGAATCCTTTTGATAACTCCTTTGCTGGTATGTCTGATTATAAGATACTACATTTATCCATTAGTTCACGTAATGCGTACATTACTTCAATTCTCGTGTTGATCTTTGACTTTAATTTTCTCTCTAGCAACAATAATGCTCTAATCATTTTAGAAATCATAGCATTCTTTCCTTCTTCATTTATACTTTATGCTTTCCTTCTGTACCTCTTTATTATTGTAGCAATTGCAAATATTTTACTATTTGAATTAACATTACAATATTTTCTGACATTGCTTTTTCATAAGTAAAAATAAGAAAATTTAGCAGGCAATATTCAATTTTTACGATGGAGATTATTGTTTCGCTGTTTAATTATAAGTTTTGCTGTTTAATTTTCTGAATCAACTCATAGATGCATGCATGGACACTATTCACTATTGTGAATTCTACGTGAAGAAAGGATATTGTTCTCGACCAAAAGATGGCATAATTGGAGACTATATGCAGCGAAATTGTCCACTATCATGCAAATTTTGTGAAAAAGGTTAGCGTTTCTTTTCAGCAGTTTTACGAACTTCAGTTGGCTAATCAACAGGCACTAACTTTTCCATATATGTCATCTTTGTCTGTCGTGTGTATCGCTTCCATGAGAGTCAGAAATAATGAGCTAAGCTCTTTCTTCTGGTGCATGACAAAATACTTGTTGTATTCTTATAGGAGTTGCTACTCAACCACCTCTAGTAACGAGACCGCCTGTGACAGGTACGTTGAAATGAGTCTAGCAGTTCTTTATGCTAATAAAAGTACCATATGTAAGACTTTAATTTAATAATCTTTTAACACCACACTTGAAATTACTTCCAGTATGTGTAGTCTCTTTGCTGAGCATTTCACGATAAATATTGGAAGCTATAATAGTACTCGTCATTGAAGATGGGTTCTAAAGTATGCATTTACTCTTCACAGCTGGATTTAAATACCATAAATTCTCCATCAAGCCCCTGGGGAGGCTTATTGGGCTCAATCCCTCTAGAGGGGGACTTATTGGAGAGGAGGCTTGTAAGAGAGTGGACTTTATAAATATTTCTTGAAAATTTTCAATAATCAACTAAATATTTGGTGTTTGAGAATAGAGAGCAATATTCCTATTCTTTAGTTTATATATCATTAGTTCACAGCAGAACAAACAAAATTGAAAAATTCTGTAGTAATCGTTGATATAGAACGTTTCTATTCGCTGTAAGTCAATAACTGACTTTGATTATTGATAGGTTGAGAACTATTGCTTTCAGATCGTGATCAAGCTTAGTGTACTTACCTCTATGAAGCTTCCTTGCGCTGGGTAGTATTCAATATATTCTAGGGGGCTTAATAAATTTCTTGGTCTAGAATAGGGGGCTTATTAGAGCGGGGGTTTAATTGAGAAGGGGGCTAAAAAGAGAATTTACGGTGCTTATACAAATTTATTCCTTCCAAAGAGTAAATTTGTAGTTTCAGCAAGTTCTTGACTGAAATTTTCATCTCACATATTAGTAAACTTTATCATTTCTCAGCTCATAGAAGCAATCATTCCCCATTGCTCTTATGTAAAGTTATATTTTATTGCATTATGCTATGTTAAATCATTTGTTAATTTAATGTTCTCTGTCTTAGTGCCATTCACAACTCCAGGTAATGCAATAAAATAATCATACTTTGTTGGTTTTCCTCAAATATCTTAGGGCTTTATCTGCAGTTCATATTGCAAGATGTCCAAGATCGGTCAGGAGGAAATTGAGAAGTTTTGATGTGAAGGGCATCCTGCATCTAACTGAGAAAATTATGAGTGCTTCTTTGTACTGTTGAATATTCCAAGTAAATCATATCTATAAGCTTTGCAAGTTCTACAAGTATTAGATTAATAAAGTTGATAGTGACTTAATATTTTATTTGCTTTTCTGCAACTAAACAATTTGGGTAGGATTTTCTGAGACATGTATTTGCTACTTATCGTATTGAGCGTGGTTGGCATTAATACTATTTGGTGCTACCATTCTTAGGGTACGGTATTTATGATTAGCTATAGTACATTACCTTTTGTCAAGGTTCTGATGTAAATAACTTTTGGATTATCAATGTTGGTTAAACTTCATATTTCACATCATAAATATCTTTCATAGACTGCATGGATACAATTCACTATTGTGAATTTTATGAGAAACAAGGACATTGCACTGATGACAGATTTATAGACTACATGACGCGAAATTGTCCAAAAACGTGCAAATTTTGCAAACCAGGTATTCAATATTTAACTGATTTTTGATACCATCCATTGAAAATTCATCGAACAGTGTTTGTATAAGCGTCTCAGAGTTTGTTTTCCTCTTTGATCGGAAAGGAGGACAGTAATCGTTGCTAACTGTAAGTAGCTTTTGATAGCGAATGAAGGATGCAATGTTTTGCTTTTATAGGAGAGAATGCTATAGGAAACTCCTTCGCTGGTATGTATGATTCTTGCACATTTCTTTCTACTCTCAAGTTCACCCTTGAGTTTAAAGCCATATTTTAATTAGATGAGAGATTATGCTATACTTTCTTTATTCATTTACACGTTGTGCATTCCTTCTTTACTCTACGCTCATTGCAATGCCTTGCAAATAAATTTTAATAAAATACTTTTTTCTGCTAATAAAGCAATCTCTTGCTTTGCCACCTTCATTGCTAAGGGCAAATATGTGCATGTATTGTAAGAATGATTTTTAACGTACATATTAAAGAAAATTCTTCATCGTTTATGAAATTTCTATGAGCAAATAGATAAACCTTTTCTTCGATGAAATAAAGCATAACTTTAAGACTAAATCATTATTTTAAAATGCTGAATCAACTCGTAGATGCATGCATGGATACTATTCATTACTGTGACTTCTACGTGAAGAAAGGACATTGTTCTCGACCAAAAGACGGGATAATTGGAGATTACATGCAACGAAATTGCCCACTTTCATGCAAATTTTGTGAGAAAGGTTGCCAATCTTTTTAGCAACTTTCACTGTCTTATTAAAGATGATGGATACTTATTCATTGTTTACCTTTTTGTCTGCATTTTTACATATTCTACACATACCTAACGATTTTGGTCTGAGTCATTATCTGTCCCTCTAGCTGCCTCTGTGCCTATCTTAGTGATTCGGTCTCTATTCTTTCATCAATCTACCTACTTTTCTTTCTACCTGAGTTTGAGGCATAGAGATCCGAGCATAGCATCTTTGTGTCCACGTCCTGTTTCTGATGCATGACCAAACGTTTTGTTATATTCATGCAGGAGTTGCTACTCAACCACCTCTAGTCACGAGACCGCCTGTGACAGGTACGTGGATAATAATAATAATAATAATAAACACTTTATTTAAAGTTGGCTGTTTTTGTTTTTAGCCTTATGCTAATTAAAGCCAACTATAAAACGTGATATGACAACTAAAAACTAAAACTAATTAATCTTAAACGAAACCTAGGCTAGGAACAAAGTTTTTGCACAATCTACAGCTGCAATC